>VXAK01005280.1:19757-97208 GCA_013399435.1 Arenaria interpres | reverse complement strand
GGGGGTGCGGGGGGGGCAGGCTCCGCCCGGTGCCGGTGTTCGGGCGCCACCCAGCGGCACAGCGTGGTCCTGCAGCGGCTGTCGGGGGCCGCGGGGGTGCAGCAGCCGCCTCCTCCTCCTCCTCCTCCTCCTCACACTTGGCTTTTGGGCTGAAGTAAAGCAGAGCTGCCTTTCACCCTGCCCACCTTTAAAGCCAACTGTAACTCTTCAAAGTAATTGTTTACAGTTTTTTGTGTTTTTTTTTTTATCCGCAGTTGTGGATGGGAATAAAGTTTTTCGTCTCTATAAAATCCTGCCGATTATTGCTCCCAAGTATAGCCAACTCTTGACTTCATTGGTCTAATAAATCACTGAGATGCATAGATAATATGACATTTTCTCAGTGAAAGTTCTATTGTCTATAGTAGAGAAAAAGGTAGTAATGGTAATATTGAATAGAGAGCAAAAATTGCTTCCTGATAGTAAGTCGACACTTACCGTTGACACAACTTAGTGTTTTCAGACGCAAGCTGACTTATGTGGAGCTCCCTTGAGCAGGAGTGGGGATATATACCCCTAATCTATATCTAAATCCTTCCTTAGGAAGTTGAGAGCTAAGATGCTACCAAAAAAAAAAAAACCCTCTTGAAATAAAATTAATATAGACTTACCCATGATTAAATTAAACATGCCTTCTGGTTCATGAAGAACTAGGTCTTCATGAAATGAAGATAGAGTTAAATACTGCAGCATGGGAGCACACAAAAGTAAAGGACTGGGGATTTTACAAAATGCCCGAGAAATACTAAGTGCTGTTTTGTTTTTCACTTTAGTCTGAAGTGTGAAACACACGGTCCTTAAAAAAAATCCCAACCGTAGACTCTTGTCTTCATGCATAAGTCATAAACTGTAATCACTACTCATTCCAATTAGCTGCCTCACTCTTAAACTCTTACAGTTTACTGTTAATTTTCACTTTAAACTTGATTAACAGGGTGCAAAAATTAAATTACCTTATGAAGTTGGTAATCCACAAAATGGCTCGAAAGACACATGACTAGTTATTTGTATAAAAAATAATTAATATAATAGGAAAACTGATGCTGGAAGAATTAAGTAAGAATACTGTTTCAAATCTAAGTGGCCAGAAGAAAGGTATCTGCACACCCTGAAAGGACAAGAATGTCTTTGTGTGTCCTCCTTTCCTCCTCTTTCACATCCATTTCTGGGGGAAAACAGGGAAGAAATCTGGAATGTGCACAGCTCCAGCAGGGGTCAAAAAGAGTGGTTTTGTTTCCATCTCCCTTTCTCTGCCTACTGTAGCATTCTGGGTTGGTTTTTTTTTTTATTTGGGTTTGGGTTTTTTTGTTTGCTTGGTATTTCCCCCCTAAAAAACCCCTGAAAACCAGCAAGTAGCCTGGGATACGAGTCCTCTGTTTAAATTGCTGATTTGACTCAGGACCTTATTAGAAAGGATTTTATTCTGGGTGTATATCTGGCCACTGCAAAGCAGAGGGGTGGTAGCAGGGAGAAGTGACTGCTCAGGTGGCAGGGACAAGGCTCAGTAGCTCTATTTCAAAGGCCAGGGATGTGTGTGTGTGGCTGGAATAAAGATCTGAGGTGCAGAGAAAGAAAACGACTTACCCAGAGTTGCACGAGAAGTCTGTGGGGGCCGAAGTCAAAGGTAGGTACCTGGTCTAGCAAGGAAGAGTCTCTGTTTTTCTTTCCTTTTCTTCTCTAGAAAAGCTGTTTTTAGCTCTGACAACTCACTAAGACCTTAGCAAAGATCATTATTAATTTTGTTTGTGCAGTTTCTGTGACATCATTGCAAAGTTGTACACTTTTATTTCTTGGATGCACAATGGATTATTTTGCTTTTATTTACACTTACTTTTCCTTGTCTTTTCCTTGTGCTGTGTAGCGCTTCAACACTTTTGCTGTTACAAACCCACAGGACTGCAGCTTCTCTCTTCGTAAAGTTCTCCCTACTTCAAGGAACATTTAATTTCAGTTTTTAGTGGCTGGGCTTCATTGCCGGAAATGACCATAGTGATTGAAGTTCCTCATAGCCCGGACACAGAGTTGACTTGCAGCTTGTTGTGCTAAGGAAATACTTCATAATCTACGGTGACTTTCTGCACTGGGAAATATGCAAACCCCTGGTGCACATGAAAGCACAGGCCTGCAGTCCCAGCTGCCTCCTGAGGAGCAGAATTATGGAGCTACTGCAGCACATGTGAGACAAAGTCCATTTGTGTCTGCGTCAAGGAGCCCTCCAGCAAAGAGACAGTACCTGATAGCTGCTGTGCTGTGCTATGCAAATTTAATAAATTTCATGGACTGGTTCATTGTACCAGGTAAGAGCCTATTTTTTCCTTCTAAGGAAAAAGAAATTTAAGTTCTCATCAGCTCTCCTTACTCTGTAGTTACAAATGTTTTCTAAAATAAGGATGTGTTTTATGTCTTTTTAATCTTTCTCACTTACCTGCTTTAGCCTGTTGGTCGTACTCTTCATGAAACTTCCCATTAGAAATCTTGAAAGACCAATAAACAATGTATATAGTTATTAATGGTGAGTAGACTGCTTACAAAAATCAAATCTGTTAAATGCTTAAGATTCATATTGTAAAATATACGTCTCTTATAAACAGACGTCAGCATTCTGAGCAATCCATTTCTGTGTCTGGATTCTACAGGGTTTCTTTTTTTCTGTACAGCAGCTTAACAGGCCTTTTTTGGATCTAGTAGATTAGATATGGCATCCCCTTATCTGAAGAATAGTGGTGCCCTTCCCCCCATTAAAAGTACAAAAATGATGTTATCTTTGTGCAAGCTGGTTTAGGGGGAGCTTAACTTCCTCATGATCTGCTGGAGATTGTGTGGTTTCTGCAACAAAGTCTGTAATGTAATTGTGTAAAGAGAACGGAGACTCACTTCCTTAAGCATCAGCTACCAAATTTACAGCTTGTTCTCTAATAAATAACACATTTCTTCCGAAATGTGTTTTTTAATTTTTTTTTTTACCTCGCTGTGAACAGCCAAGCGTTGCTTCTAGTAAACTGGTGGGAAATCTGTGTTTTTTCCTCCTGTGTAAACTGTGGTTTGTAAATTCTTCTGTTTAGCGTCACTCCTAAGCATCTACCATGCTTCCTGGGATCTCATTTGTAAATTAGGATTAAACACTTGTTGTGAGTTTGCTTTATTTTACTTCTGAGTGGCCTGGAAATCATAAATTATTTAAAACCTTGAGAAACTCCAAAGGATGGATTGTTAAATTTGGAATTAATATCTTCTGACAGTACACAAACAAATTATTTTTACTACTTAGACTATTCAGAAATTTAAGACATTTGATCAGTATCTTTAAGAACTGAGAAGCTAGTAGGCTTAGGAGTTTAAGCTTTTTTCTTTTGAATACTTCTTAACCACATATATAAGAGGGAAGGAAACAAGTAGGAGTGCATGGTGAATGATACTGCAAGACTCTTAGTGAAAAACTTCAGTGTATGAGTTCTGTGGTCAAGTAATTTTCCCTGGAGAAGGGTAGGGGAACAGGAGAGGATGAAAATATCTGCAAGCAAGAACTGGGATGCTAGGAGGATATACACTTGGAAGAAGGAGGCTTCCAGAGAGTCTGCAGGAGAGCTGGAGAGGGACTCCGTCAGGGAGTGTAGTGACAGGACAAGGGGTAATGATTTTAAATTGAAAGAGGGGAGATTTAGATTAGATACTAGCAAGAAAGCCTTTACTGTGAGGGTGGTGAGACACTGGCCCAGGTTGCCCAGAGAAGCTGTGGATGCGCCATCCCTGGAAGTGTTCAAAATCAGGCTGGACGGGGCTTTGAGTGACTTGGTCTGGTGGGAGGTGTCCCTGTTGGTTGTACTCTTAATGAAACCCCATGGCAGGGGGCTGGAACCCAGTGATCTTTAAGGTCCCTTCCAACTCCAGCCATTCTATGATTCTATGATTCTAAGTATTAAGTGCAAGCAGTCATTTGGCTGATTCAAGGCTTTGAACCGTACATGCCAAGGGCTTAAAATTTTCAAGAAGGCCTGTGCAGGAAAGCTTGCCTACTTGTTAACATGCTCAGTTTCTTGTGAGTGAGGTACCTTCAGGGACATGTAAGAATTCAAACATCTACTTTAATTGCAACATATGACTAAAATGCTTTTAAGTTAACTCTATGACTTGTTGGGCCATGGGGGGAATCTGTAAATTGCAGTTTATGCCACAGCAATATACTGTTAACCTGCTAGAATTCAGCTGCATTGCAGGATTCTTGCATCAGTACTTCTGAGATTGACTGTCCATATGCACGAACTTATTGTTAAATATAAGTTAACATAGATGTTAAATATAACTGATATGTTAAATATATGCTATATGTTAAATATAAGTTAATTTCATTAATATAAGGAAAGTGAAGAAGGAGAGGCTTGAGTTTAAAAGTTTAAAAGTGAGCTGGTTGCAGTTACAAAGTTGTGGTTTCCAGGCAGTTTTGCTCACAGGCTTTCACGGAGTTTGCATCAATCTTCACACAGAATACAAGCTCTTTCACTTAATTGTCTGCTGGAATTGAGACTTCAGTTTGTTAAAAATGATGATTATGCAGAATTTTCCCCCTCTGATCTGTTGCCCTGTCCCAAAGTGTTCAGATCAATGTTTTGCAATTTGCCAATAACTGGCCAGGTGAGTTATTTCAGTTATGTGGAGGGGATAACATTTTAATGGTGCTCAATGTGAAAGTTAGTTTGGGATCAAGTTGTGGTTCAGTTCAAGTCTTGTTTTAGCTGTGATCTATTCTAAATACTCAAGTAGTCCAAAACTGAAGTTCCTGTAATATAATATTTCTGTGTGTTGATAATTGACTATCACAAAGAGTAGATACAATTGAGTTGTTTTAATGATACAAAATGTTTTAATGAAGTAATTGATTTAAATTTCTGAGACCATTAGAAAAACCCTAAATGCAGAATATGTTCAAGAGTCATTGAGAAACAGCTATAAAACCTCTGGTGCTGCTGTTGGGCTAGACCTTCTTCTAACCTTTTTCCACAGCTTTTGAATGGTTAGAAATCAACATGGAATTTCTATCAGCCATTTGTCAAAATGGAAATGGTCACTTTTGGTGAAGTTTGTGTCATTGTCACCACTAAAAATGTTAGTTTGTAAACCCACAGTTATCTATATCTCATCTGATCTCTGCAAAATTGTAAGGGAAATATGAACAGAAGTACATGATCGGAACCATGATTATTTATAGTGGGATAAGAATTTTGAATTCTCTGTGTGTCTGTGCTTGTGGTGGAGTACTGGTTTACATGTAAAGTAGCAAGCTAAATGTGCTGCAGTTCTTGCAAGCCCTGTTCTTGAAATAAACTTTGAGGTGACAAATGAATAGAATTACAAGGAATGAGCAGGGCACTTTGCTGTCATTCAATGTTTGACTCTCTTGCAGGGATCCTGTTAAATATACAGAAATACTTCAAGCTTAGTGATGGGGATACAGGTCTGCTGCAAACAGGTAATAAAATCTCTTTACTTCAGATAGTTTATTTTGCCTTGCATCCATGTGGACTGGTCCTAAAACACAGCCTAGTTACTTTTTTCTTCTAGTTCCTACTCATGTGTGGTATTGCTCACTTCCACATGTGGGCAGGTTGACTATAATGCAAAACTGATAGTCTTTGGTTCAGGGAAGACTGGTGTTGAGTCCTTCGAAATCCCACAGTATATGAATCACAAAAGATGAAAAAATGTTGTGTTTCTCAAGAAATACAGAACTTGAGCAATTCACACGGTTTACTTTTACATAGGGTTTTTTGAATCTGCATTTATATTTTTCTAAATATCAATCTACCTACTAGCTCTACAAACTCAGCCTGCCTTTAGTCTCTGCCCTGAAAAGTAACCTGAGTTTGTCTGAGGGGTGAGGAGTACATACGATAAAAATAATTTGACCAATATTGTCTGTGCTTCTTCTTGGATTTCCAGTGTTCATCTTGTGTTACATGCTGGCTGCCCCCATCTTTGGATATCTTGGCGACCGGTACAATAGGAAGATCATCCTTGGAGCTGGTATTTTCTTCTGGTCTGGTGTAACATTAGGCAGTTCATTCATCAATGAACTGGTATGTTGCTTTGTTAGAGGGTATTATGAAAATAATTTGCATATGTCTTGCAGGAGTTGATAGGGTCCTTCTCTGATCGCATATAGAAAAGCACATCTGCAATTTCCTCTGAAGCTCACTCTAAGTCGTCACTACTGTGCAAGAAAGTAGAAAGCACAGCAGTGGGATGCAAGGGAAGCAGGTGTGAGTGGAGGGAATACAGACATTTGCAAAAGGCAGTTGAATTCTTATTTCCTCTGGTACATTCAATCCACTAAAATGTACCTCTTTAATAGTAAACTTTCTTTTTTGCATGGGCTTTTTTGGACTATAATATGTCTTTTGCCTGCAGTATTACTGGATATTCTTCCTTTCACGAGGACTAGTTGGCATTGGCACGGCCAGTTTTTCCACAATAGCACCTACCATCATTGCAGACCTGTTTGAGGAAGGAAAAAGGACCACAATGCTGTCTGTCTTCTATATCTTCATTCCAGTGGGAAGGTTGGTTTTCTTGCTAATCACAGAATCACAGAGTCGTCACGGTTGTAAGGACCTCTGAGATCACCGAGTCCAACCATACTCACACAAAAAAACCTGCTACAGTCTCGGGCACTGGAGCATGCCCTGAAGTGCCACATCTACACGTCTCTTAAATCCCTCCAGGGGTGGTGACTCCACCACCTCCCTGGGCAGGCTGTTCCAGTGCCTGACCACTCTCTCAGTAAAGTAATTCTTCCTAATATCTTAACCAAACCTCCCCTGCCCCAACTTCAGACCATTTCCTCTGGTCTTGTCATTATTCCCTTGGGAGAAGAGGCCAACCCCCACCTCTCTACACCCTCCTTTCAGGTAGTTGTAGAGGGCAATGAGGTTTCCCCTCAACCTCCCTAATAACTGACCTAATAACCCTAAGCCCTAATAACTGACCCGCCTTTCGAATTTCTGTCTGACCACACCTGCAATTCAATATACCCTGAGCCTTGATTACATATATTTTGATGTATATCTGCATTGTCTCTTGCAAAAGGATTTGTCACTTGCTTAGCATGTTTACATAGAGCTGGTTAGGTTTTTTTCTGTATTTACCTTGAGGAAAAATTTGCTTTTTTTCCCCCGACAGTTTTAGGGAGAATCTAAAGTCTGCAAAGCGGTAGGCTTTGAATAAAATATTGAATCGGTTCTAAAGGAAATAGGTACATGGGGATAGATAATTTATTTCTGGGTTTTGGAAGAGAAAAGCTTTCAGATATTAGTTTACTTGACAAATTTTTCAAGAACCCTTCATTAAACGTCTCCCCAAGGCAATTCCCTTTTCTCTTTTAGTTAAATTGACATTATGTCTGAAGAAGAGGTGGAAAAGGGCTTTTTAAGTGGTTCAGAGGCATCTATTAGAGCAGGCAGCCAAGGCTGAGCCCAGAAGGCAGAATAAAACTAAAGGAATTCCTGCAGGGCTTAATTCACGTGACTCACACAGAAAAGAGTAAATAAACTACTTTATAGGCTGTCTGATGTGGGTTTACAATGTCATTTTGCAGAATATGTGTTCTCAGGGGAATCTGGACCATTATTGCCACCATCTCAAGTCTGCTCTGCGGAAGTTAGACTCTCTTTTTCATACTGGCTGGCAAGCAGACTTGCATAGACCACGAGAGTTGTTTCTGTTCATCCATTTTGAAAACTATGGCAAAATACTTCTCTGTGCTCTCCTTACCTGGCAAGACATGTCATTTCAGCCAGCAAGAACTCATTAGTACCGACTGATTATTCCTTTCTGTTGCTTATAGTGGTCTCGGTTATGTCCTAGCAGCCGGCATGGCACATGTCACAGGTGACTGGCACTGGGCATTCAGGGTGAGTAATTCCCTTTCATTCACGGGGCTGAGCCATTCAGTGTAAAATCAGAATCATCACTGGGTTTTGGATTACTTGTGTTCTTTGAGTTAAAAGACATGAGCAGTGGAAAGACTTTCTGCTGTCTGACTGGTCATGAACTTGGTGTTTAAGAGAACTCTTCCTGCTGGACAAGTGGGAGATTTATGCCCAACTTGCAGAATGAAAGCAGGCGTAGGTGAAATTGTACAGCAGCCAGGGCAGGTGCTGATGTTCCTCTTACCTCAGGACACACTTGGAACGGCTGTCAGTGCACCAAGACCTCCTCAAACAAAAGAAACTGAAGATAAAATGATGATTATCCTGCTAGTACCAGTATAATTCTTCAGGAAAATATAGAGAGATTATTTTCTGAAATGCTGTTGGGAACAACTTCTATTATTTGAGGGTTTCAAGAAAATAACCTCTTCTGTTCTGATTGTGTCATCATGATGTCTCTCCATACTGAACACCTAGTGCTTTGGAAGAATTTTGTCAGAGCCTCCTAACTTATCTACCAAATTAACCAGCAAGTACAGGATGAGTGTGGAAGAAAGTTTGCTGGACTAACGGTCTGATGTTATTCAGATAACACTGATGACTGTATCAGTGGCTCTTGCATTTGTGGCCAAAGTACGACAGTACAGTTTGTTTTCTTCCCGTTTTTCTCCAAAATGAGCAGGAGTGGTCACATATCTGTATGATGGGGAGGGACGATCTATTATCTTTCCTCCAAAGTCACCATAAATCACCAAAGTCACTCTTCTTCTTTACAAATCTGACCTACAAACAACAAGCCACCTCTATTTCTGAACATACTGCAATTCTCTGATAGGTAATTCTAATGCTGAATTTGAATTGCTGTGGAGTTTTCACTCTAAGAAAAAAGGTATCCTTGATCTAACCAGCTTTGTGTCTACAGGTAACTCCTTGCATGGCAGGTCTAGCACTGGTTCTTCTGATTCTACTGGTCCCTCACAGGACACAGAGAAGGACAGCAGCACACAGAGCACTGAGCATCTCCGGCACAATACGAGTAGCAGCTGAGAAACCAGGCGTACGCAGAACTGCCAAGACCACTTGGTGTCAAGATGTCGTATCCTTTGCCAAAAAGTAAGTGATTTTAGCGGCAAAGGTTCCGTCCATTGAGGAATGACCATTCCATTATTAGAAATATGACCATCAAATCCCGCTCAGCTCCTTTGATCACGTGCTGTATACAAGATGATTGAAACACCATTAACAAAAATCTTTCTTTCACTTTGACAGGAATGCTACACAAGAGATCAAAAATTTCTTTGCTTCTGCTGTCCTCCCATTTTGAGGAGGGAGAAGGAGGCAAAGTTATGATGACAGTGTGCTCCTGCTTAAACCCAACTCTACTTTTTACTAAGCTTCCCCTTCCCTCTTGCTTTAACACATAGGGTAAGCTACGTTGATAAAAGTGCATATTTTGCAGGTGTAACTTTATCTGCAATTCTTAGTGCCAGAGGAAGATTGCATCAGCACATCTCAGGCAATCTTTATATGGTATTTGTGAGCCTTGATGTGCCTCTGATATAAGAGGTCAGAACCTGTAGGACCCCAATATGGTTTATAAAGTAACTGTACATGTGTTTTGACCAGCTAACCTGCGGCTGGCAGGTGACCTCTTCCTTTTAATCACACAAAAATTAAATCAACGCCAGCTGACCTGCGGGACGAAGTAAAATAGTGTTTTCAGCAGTTTTCTCGCTCCTGTTTCCCTGCAGCCCGTGAAAGCCCTGGCCGGGGCAGGGAGGAAGAGCTGGCTGCGGTTGGAGAACAGCAGGTGCCGCTGTGCAGCTGCGCCAGAGCCGGCTCCGCACCCGCTGCTTCCCCGGGGTCACCATCAAATGCTTTGAGTTTAAAGATTTGCGTTCCTGGGACCTTGGCTCTCTTTGGAGTGTTCTTATTCTAGAAGATCCGGTGTTTTGTAATTGACAATTAGATTTGCATCCTGTTCGCATCCAGAACAGCAAGTACCTTAGAGCCTGTGTTGCATCACAGTTTGTAGGCAGTACAGTCTGAAGTGAATAAAAAATGAACTTTCCTGAATCAAAAATGAACCTTTCTGACATTTCAACAACTAGACTATCATCAAAGTTGCTTTCCTACAAAGATGTTCCTTAAAGCCTCCAGCACTGCTGTAAAAATATATTTTAATTTTCTTTAGCAATTGATATCCAAAGCATAAGGACATACTGCCAAAAACCAGGCAGTTCCACTTTTAATCAAGTCCAAGAGCCCTTTCTCTTTAGAAGATGAAGAATTAGGTTCGTATCTTAGCAAATCCTCTGGACTAGTGTCACCTGGTCATTTGCAGCACTTCTGTTTAGTCTTAAGATTTCATACCTCCCTATTGACCTCAAAGGAGACTTTCTCCTAAACTATTAACTAGAAAGAGACAAGTAAGAAATTAATTTTCTCCTAGGACAGGGCGGGAAAGAGACAAAATTTGGACAAGATTTTTTAAAAAAGCATTTTTAAAAATGCTTATCCTTTTGTTTGAAAACTTGCTGTGCAAACTGAGAGTCTAAATTTACTTAGGTAGAGTTAAGGACTGCTTCAGCTACTGCATCTTAACAGTTTGGAAGACTCAGATGTTACTCCCATTTATACTGGTCACACAAACAACTTAAAACCATCCTGAGGCATTTAGACTTGCACATAGAACACTTTCATTTGGCTACTAAGCCATTAAACTCTTGCCCACTCTCCGTTGCTGTAGTTCTGCTATCAAAAATTTCACAGCAATTGTTTTAGGCAAAGTTGGCGATGAAATCTGCAACAGACCAGCATTGGGGTTTAACATGAAATCAGTAAGTCATACTCCTCACTCTAATTAGAACTTTACTGTTGAAGTTCATAGATAAAGCCTCGTCAAAGTTCATATCTTCAAGGGAGTGCATTTTGATTATAAGATGTCTGAATGAATTTTGTTATTGCTTGAAACCCTGGATATTGCAGGTAGGCTTTTCCCTTCTTCCTCACACCCTCATTCTTTCTAATATCTCTCATTTCTTTCTTTTGGCTTTCAGTTGGAGTTTTGTCTGGTCCTCACTGGGTCTGACTGCCATGGCCTTTGTTACTGGAGCCCTGGGAATGTGGGTACCGGTGTTTCTTTACAGGGCTCAGGTTGTCCAGGGCCTTGTCCCACCATGCCTCCAGGAATCGTGCGATTCGTCTAACAGGTGAGGTGTGCACAACTGTGGAAACACGCTTGGAAACACCACTTACTGCTAAGTCATAGTTTGTTTCCAAAGGCATAAGGTGGGATGTGAGTGTGGACACTGCTGGTGAAGGCAGTTGGGTGTGAATGTTAGACTAAGTTGCTTCCAGGTACGCTGAGACACTCCTATTTGTTTGTTTCTAACCACTCGGTTAATTGGAAAGATGCTGCCAGCCCTATTTAAGTAAAGTGGAAAGAAGAAGTAAGAGAAACACTTGCAGGGAAAGGAGCAGCTTTAGCAAGGAGACTTCAGTTGGCGATTGACTGTGAACCCCAAGCTACTTAAATACCAATTTAAGTGTGTTTAGATCCTGTGTTCTGATAACTTCCCAGTTACCTTCTTGTTAGTCTGGATTTAAAACTACTGCTGGGTTGGCCGGGTCATTGTGACTCCCAGCATAAAGCAAGCTTGATGAATTTGATCTAGATTCACAGCATTACATCAAAACACGGTAATTTGGTTTTGTGAGTAGCTGCCAGCAGAGCTCCACTTACAGAGACTGTCCAGACTAATAAAGATTAATGAATAAGTATCAAATGTTGGATGGGGAAGGGGAATTTACAACAGGAGAGGAATTGAACGTAATCATAATACAAGTTCTTAGAGATCACTTTTCCCCAGCTAGGAATGGAATTTTTTTCATTACAATGTGTTATCCAGAATAGAAAAATGTATTCATTGTTCCTCTTGAGCCTTCATGGCTCCCCTCAGTAACAGTGAGCACCAGGGCACTTTTCTTCTATGTACTGACTCCCTACAAGAACTAACTGCTTACTACATTGTCTTTCCAGGCAAAGACAATTGAAGGGAAAAGCAGCAATCACACCTCGAGGTGTGTCCTCTGGTAATGCGGTTCTTTTGCTTTTCTGCAATGGAATAACTGAGTCGAGTCAAAATTGATTTCTGAGTTGTAGTGCAAAGCAGATGGATTGAATAGCCGTCCACAAACACTTCAAGGGGAAATGCAACTGCCTTTCCATGGGTACCACCATTGGCACATTGCTTTATAGCCAATAATGCTGAGGAAGGGAGTGAACTCAGGAGTTTGGCTTGGGGTCGGCAGGGAAGGGAAGGAAGCTGTTAACAGATACAGTTTAAATACTTCCTTTATTAAGCTGAAGGTGTTAGCCTGTGTTTTGTTTTCTAATCCACCTTCTGAATTATTATTCCATGGTAGTGTTGCCAGAGCAGGCATGTCTTCAGGGAAGTAAAATAGAGCACCTAATAGTTTAACCTCATGTACTGCTTCTTACAAAACGCTTTAAAAATAACCTTGGCATAAGCTAGTGCCAGAAGCAGCATAAGGCTGGTTTTAGACTGTTATTCCATGGGGAGGTAAAGGAACATAATATAAACGACTGTGTCAGACCTGTAGTTGATGGTGCTGGAAGAACTGAGCTGCACATTCCCAGGGATGCTTTAAGGATGTTTTCCCCTCTGGCTGTTCAGCAGTCGCAGGCTTTGTTTAAGGATCAGGGCTGTGTCACTTAGAGTCCCTGGAAAAACAAATTCAGATGGCACCAGAGCTGACTCAGGTCTCAGTCCTTTCAAGGTAGATAAATAGGCAGTATGAAATTTTTATTCAGGTCTTTTTGCAGACAACTTCCAACAGATTGAGCGGATAAGTGAGCATTCTTAAACCCTAAAAGATCCCACAGGAGACTTTCCCCAGGACTAGGCTTCTGTGCTTTCCTCCTCCCTGTCAATTGAACTGTGCTTGTATTTAGTTTTCGCTGTTCCCTTATTTTTCAGCTGTAGTTTGTAACACATGAGTCTTCTAAACACAATTCCATGAATGCTTTGATCAACTAATGTCACCTTGGAACTTGCCTCTCCCAGAGAAATGTCTAAGATAGTTATTCTGCCTAGTGACAATCTATATTGTCACTATCAAGCTTTAGTGAGTGATAGATCAGAATCCTGAAGAACTTACAGGGAGAGTACAAATATGCTTAAAGTGTGTTATCTTGTATAGCAATACTCTTTTTTTTTTTTTCCTGTAGAATTATTGAGTTCTTCCTAATCTCAGAAAGAAATTAAAAAGTAGATGCGCTGTAATTTAATGGACTAGTTCATATCCTGGCTGGTTACTTTGATTTGCAGTCAGAGAAAGCTTAGGAAAATGTACAGAACTTATTGCGTAGCACTCTGAAATATTTAGAACAGTCGGGCTCAGAACACAATGCTCCTGTCCCCGTTTGCCTCAGGAGAATTACGATGCATTAAACAATCAGCGGCACCACTGGTCTTGTTGCAGGAGACTTGCTTTGTCATTAGGATCTCATTTGGGACAGAGAGAAAAGCATATATGGGAGTCCCTTTGGAAGCTCAGTCTTCTGAGCTATTCAAACATATACTTTTAAAACATGAACTTGTCATTCCTGGAGAACACATTAGCATTTGCAGACCCACAAAGCTGAGTGGCATTTGAAATTCTGTGTTCAGAAAATACTACATGAACCTCCCACTAGTTAACTATTCAATATTCTTTGAACTCTTGGGATGTGGTAGATGTTTCTCGTAGTCAGAGAAGTGACTCATCTCAGCTGTGTTAACTAGAGGGTTATAATTTAGATATATATAATTCCACATGATAGGATCTCTTCCAAGGCAGCAGATTGTGATACAGAGTTGTTCCATCTGTGTTTTAGGGATGCCTGAGTAGATTGGTTCACAGGGTAACCAAGATGACTGTATCTCCATTAAACCACTGAATGTCCCAGCCGGGTCATACCAAGAAGAGTCGTCCTTGAGCCTGGGTGCACAACATCTGCTCTGTAAATGGGAAAGTATCTGCTCCACAGGACAGGACCTCAGCTGCAGAGACACAGCTTCAACTGAGGCTCGGGATTACATCCATTTAGAAGGAGTGGGAGGGTTAGATCAAATGAAATAAAATTCAAGGTCCCCCATTAAAGATTCCTCTGAAACTAAACGTGTAAGCTAACACCATTTTTTCCCCACAGTGTGGTCTCACTATGCTCAGTTGAATCCTTTGCTTTGTCACCAGCCTAATATTTGGAGGCATCACCATTGGGACAGGGATCTTGGGTGTCATTGCTGGGGCAGAAGCTGCAAGAAGATTAAGGAAGATAAACAATAAAGCTGATCCTCTCATCTGTGCCACAAGCATGTTCGTTTCTGCTGTCTGCCTCTACATAGCTCTGATGGTGGCCCAGACAAGCATCCTTTCCACTTTTGTAAGTGCCAATCTGTCTGTCATGACCAAAATGTCTTCTGGGATCCTGGGGAGAATAGGAAGAGGCGGGGAGGAGGAGGCGAGGGGTAGCTTTTGCAGGGTTCTCTGTAATCTTCTAGACCATTAAGAGATTTCAGTGACTTGTGACAGGGTGGCCTGCCAGCTGAGCACTGTGCTGTTGCTTTGATAGTCCCGCAGCTGCAGTCTGTCCTGTGACAGCCACCTTGTTCATTGCTTGGTCCAGTAAAAAAGGCAGGGAGAGCATTACAAACTGGGCATCAGGGCCTACAGAGTCTGCCTACTCTAAAGAGAATAGGAAGCCTGTGGAGGTAGCTGCATAAAGCTAAAGCATTCCTTTTCCAAACTGTAGTTAGAGGAAGCCTTAATCTTATGTTAATTTTTAATGCTATGTGACTAATTTAGTATTCTTGTTTATTTTTACTCTCTGAATACTTAAAGATTGGTGTACTTGTGACTGTACAATACATACAGTTCTTGCTAAGAATAATTTAACCGTCACCTTCAAAGCCCCAAATCACCAGCTGATCTTCAAAGTCAAGCTTTTGGCAAAGCAAACTTAAGTATAAATCACTTAAATTCTGTTCTCATGAAGGGGGAAAATAGACACTTCCTAGGAATGACAAATAGTTCCAAAAAATCCCTGTGAGAGGGAACTGGATGTAAACGTTATTTTAACTATAATCTGTTAACAGCTAGGGAAAGATTCCAGGCTTTCTCCCTGTGACTCCATAGCCTCAATTAACATGATTAACATAAATAAGAGGGTCCAAGTAAAGTTAATTACAGTAATCAACAGTTCTCTGCAAAATGGTACTTTTGCAGTTTTTTTCCTTCTAAGAATAACACTTATTCAAAGAGGTTTTCCTTTTGATTTCTCGGGAATGTGTATTCCTGTGGAAAAACACCTTTACACCAAGGGAAAAAACAAATGGATTTGCATGTCTGTGTGTACACAAAGCAAAATGTGAAATTGAAGATTATTTTTAGATTCAAGTGTGGAGATCTGAGTGCCAGAAGAATTAGCCATTTTCTTTTTCTGCTTCTCAGGTTCCCACATAGTTCCTCTCTGAGTATGTTCTTCAGTTCTTTTTCTGGCATTAAAGGTGGAGAACAGTTTCATTTGCCAGCTTGTGTTAGCTGAGTGAATCAATATCTTGGTTTTGAATTACCAATATATATCTTTTATTAGGACTGATAAAAAGAAATTTGTGTAAATGTTTCTCTTCTTGCAGACGGCATTCTATTTCCAAGCAGTGTGATAGCAGGGAGGAAATTCTGAGCTGGGATATGGATAACTGTGTTCCTTATCTTTCTTCCCATGGGCAGAAACAGACCAGTTGGTCTTTTAACCAGAGACTTTGCCATTTTGTCTTTTCCTTGATGCGCTTGATTCGGGTGTTCCAAAACATAATGTCAACAACGTGCAGTGGTAATAAATTGTACATAAGCTAAGCGCCTTATTCTTCTAGTACTTTTACCACTAGAGCTGCTTAACTATGGCCTTCTCTGGCACCAGCCGTGCCTTTCCTGGCTTTCTAAACAAGATCTGACACTAGTCATGCTGGTGTGAGAATTGGAGTGGCGTGCCAGCTGCTGCATCTAATTTGAAGGTCCCACTGAAACAAATCTTCCATTTGTGTAGGACAGGAGCAGGAAACTGGCTTTGCAGTCACTGCCTGCTCAGGCACACCGACATTAGCAAACCTGTCTCCATCACTACACAGAGTGGAAGCAACTGAAGCAAAAAAGCTTCAATGCATCAATGTGCAATTACAGTAGTTTCTGGATAGTGTTTTCCACTGTCTTGAGTGGATAATGAAAGGGACCGAGTCAGGTTTAATCAGAATGGCTAAAGCTGGAAGGAATATTTAAAAACACAAGATTCTCAAGTTAACATGGAAATACGGCTGGTCTTCCAAGGTTTCTGTTGGGGCAGGTGAACTGAGATGTAATGAAATTTCTCTGCTTTTTCTGAACACCCAGCTCTTGATTTCAAAGACTAGCTTTGAAAAGACAGAGAAAAATTACCTGGCTTTGTTACCTCAGAGGAGGCTCTGTCTAAATCTGTTCCTGTCTCCAAAACAAGATGAAAGACGCGTGCTCTGCAGAGCAGCAGGTGCTTTGGAAACTTGTGACTGAACCTTGTGACTGGGAACCTTGGACAGTATTTGGTGTTGCGGTAACTTAGATTTAAACAGCCTTCTCTTTGATGGTAATGCTGTATCAGGATGGAGTCTTGCCCTGCAATTTGCCTGTGAAGGAGACATTCTGCAGTCCCTTCTCCCTAACAGAGCACAGTACTTTCCGGGTATCTCCACCTGTTTGGAAGACAGGAACACACAACTCTCTCCTTTATTGATTGCAGTTGTTTTGCAGTTGGATGGCTGAGTATGCCAGCTGTTCAACCATATTGCATTTATTCTGCATGAGAATGTGTAAAATTGATATTGGTTTTAGAGAGAATGCCTTGATACAATCTGTATAATGTTGTATTACCTTCTCAAACTGTCTGGGTTAAATTTTTCTGAAGACCTTACAACTGCAATCCACAGAAGGCCTTAGGAAAGAAAAGCAAAGCTAACAAAGTTGTGTCTTCAATGCTAACACAATTATGTATGAAATATTTATTCTCTGGAGTATGTGGCCTTAGCCACTGAATATCACATTTCCTTATCATGAATAATTTTTCATTAATTCCTATTACTTTGAACTCTAGATTGAGCGCATGACTTGTTTCCTAAAGATGAATTTGACTTCTTTTCTCACACTAGGCATGACATGCTCTTGTTCTTAGGAGCTTGTAGAGATTAAATAGCATGGAAAAAAAAATGAAGAAAAAGGAAAACTGGAATCAACACTTTAAAAGTACTTAAGACCACAAGATTCCTATAGGGGAGACAGACTGATGCCTCATTTGATGTGTAAAAGCCGGCAGCCATATATTCCATTGATGGTATCTAGGAACAGTTTGGGAGTCTCTAGAGCCTTCTGCACTAACCTTTGTTATTTGCATCTTGCTATATCTAAAGTATCAGCCAAGATTTCAATGAATCTCTTTGTTCTTTGTCTCCTTCCTGTTTCACTTTAACCTGCACTATCTCTTGCTAGTTGTGGCACAACCGACAGAATTTACATAAATTCACGCCATTATCATTGTACGGCAGGATGCAACTGCACTTCTGCTTTTGCCTGTGAGTATGGCTTTGACCACAGGCTGTGATTCTAAGTGAAGCAGTAGCCCATTTAAAGTTTCTTTGTATGGTATCAAGGGGAAAAAAGAAAGGAAGGTCCTTAGTGAACATCTATCTTCCAAGACTATTCAGAAAGTATTAGCTTGAAATAAGGCAATGAAGGACTAAAATTTTCTGGTGGCTGCAAGATTTGACATCATTGATAGTCCTTATTGCAAGGTGACTTGGCAAAAAGCTGGACTGTGTGATATTGCTATCCATGTTAACAAACACTTTTCATTTTGTGTTTGGCCCAAAGTTCTTTAATAAAAGGTGTGTCACCTGCTTTCCAGCTAAGACTGGAAGGCAGCGTGGTTTCTGTAGTCTGTAGACTGTTATTGCAATGGTCACGGGATTGGAGAAGAATGATTGCATTCTGTCTCATGCAAGGTCAGTGGAAAGACCTTGATAGTGGGATGCATAAATCAAAGAACTAAGACTATGTCAAACAAGGACTATGTGAAACGAGTCGTATTCGTTCTAAAACTTAAAGAAAATAATTATGTATGGAGGAATAGATTCAGCTGCAAATTAGAAAATCTATATAAAACATTCTGAAGGAAAAGATGTCTGGATAAAGGTCTATATTAAATATCTCTGTACTTCAATGCACTTTTTCTCCAGGCTGGTTTGGAGAAGACAGCACATGAACAGTGTAGGCAAGAAACGCAGAGGAGGTGGGGGTGTCATAGGCAGATGTATAATGGTCCGGTTCTTCTTAGGAGAATGTAAGCTCCCCGTCTGAGAACATCTGATAGTTTGCCACTGTGCCCTCTTAGGACTGTGTTTTCATCAACCAGATACAGCATCTTGATCAAGACCTTACTGAACAAGACGCCGGCACCTGTTGTTTTAACGGATTTTATTTCCTAAGTGCCATCTAACTTCAAGGCCTGTGTCACTAAATGGATTCTGCCTCCTAGAACTGCTCCAGCTTAATAGCGTAGCTTTAATGCTTTCCTCAAGTACCGGTTAGACTGTACAGCCTGATTAAATCTATGCCCGGGGCTGACTGAAAGCATTAATCTTTTCTAGGACCACAGCTGTAAGAACTGTTGGGGCTCTACCCCTTTTTCTGACGGCTGGGTCTCCATCTGTGATGAATTAGGGAATTCCCACGGGGCACCAAGGCTTTGAAGCTGAGTCCGTTTCATTTTGGAAGTTACCTCTCTGAAGGAGCCTTTAAGAGTACTAGTGCACGCATGCACAGAGGTGTTCTATTGGTTTCATTTGGAAATGTGAGCAAAGGGAGATCTCTGAGTACTTTTTAAACCTGTGCTGAATGTTTCTCTTCACAGGCTCTTGCTTTCCTCTTCTTGGGTTCAGCCATTCATTACAGTTTATTTGGGAGTGTGGTATGATTCCTATTTTGAGTCTTCGGCTGACCATTTGTGACAAAAGGAACTGACATAGCTGCTCTGGTTCCTTTCCTCTCTTTTTCAGACAAAGTTAGTGTTTGTAAGCATAGACAGAGATGTTTAATTTATAAGATGGGTATGTACAACTCTTACATAGATAAGCATGGTCAGTGAGCCTTCGGTTTCCCAATAAAGAAGGTCAATGCAGTGTGTATAGTCACTGATCTCTTCTTTTTTTTTCCAGACTTTTATTGCATTGGGAGAACTGTTTTTATCTGTAAACTGGGCTGTTGTGACAGACATACTGTTGGTAAGTGCTTGTGAAGCCATTTCCTTATTTTGAGTTTTTCGGCTTTTCTCAACGTAATATTGTTCATACACCTGCATCTTGGTGGCCAGAAGGACCTGAGGCTTCTAGGAAGAGATGAACAAAGTCTTACGACGAATCCTCTTACTGCTACCCTGTTAATGTTAGAGATGTATTTATGTGCAACAACGTGCACAAAAAACAACATTTATGTGCAACCTTTGCTGTGTAAAGGTGCCAGTAGGTGTGGGGGTGCAGTAGTCCAAAATCATTGTAAGCCCAAAAAGGAGATGCACTGATCTGGGTGAAATTCATGCAAGTGGAACTATCTAGTGCTGCTGGTACCCACACGAGTTTGGATTTTCTATACAGCTCTGTGTTCTTGGATGTCTGCTAGAAAATGGTCTGCACCAGAAAAAGGGTCACTTTCTGTCTGTAATTAGAGATTTTCTATTTGTGCTTCAAAGGTTTGAAAAGGTGATCCAAATGAAGGAAAGCCAATATTCTATAAACTGAAGTTAGTGAATCCATTACAGTTCATCATTCTGTGAGCTATTAGCAAGTTCCCTTATTCCAGAATACAGAGCAGATAAATTCCGGCACTTGCCAGTCAAATTCATAAGTGGTGCTACACTGTCAAAGCGTTAGGCAAGCACCGGCTTGTGAGACTCTTGGGCATTCCAGGACTGACACCACAAGCCCAAGGAAGAGAAGTGCATTATTTCATTTGAATTCTGTCATCAGCAACTGTCTTTAGAGAGGAGCGATGTGAAAAGCACATATCTTGCGACACAGTTATCAATGGTATCAATGAGCAGCGCGTTCTTTTTATCATTGCAAAGGCTTTTAGGGTTAGTAATTTTTTAATATACTTGAGGTTTTACTCAAAGGGAAATTTTGGCAAACTTTTGTTTATGCTGTAGCTCCACGGTCGCTAATCAGTGTCTGTGTAAAACATGGGACAGATACTGTTACTATCATTGACCTACACAGATCATCACAGTTTTATGAAGAAGCTTATATGACTTTTTTTTTTTTTTTGGAAATCCATAGTATGAACAAGCTGAGCGTAGTTTATCAGTCAAATAAGCATGGAAATCGTCTGCCTTGTTCATATCTAGTGAGCAAATTGCAGAAAGCTCATTTAAGTGCCAAAATCAGAGCTATTAAAATGATTGATAGTCCTTTTGTTGCTAGCCATGGGCATAAGACAAAGCATTTAAATTGGCACTGTCCTTTTCTGCAAAGAGTAGAGTACAGTATCACAAATGTGACACAGACTCTACTTTGAAGAATCTTCTTTTGTGCCATCGCTGCTTTGTGGAACCGTGGGTGTGACTGTAACCCAAACATTTCAAGCAGGATGCTACCCGAGAGACAGAAAATGTTGAGACAAGTGTGACTTGGGCAAAACGCTGATGCAGTTGGGACCGATAGAAGACAATATAGGGAAATTGTGTAAAGCCATCAGGACAGGTGAGAGAAGACACAAAGGTAAGGGCAAAGCAGAACAGAAATCTCTGACTGTTTCCCACCCTGAGGCTAATGATGGAAAACCAGTAGGTGAAGAGAGTCCAAGCAAGAGCCATTTGAGCATCTTCCCTTTTATGTAACAGCTTTTCATTCTAAGGGAGCTCAAGTCTATTTGTGGGTTGCTACTGCAGACCCCACTGTCATCCCAAATCTTTCCTATAAGAACCACAGCGAATGCATTAATATGTAGCACAACATGCAGTGATGCACAGTAACATGTCACAAGAGTCGAGGGCAGTAAAGAAAACTTGCAGCCTGTGGCTTGTGGAAGACAGTTCCCCACAAGGCTGCCGTCATTGCTTGCTACCACAGGAACCAAAAATTTACAACAGAGGTTGCTGTCACTATGGTCTTAGTTGCTCAGATATACAGCTTGCTTGATATTCCTAGCAGCTCACTAAAAACAAGTGGCAGAAAAGCTGAGCAGAGATTAAAGTATCTGTATTACAGTCTTCCCTGTAAAAGGATGTGCAAGTACAGAGCCAAATGCTGAGCACTGTGTAGTGACAAAAGGGAGTAGCTGTGAAGCACTAGAGAACTCGCCTTCCACTGACTTGACCTTGCCTTGTTGACATGAGCCTGCGTACCCTCAAAATTCGTAGCGTGAAGAATGACTCTTTACATTCTGATTTACCTTCTGATGAAGGAATGGAACAACTTATATTTCATGGCTCTTCAACAAAACACCGCTGACTGTTGCGTTATGTTCTCAAGTTACTCTTTCATGCTACTGCTCTCTACATGTCAGTTTTCTGCACTCTGGAATTTTAATTAAGAAAATAATAATTGCAGTCAGCATTAGCGAATTGGTTGCCGGCTAAAAACCTCTGCCAGCAGCAAGAGGGTTTTGTTTCTTCTTTGACTCTAAAAGAATGGTCAGAAACAATTACCTTAGGAGACAGGAGCTGTAGCCTTGAAGCAGTGAACAGGTGCAGAAAACCTATCGCTGGTTCAAATTGAAATTTTTTATTAGCTTCTATTTCAGTTTATTTTGAAATCTTTTTTTTTTCCAGCAGAACCAAGTAAACTATTACAGTCGGGATTCTTTTTACAGCAGTTAAGACACCATTGAAGAATTTTTTTGAAAGTTTCTCAATTTACTTTTCTTTAAGCGTCTACATCTGCATTTTAATTCTCTCCTCTGTTGTTAAAGAGGAAGGGGACATCACTGAGTTAGATACTGCTGATATATGATGGGGAAAGTAAGACAGGTGATTACTGTCAGCTCCTTCCTTCAATTCCTTCCTGAACCCAAGCTGCAAAGTCAGCAAGGAGCTCTGCTTTCACTCAGTTCACTCACTTGGGTCCCAGCCTGCTTAGGGAACACTGTGTCATATTGCAGCCTGCAGAAGGTGTCTGCGGAGCGTCATTGCCGTATCCTGGATCTATGGAAATCCAGAAGAGGAGGAAGTTCTTGTCTCCTGAATGACTGACGCCCCTCATTTGTATTTCTTTGTATTTATCTTTTGGTTTTAGGTACAAGCAGTATTTCATGAACAGGCAACAAGTGGGAAGGTGAAAAGCAGAGCTCTGTAGTGGTGTGTCCGCCCTGACATTCAGTGTAATACCATCAATGTTGAATCTGTTGAATTCTAAATGTTGCTAATTGTTTTATCAGAAAAAATGGTGGAATTCAGCTGAATTTGTGGATGTCTGCTCATTCGGTGGCAATCTTATTTGAGAGTTGTATTTCGTCGTGCTGAAAACCCGTGGGTTCAGTGTATTACTGCTATTACATTGACTGAAGGGTGTCACAGATAGTAACAGTAATTTCTCTTTTTGCATTGTTTCCCTCGTGAACTGGTAGGATTTCTGATAATGTGGCTGGATTTGCTAACGCATGTTCTTATTTTGCCATGAAAATGACTTTTCTTTCTTCCCACGTGGCACTACTAGCCAGACAGTGTAGCTTGGAATTCATTTATTCTGTGACCTGTGGAGCTGAAGACAAAGGAAGATGCTCACTGAATGATAAGGACTTCATTCCTTTGTGGCTAATACATCAAGATGCATTGCATGTAGCAACCTTTGTGCCTCTTATTCAGCTGTAAACATGAAGGTATCTACTGTACGACTACAGTTTTAATGTGCAAGTGGAGAAGTGCTGTCGCTGCCTTGCTTACAATACAATGCTTTACCGGGAGGCTGGACGTGGAGTGTTCCTTATGAAATATGTTTGCCATCTGACAGGTATCGGGACTCTGTCTTTTAGCTTTTTGGCAGCTAAAAGCGTAGGAGATGCTGGAAGTGGAAGCTAATATGAATTTTGCGAAGGCTACCAGCATGTCCCGGGCTTTGTTTGGAAGTGTCCGGGGAGGTATAGGGGCATTTACCAGCCTCTCTGTTCCATCTGCTTTTTTAGCTGACAGCTCTGTCATACAGTCTGCAGGAGTATCTCTAAAACTTCCAGGGACAGCACGACAGGCTCTGCAAACTATCTGTTTGGGGCACCCTGCTTATCTGTCTAGGCATCTGGACTGGGATCTCCTAGGAGATGACAGTGTGTAGGATGTCATCTGCATGGTTGACACAGTAACTGCAGTCACTGTGGACAGGCAGGATGCTGTGGCTATTTCAAAGTCCCTGTGTGAGTGTTTGCATTTCTCTTTTTTCTAGTGAATCCTGCAGTGCATTGAGCTCTTGCATGTGGTTTCCATTGTGCAGAAGAACCTGAATAATAATACAGGCAGAGCTTGTATGAGCCTGGTACCTACAGGAAACATCCTATCCTTCTCTTCCATTTTTCTTGTTACAGCTTTGTTCAGTGTGTCTCTTGTGGTTAGTGATTTGAGAAGTTAAATAAATGTGGTAAGGAAGTGGTACAGGGCACTGAGAGAGAGAAAGCGCATTTATCTTTCCTCATGCCTGCAATGCCCACAATACACTAAGAGCATAACAATATTTGATTTGTATTTCTCAAATGCAGCTTGTCATTATCAATAATGAAATCTCAGCCTGGGACAGATGAGATGATATACTTGGAGAGCCAAGAACTGACAGTCTCCAGTCTTCTACAGTCTGTCACAGCAAAGTCTACTTCCCAAGCTCAGAATTTTCTACTGTAGTTTCTTTTTCTCTCTTTCTTTACAAGAGCCTGTTCCCAAAGTTCAGATCCTCTTCTGGCACTCCAGGCAGGTTCTGGGAGAAAACAAAACTTGGGTAGACTGCACACCCTCAGGTTGTGCCACGGCCACAGTGAGGAGAAGCTGTTGGACTGTTCCTTCATCCCATGGATGACAACGATTTCAGCTTCCAGATCAGCCAATCTCACCTGACTCTGTTCTTAAACTGGCAGGGGACTGGATGGAGTGTGATGGCACCAGGACATTGAAGTGCAATCTCTCAGATGTTCCTGTTTTAGTATTTATTATTGTTGAAGCACTCTATCTAAATATTCCTAATGAAAACTAAATGTTCCATCCATGGCTAGAAATATCTGCTTTGGAGATACTAGGAATGGAAAGGGATACAAACAAGCTGTATGTGTACAAAGTAAGGAAGGAGGTTGTGTCTTTTAATAAAACTGCATTGTATGGAGTACTCTTACTGGGTGCAAAGATGCTGTTTTAAGATGTTGGATAATTTGTGTATCCAAGTTTGTGGCCAATTCTACTAAGAGGGGCACTGCCAACGTGGACTGGTATTTTACTGAAAGAATAAGGGGTTGCAATATGGGTCAAGCAGGACCAAAAGGCTCCCGCTGAATGGAAAGAGTTGTAAGAGCTCTTAAGAAACTCCCTCTCTGCACAGAGGAAATTTGGCTGTAGAAAGGAGGACGTCACTGTTCATTGCTGTGTTTCTGGCATTCCAGCAGGGTGTAAGGCATGTTACTGCTGAGAAAACCCTGGCAACAAGATGGGTTTACGAGGCAGAGATAAAACGACAGATAACCAAGTTGGCTATAATTTTTATTAATTATGTTGGAGAAATCTGACTATTTTCTTTCTCATTTTGTCCAAATGCTCTGTTAAATCTAAATGGGATTCATAGCCTCATTTCCTAAAGAAACAATGCTTAACTACAGTCTGTGTCTGCTTTCTCTCGAAGTTTTGAAACCATGGATTTCACCCCAGTTTGATAAAGAGTTAGACACCTCAGTAAGACCAGAGCTCATACAACCTTGTGAAAATAGGTGACCTTGCTGAGAAAAACTATCCAACTTGGCACCCCCCAGAAGAGCTGTTTGTTAGGGAAAGACTCTGCAGCACATACATCTTGTCAAACATGAGAGAAAATGGTAGAAATAGGTTTGTGTGAGAGACCATGAAAACAGTAGCAATGGAAAAAGCTTGGCATGATACTTAAAGCACAAGATGTAAATCATGCATTATTCTGTGAATGCTTTTTTTATCAAAATAATGTTTTTAAGATGGTTTGATTCAATATGTGCCCCAATCTTCATAACAGGAATGTATGACATGCTAGCTCCTGCAGATGGGGGGCTGCAGGGGGGACAGGAACACCGTGCTACAGTATCCTCTGTCAAACCATCCCTGAATGCAAACCATTACATTAATGCAGCTTATTGTCATTCATGTTTCTTCCTCTGTGCTATGGATTTGTAGTTTCAGCATAGTTAAAATGCTGTAACTTACTGGTATGTGTGGGTCCTGACCGCATGTGGCACTTATAAGAGACACACCTTGGGGTCTTGGACAACGTTGCTTCTTTGCCCGCCTGTTTTAATATCCATTAATGGAGTCCCACCCACCCTAGGGATGTTGCTATCGTGATATACCTTATCTTAGTGGTGAGTAAATGGTTTTTTATCTAATATTTTGAGGCCCCTTTAAACACAAAGAATGGTAATAAAACTCAAACGTGAGAGCAGGATCTTTTTTTTCCTTCTAAACCCAAGTTGTCCTGCGAATTAGTGTTTCATTGAAGACAGCTATAGAGCCACAGTAGGTTATAAACCTTGAGTTTGTCTCTTGGAAAAACACCATCACCTTATTAATTAGTGTTTGAGATACCCTAAGTGATATTCAGATCAGTTTCCAAAAAAAATGGGGTATGGAGGGGTGGGAGAATATTAAGCATTTTGTCTCTGAAACAAGCAAGTGGTTGGAAAACAAAGGTATGAAGGTTTAAAATTGCTTCTGTCTCATTCTGACTCTGAATGCATTTTTGCGTAAATGTGTTATTGAAAGAGAGAGACCCAAAGTTTATAGAATCCTGCTGTACTTCTTCAGGCACAGTTGATCTTCAGTAGCACAGACATAAAGCCCTTATTACCCCTAAATGACTATATTTCATTTTAAAAAAGTACTTCTAATCTGTGTGATGCTCTGCTGTTGGCTGGATATATGCCACGTCTTCTCCAACTTGTTATTTAAACAGTGTGCACTCAAAAGCATAACAATTTTGAGGTACTGTTGCTAAACCAGCTATATCTCAGGTGCTATCCAGTTACAAGCAGCAAACTCCTGCCACCAGAGCTATTGTCAAAGCACCATCAGCCCCATTCTGCTCTGAGAGGTTGTGTCCCATCCCTCTGTCTTCACGTGGTCTGCAAGTTCTCAGCTGACATCCTTTATAGCTGTGGCAGCTACTTCAGGTTCCAGGTACCCCAGCTGCCCCCCAGCAGTCTAGACCATGCAGACACAGCATCCCAAGAGATTTTTCTCAGAGGCTGTTTGTGCTGAATCTCTGTATTAGTAAATCAGTAGAACTGGACGGGATACTGGCTGGAGGGCTCTATTAGTTGCGTGGCCAAGTGAGTCTGTACAAGCTGCTGTGAGTCAATGAAGGGGAGGCAGGGGAGTCATGGTTTTCATACTTTATTTTCATTACCCCTTGTCTGTTACTTTCTTTAATGTTTTTTCCCTCAGCAAAACATCCAGTGTACTCTTTTGCTCAGAATAACTTCCCTATCTCCAAATTGTACACAGTATTTGAATAATAAATATATAAAAATAGGCATATTCATCTCTCTAGGATGTTATATTCATCTCTCTAGTATGTTATAAGTTCATGAGGTTCACACTGTTAATATTAACTCTCTTGTGGCTTGTGTTTTGTTTCAGTATGTTGTGACACCAAGACGGCAGTCCACAGCTATTGCCCTACAGATTTTGGTGAGCCATTTGCTGGGAGATGCAGGCAGCCCATACCTCGTTGGGGCTGTAAGTGAATTCTCTGCTTTTTGAGTTTTCCTTAGGCTAAAACTTTTAGAAACTGAAAGACAGACACTCACAGAATTGCAGGCAGTTCCTGGTCCAAAATTAAAAGTTACTCAAATTGGTGGCCTTGATACTAGTATACAGTAAGGCATTTTTAGGTGCATGCAACTTCTGGTCGTGTGACACTGCAGTTATGTAGACTATAATCCTGTACCTGTAGGTGTAAGTAGCTCCATGCAGTGTGTAGAAATTTATTTTGATTTTACATTTGCACACCCATAACTTTTTGAAGGCATACATTTTTGCAAAGACGGTGCCATGGGTATTGTACTTGGATTTAAGCACTTTCTGCTAAGTGAGGACTTCCATGGAAATTAATCAAAATACCATTTTATATCTTGAAACCTAAAACTGTTAGGTCAAATGTTAAGGTTTGAAAAGTTGCAACTAATCAATACCCTCTTGAAAATCAGAACAAGAGTGACAGCAATGGTTGCCTTTTGATACTACTTGACATTCAAAGCTCTGGTCTCAAATTGCCTTAACCCTGAATTCCCGTGTTGCTTGAGACCTGGTTTATTTGCCCTTCCTACACTTACTTGATCTTAGGTGCTTCTGGGCAGAGCAGCCTAGTACTGTTTTCTCCTTGCAGTTCATTTGTTTTAGTTCTTCTGGATGATACCTGTTAGTGTTGTTTCCTTCCGTCATTCATTTTGATTTAAGACAGTAATTCTGCACACAGTAGCTAACTGATCACCCACTTTGATTTTTTTCTGCTTTACTGGACATGGGACAGAGTGAGTTGTTATTGCTTTAAAGTTTTGTTTCTATGGAAGTTTATTTTACAAAGTTCACCTCAGCAATATCTGTTCTTTCTCTGTCACATGTTACCAGTGTTAGGGTTAGACAGGGCCAGCCAGAAATGCCCGAGTGAGCTGTGCCTGCAGGCATAGCTACTGCTGGTCCAGCCCTTCTCCTCAACTGGGTGAAAATCAGAGTCTAAGTGGTGTAATGTGTCTGGCAGAGAAGACAGCTCTCTCTCACTGAGATATTCCTCCTGCTGGCTCGCTTGTTTTGGCAAATGAAGAGATCACTTTGCTCATTGGTGTGTATTATGAAACTATTGCCTTCACACTGACTTGGCTGGATGCATGGGGGAGCAGAAAAACCGACATCTCTGTGTCATGAAAAATGGCTGAAATGATATGCAAAAATGGGAGGTATCTTAAAAGCTGAAACATGTCTTGTGCATTCTCCTTTCTTTGACTATTCCATTGATTTATGCTTCCTGCCTGAAAGATGAAAATATTTGTGTCTCTTACCCGCTGTTCCTTGCCATCTTTGAGGCACAGGCAAACCTGAGGCTTCCTGCTGAATGTGCTGCTGCATCCTGCTAGTAGCTGTGCGCAGGATACTTCTTATGCGGCACTTTGCATGTGGTTGCCTTAAATAGCAGCTAATCAAAAAGTGTGAAGACAAAAAAAGCTTATCCAGATGAGATTAGCCTCAAGTAACCTTGCAACTTTGCAAAGAACAGAGACAATAAATCCAGGAATAAAATTGATGTATGTCCAACTGGGTTCCTATGAGCACAGCGTTGTCTTCTGGGATGCTTCTGTGAACCAATTCACCAATGCTGCCCATGTCCGCTGTTGATTAACCACCAAATCTTCTGCATTCATGTCTAGCTATTGTTTACTAACCTGCTTCAGCTCACCCTTTAGCTTAAAAACTGGAGAGTCAGGGAATAGTCTTTTTCACAGTCTGTTTTTCTTCCCTTGGTGCTCTAGAGGTTTTCTTGCTGAGCATTTTAAAATTAAATGCATTAGGTTTGTATTTTGGCCATTATGCTTGCTGTAGTCCCTAGGTGCCCATTTAGAGTTGATCTTGCTCTTATCTGCCTAAGCTGTCATAAATAATCATATTGAACCCAGAAAAGGTTGAAGAGTCTCATATTTGTGTATTTCAAGTCACGTAACGTATTCTAACCATCAAGAACAAATGTGGGAATAAAAATGACTGCATTCAACATTCATCTTTTTGTTTATGCTAACAAGAGATTTCTAAGTTCCTGGGTTAAATATTGAATCTTATTGAGTTTCTTGAGATCAGATTATCTTTCTGTCTACAAAAATAAAATTCACATTTATCATTTATAGCTTTTACAAGCTCATCCTCCAGCCAGTGCAAAAAGCAGCTGCCTGATATCTTCTTCTTCCCAGTTCCTCACAATGTCACTCCATGACTCCAAATGCCTTTTGGCTCCAGAGAAGACTCCACTCTTGTCTCTCAAATTAATTTCCAGCTTTTCCCTTTTCAATGAGTATAGCTGCTTGTGCCTGTACTGATCCTAATCTCCTATTTCTATCCATTTGATGCAGTTTAGGGATAGATGAAGTTAGAGAATAGTATCAAGAAATGACAAAGGTCATTGCCAAATGTCTCTGCTACCTATCTGGAGATGAGCTAGAAAATGGTAAAATGAGTCAAAGTTTACCAAAGATTATAAACATTGGTTGGAGCATTTCCTACTCTTGTGACTGGAGGCACTGAATGTATAAACGAACATGAGATTCCTTGGCCAAAAGGAAGCTGGACAGCAGTGAAGTATAGGTGTATCGGGCACTGGGTTTGACAAACTTTGGCTTTTCATCCCTATCTGCTTAGTTTTATTCTTTTCAAGGACCATGCTGCAAATAGTCTGCTTAAACTAAGAGAGGATGATGAAGTTATCTCAGATTAAGGACAGCCTTGTTCACTCTCCCTCCCTAGATCTCCCATGCTATCCAGCACAAGAATGCTCACTCATTCCAGTGGAGTTTCTGGAGCATGCAGTACAGCTTCATCCTGTGTTCTTTTGTTGGTGTCTGTGGAGGAGCATTTTTCCTCCTGACATCTTTCTACATCGAGGAAGATCGTAAGGAAGCACAACAGCTTTGAGGTTTCTATACATCTTTATAACTTTTAAACCTGTACCTGATTGCTTTCCTGTTTGTACACTAGCCAGGATATTGGCTCTGTAAAGTTAAAACACAAATGGCTGCATTATGTTAATACCACATTCATTTCTATAAAAAAATAAAGGCAAAATCCCAGCAAAGTCTCAGATGAAACAGACCTCCCATATTGCGCAAAATAGACTGCAGAACACACAAGGATCGTTGTGTGGCACATTGGTGACACCTTCGAAACCCTGCGCTCTGTGGAGATAATGAAACAGCTTTGCTGTAGGTAACGCACAAATACAGACTTCATGGAAAGTGCAGTTCTTTTTCTGCTCTGGTCTTTCTGAGCCCATTAGAACCAGACCTAGCCTTCTCCCTCTTCCTTGAAAGGAGTCATATTCAAAGTGCAAAAGACTTAAAGAAAACCTGTTGAATTGGACAGAACACTGTCCTTAATCATCTTGATTCTTACAAATTCCTTCAACTCTGACTTGGTTTTTTAGGTACCAGAATGAATGCTGTTTTTCAAATAAAAATGAACTCTGGGGCAAGATTTGTGAAGAAGAAAAGAACGTCCTCCCCTTTCTCTTTCCTTTTTCTTTAATGAGATACAGCTAAAGAAAAGGCCAAAATAACAATTCCTCCATATGGCAGAAAACCCTGCAGACTGACTTTTTGGGATGCTTTTGACTGTGAGTCAAAAAATTGCTACTGCATTGGCATATGGCAGCCCTCCCCCATCTGCAAAACGGGCCCCAGTATTGTGTGGAGCCGGGGAGCTCCAGAAGGCAGCGCGTGGAGCTGTCACAGGCACGGCTGCTAACCGAAACACGACAGTAGCACTTAAGGCAGAACGTCTCGTGGAGGTTAGGAAGGGAGGCCTATGAATTCTCAGCAAGATAAGATTTGCCTGTAGAATTTGGAAAACGTAGGTAGAACAAAATGTGTCCTCAGTCATCTGAAATGACCAAGAGAAGCAGAAACTATCAAAGTCAGTGTCACATTCAGGAGTGGAGGGTTGTGATCATTTTCTATGTAATATGTTAACGGCCTCTTTATAATCCTTTGAGGCTCTTCAGTGAATCCTCAGGCCTTGGGTAAGTACCTCCTCTCATGAGTGAACAGCAGTAGCTGTAAAACCACTTAAATATAACGATCCATTTGAGCTCTTATCTCTAAAGTTCATAAGACTTTGGATGTGGTATCTGTTGTCACAATATCATGTCAGGTGCCAAACAGGACATGGTTAGTGCCGCCGACTTTCACTGAGGTGGTGTCGTTCCCAGCAGCACCTTAAAGCCAAAGCCTGAGGAAAGTATTAACAAAGGAATTGTGAAGTGTTCTGACTCCTGCCTGATTCTCCCAGTAAATCATAAGGATCATAAAGCACAATATTCCTGTAATGACTGTGAATATCTAATGTCATTATAAATAGCATAATTCAGCAACTGCAGGTTTTTGTTTCTCACGCTCTCTCCCTCATTTTTAAAAAACCTGTTCTGCAACCTGATTTAAACCCAGGTAGTGAAATTTGGTCAGAGTTTATGCCATTATGGGAAATAATAGAGAAACGTTTTTCTGATACTCGGTAAGCGTGTAATGGTAATTTACTTTTTCATCACTGTATGCCCAGAAACTGATGGAAGAGTTCTGTGACAAGTGCACATCAGCATTTGAGGACATGCAATTATTTATTTTGTTTAATTCTCTGATATTTACTGATGTCAAGTGTGCCACAGAAGTCCTTCCTTCGTATCTTATTGGGGTTTCTCAGAAGATTTATGTAGGTGTACCACCATAAAGATTTGCATTGTGCCTCAGGTCTCTTGTACACAATATATAGTCATGTAAATTCTGAAATAGTCTGAGGATATTGGTATTAGGAAATCATTTGGTTTTGGTAAAGAATTAATTTTACAAGATAACCTGATACTATTAAAAGTGCTGAGCTTGGATTTACAGAGCTCTGAGGATCAGTAATAGAATCACAAGACTCTACCTTTGTTGCCAAAGTCTAGAGACAGAGTTTGCAATTGCTAAAGTCATTGACAACTGCAAACCAGATGCTCCCAACAACACAGCTGATTCCCTGAAACTCTGGCAGACAGGCCAAGATCTTGAGAATCATGTTTTTCCCCCATTATTCAGCTATGGTAAGATTTAAGCAGCTTGATAGTACTTCTTTATTGGTGTCTTCCTAATTTGCCCTGTAAACAGATGATCTATTTATCACTTTTGTTAAGTCAGCATTAAATTCTTCTTTAAAAAAAATAAATCAGAAACTGTGTCTGGAATGCTGCAGAAGCACGCATTTGACATATGAACAAGCGATGCCAAATGCTGCTCTGTAGACAGTACATGAAGTTCGTGAGAAACTCATTCCTACTCCTACTCTTCTCTCCTTTGTGAAAGTCAGTGCCTAGAAATTAGCAGGATCACTCTGACTAGTTCAATTCCATCTTTTCAAATGCTTCTCTCTTTTCTTTGTAGTGGTAAGGGAAGAGGACTTCTTTGTTAATTTTTTTCTGCATTGCAGTAGGACTACCATCCAAGCCAAAAGGCAGGATGCTCTGACCTGTGCCTGGGCCTCCCTGGAGCTGCATTGTCCTCTGTCTTTATTCAGACTGGGGTCCCTCTACCCTTGTGATGGTCAGGCAAGAAACACATGCCCGACATCAGAGAGAGTCATTCATATCTCAGATGACCTCACGGTTGAGTGCCCAGCCTCACTGCTGTCCTCATAAGATACCTCCAGCCGTCGGGAGGAGGGGAGAGAGGTGGGTGGTGCATTTTGTGTCTCCCCACTGGGATGCTGATGTCCTCAACCCCTCCACCATGGAGCCAGACCTGCCTCTTCTCTCAGGAGGCTGAAATCTTTAACCCAGCTCTTCCAGGTACAATTGCCTCAATTCAGCAAGGTTCTGTAATCAACAGAGATGATAGTTGCGCCCTCAAAGGAAGGGATTACCCATGATTTCCACTTTGTTGTACATCCTTTCCCAGTTTGGCAGTAGCCCTTCTGGCCACACTCCCCTACCAACTGATGCTTGTAATAACTACTGGCCAAATGGCCATGAAGTCACTCAGTTAAATTCAGCCCTGAGGAAAGGCCATGTTCTTTGTGGCAACCCCTCCGACAGCCATGTTTGCTCCCGGGTTTTTCAGGGCCGTTCTACCCTCAGCACTGCCAAAGGACATGCCTGTGCTGTGAAAGATCAAAGACTGGGAAATACCAGAACGTGGGAGCTTTGCAGAGCTGTTTCTGGAAGAACTGAAGATGCAGTTCTGAGAGAAGCTGAAGCAAACCCTGCCATGTCAGCGGGAGATTTGAGTAGTATTTCCCCTGTGTCAGTGCTCAAGGGCTCAGATTAGTTGCAGAAATGGTGAAGTGCTGAACTTCTGTATTGTGCTTGTAATTGGCAGAGTTCAAAGTGGTCGACTTTCAAAGTTGATTCAAAGATCATAATTTACATACATGGAGTATTTTAGAGATTAAGAGAAGGCTTCAGGTTATGTATTTTTCCTCCAATACTGGTTATTAATATGTCTCTCAAATAAAGCATCCACAACACACTGTCTTTGTGGATCCTGCAACATGCATTTTGCCTGTGCTGAACCAAAGTTGAGTCTGGACAGGAAACGAAGAAGAGATTCCTGCATGCATAACCAAGTTTTTCCTGGTTTTGTTCCAGTAAGTCAACATGAACACTGTTGGTACTGACTCTGAAGAACTCTTGGAGTGTGAAAATCTAGGGGGAACCAAACCCGGCACCAATCCAGCATCAATCCTTACCACTCCTGCACCAAGCTGTGCATGGTCTCAGCCCTCTCTGTGGCCTTGAGCCCTCTGGTTCTCCCGTTTTGGGGCTGTATCAGGAGGGCTTGGCCTGGCACGGCCTGGCTTGGGGCTGCCAAAGGCAGTAGATGCCCAGGGCAAAGCCTAGCAAAGGGTGCCCAGGTGCTGGCTCAGTAGTTGGCTCAGTAGTTTTCTTGGATAGGTTGGGTGGGTGGTTGGCTGGTTTTTGGGTGGGTGGCTCACCCACTTGGAGAAGCTCTTCACCACTCTGCCCTGGAGAAGCCCTTCACTGTGCTGCTGCCCCAGAGAAGGTGTTCACTACACCACTCCAGAGAAGCCCTTCACCATGCTGTTGAGGAGAAGCCATTTACCGTGCTACCAAGGAGAAGCCATTCACCACACCACCCCGGAGGAGCCCTTCATTGCATCACCCAGCTCTTGTTGGGGCACTTTAGCACATCGCCTGAGAGGAGCCATTCACCTTGCTTCCCTGGACAAGTCCATCATCACACTGCCTGCCTGTTCTTGATGACCTTCAATGTGCAACCCCAGAGGAGTCCTTGATCGCATGACCCTGGAGGAGTCCTTCATCGTCTGCCAGCTGCTTGGCTCTTCTCGGAGCTCCTCTTTGTGTCACACCAAGGGAGCCCATCACCACGCCACCTTGGAGGAGCCTGTCACCATGGCCCCGGAGGAGCCCATCATCACATATTGTGTTGTGTTTTGTCCTGTGTTTTTTTCATGTTATGTTTTGTATTGTGCAGTAAAGTCGGGTTTTAGAGCAATCTGTTCTGGTGCTTTTTGGGAGTGGTCCATACCAGGACTTTTATTGAGCTCTCCTTTACCTTAACGACAGCATGATAGATGATGAGGAAGAGGAGTGTGAGCCTACTGGTGAAGAATCTGACTGGGAACCCAGTTCAGAAGACAAGGATAATGATGATGTTGAAACGCCTTTTCATGGAGGATGTAGATTTGTTAAAGCCAAAAATGAGCCTCAAGGAACAACAAACAGTATGAAGGTCCGATCTGGCTGTGTTAGAACATGGATGTGCAAGGAGAGGAATTGCTTTGAAAACTGTTTCTTCCTCATGGTACAGGCACTGCAGGAAGGTTGTTATTGGGGTGATGGGATTCAGCAATGCCTGTCTTGTATTATTCTTCTTGTATGACTATTCTTATAAGATTGCATTATAATTTTATTTTTTATTGTATTATTATGTATTATTTTGCTGGGTGTTTGTTGTTTGTTGTCTTAAGTGGTGGAGCCAGAGGATGGAGCTCTGGGATTGTATTCTGTGGCAACTGAAGTTGGACATTTTCAGAAGAGAATTTTCTCAGTTGCTTCTTTTCAGAACCATTGGTGTCTGCTAGTTTGAGACTTTTAAAGGTTGTTGATGCTTTATCTTCCCATGCTTGGAATAAATATTGGCATGAGGGAATCTCTATATTTTAGCTCTAATTACAGTAACACCTCTTTCCACGCCTGCACATCACTGGATTTGTGTTCACAACAAGGCTGCAATCTTTCAGTTGAGTGGCAACATGTTCTCTGCAGGTACCCTTTGGGAAATTCCTGTTCCATCTCTGTGTTCTGCAGCGCAGACCCAGCACCAGCAGCAATGCCACGGGCCAGGGCTTTGGAAGCAGCAGACCTTTGTCATTGCCCCTTCTGCCTTCTGGGGCTACTGCAGAAGGATTTTCTTCACTCTGCTGTCAAAACTGTCCCAGCATGTCCCGATGCCCACTTGCATTTATTGTGTGTGAAGCCTGTGTGGGATGCGGGAGGATGTGTGTAAGACAATAAACGGGCTGAAACAGAGGAAGCTAAAGATCAGAGGAAAGCAGGAAAGGAAACTGGAAAAGTGAGTTGGTTTTCAGCTCCCACAAAAGATTGATGTTCAGGTTTGCTTTCAAATACAAAATAAGAATGAAGTTACAGCATTCAAGATCTGAGAGTGCCCATGTGGTGTTCTTAAAGACTGCATATAGTAATTTCATACCTCTTTAATATGGTTTTGCAGTCGTACAGCTTTTAATCTTTTCTTTTTGAATGTAATTGTGTGTATATCCATGCGTGAAGAGGTTCAATTACGTCAGAAACAAAGGCTGCTGTTTAATCTCTACTCGGACATTGTAATGTTCTTGCAAGGTCTTCAGACCTTGAAGTAGAGTAACAAAGAATGTGAAATACAACACATGTGTTGACTTAAAGTCTTTTGGTTTTCTTGACATGAAGTTAAGAAAACTGAAAGAACTGTAAATTAGTTTGCACGTTTAAATGGGCCTGCCCAGAGTAGGAAAGTGAACGAGGTCAGGCCATAATTGGCTGTAACAGCAGTAGCGTCAACATGTCATCTTTAATCAGGCAGGGGTTTCTGTAGCCTCAAGTACAGTTTTGAACTAATTCTCAGACACAAGGTCTGATCCATGTGATCTCCTACTTCTGTTTGGCTGCTAGAAGAGCAGCTCTCTCCTGCAATGGCAAAAGAACAAAAGTTCTCTTCGGGCATCAATGGAAATACCAGTTGTTTTTTATAGTTCAAATTGGGTAGAAGTAAGAAAAAAGGTAGGGCTTACCAAAGTTACTAAATTTGCCGCTCTGTCTAGATTGGAAAGAGCTGCTGCTGGTTACTGACATCGTTTGTTCTGCAACATTCCATGTCCTTGGAATCTGTGTCCCTTGCAACAGATGAATGATAATCAAAGAAGTTGACATAATTTGTGTTTTCTCAACTGTCTGTATATTCTCCTCCTACCTTTAACATTTCTTCTTTGCTCTTTCCAACCAAAACAGGGGGCAAGAGGCACTTTGGAACAACCCCAAAAGGTGAGCTTTTGTAAGTCCATTCAGGTAATGATTTTGATCTTTCCCTCCCCTTCCCTCATTCCCCAAAGAAGGGACGGGTGATTGGTACTGACCTTTAGTGCTGTTTATGTGAATATTTTGTTAAGGAAGTTTTAGAACTCTGCTTGGCATAAAAATTGCCTTCAAAGTTGTGCTTATTTCTAGCTCTTGCTAAGTGCCTGTAAAAAGGCATCATGTGGGCGGGACATGGCTAAGATACAACAGTACCATGGTGTGTAACTGCTTCCACCAGTGATGTTGTGTGAGGTGCTATCAGCCGAATTTTAATTGTCAAAGACCCTTTATGTAACTTTTTCCTTTCCTTTCCAAGCAAGTGCTGCCCAGGGCTCTGCTCCGGGAAGGGGTTTCGCAGCCCCAAAGAAGACTCTGTGTTCTGTGGCTGAAGGTGTGCCGATGGCAGAACACAGCTTTCCAGGCTGCACTTTTTTTATATTCTGTTCAGGTTGCTCCCTCCTAAGAAGCTCTTGTGTGCTATTTCTCTTTGCCATAATCATTTCTGCAGCTGAATTGCCTTTTGCAAAATATTTTGCAGAACAACTGTGACCCATTATAATGCTCCTGACGTAGCCATGGGTGTCAAACGCATCATTTGGCTCCCAATTAAGGCTCTGGGTTGCTGCTGTCATTCTGAGAGACCTCTGCTGAGACTGGACCAGTTGTGACAGTACCAACACTGATAGCTGTTTTTTTTTACTGATTCTTCCCTAACTTCCACTGAAGAAGACTTTATCAGCTTCCCAGGTGTCAGTACTCCCTCAATTGGCAGTGCTCCCCTCCTATTCTATTGCAGAAGAATTGGCTGAATTCTCTCTTGCTCGTCTCCCTGGATCTTGTCTCCCCTTGTACTCCCTCCATGGTCCAGTGACCAGAGATTCACCTTCTACCTTTGTCATTAAGTATAGATGTCCTCTTAGTTTAGAATCTGTAGAATAACCAACTGATTCCTCTTCGGAAAATAAGCTAAAAGAAGTAGACATTTTCTACCTGACAATAACATAATATGAGCACAGAAAGGTCAGATCAGCCAAATTTATGCTGTAGCTGACATTAGTGTTTTCTTACCAGGAGATCCATCCTCTCTGCTTTTTTACCTTCCCCTCCTCACATTAAAATGCAGATACAGTCTGTTGAGGTAAATTCTGAAATAACTAAGAAACCTAAAAGTCCTCCATTACCCCAAAACTTTTATGGCAAAAGTTTTCCTCAGAGATCCTTCTGCTGTTCTGCAAACGTTGTTCACTCTTCAGACCTCCTTCGAGTACTGAGTTCTCCTACCCTGCTGTCTGGGAGGGTGCCTGGGACCCAGAGAGAAGTCATCTCCTTCCTTGAGACAGGCCAAAATAAGCGATGAAAGAACAACATCTGTGAGCCCCTGCCAAGTTGTGCTGGCATCCAAGTAGCTGGAACTGGCTGTCTTCCATTACGAGAGAGCCACTGGGTCCGTCTCAGTTCTATAATTATCTCCATTGTAATCCAATAGAGCCTTGGAAAGGTTCTTAGAAAGCTTTTTGTTTATAAGGGAAACAAAGGTTGATACAAAAAGGCCCTTGATCCTAATGCTGTGTAGTTGACCAAAATTGCATTGTGTCATTTAATGTTGGCATAATGCTTTTCTGATTAGTATGTAAATTGACTACATATCCTGCAATAATAAAATGTCTGCAATTTTGAGCGATTAATGTAAGTCCTGTCAAATCCCACTGCAGAAAGGTCATTTGTTAGTTTGCGCAGTTAAATGTACACAGATTTGGAATGTGCCTGAGTCCCAGTGGGTCTAACCCTGCCAGGGGAGCTAGAGCAGGGCTGGAGACATGCGCTGTCTCTGTAAAACCAGGATTCTGTAAAACGAATGCATCTGTACGGGACTTCGCTCATATTGTGGTTCTAAGACCTGATTTTATCTGCTCATACACGGTGCTGGTTTGTTTCCTATAGTTAATGATTTTCTATATTATTACAAAAAAAGCTTTTAAATGGAATTAAAAAGTAAATTCCTGCATTCATGTATGCAGGTGTAATTTTCTTTTCAGTATTTAATGTGTTGGGCAGTAGTTTTGAAACTGATGTAAAAAGGGGAACCATTTTTGAAAGTATTGACTTCAAGCTAGCTATTTCATTCCATCATAATGCACCCTAGTGACTGGCCTGACTCTTTTCTTTCTTCACACCTTTTTTTCAGAGCCTGGCCTCCCTCTGTTCCTAGGGAAGGCACTCTGAGCAGCTGTGTGTTCAAAACTCAAGAAAATTAGACCATTTACTTGAAGACTTAATTATGGGTTTCAGAGCTGAATCTTAGGCACCTAATTTTTGAAATCTTCACTGTAGGCATCTTTTTCAGGAATATCTCTATCCTGCTAAATGAAAACATCACTTAAAGAAATGCAGGTCTGCGAGTACTTCTTAATCTTCAATCTGGTAGATATTGCAAATGTTAACTTCTTCATAGCTTTTTGCCTTTTTCAGTGAAGGAACTTGTTCTTCGTGTATGTTGACAACCCACTGCAGAGGAGATGTCACTGGTATGTCATGTCAGAGCGGGGAGCAGACAGAGCTGTAGTAAAAGAGGACCTGGAGTGAAAAAGGGCATCTGAGTTCCTGCTGAGAATATTTCCTCAGTAAAACCAGGCGAAAAAATGTTTCTTCAACCCATTTGGAGAACTCTGTGGACTCATCTGGTAGTAGAATAAAATGCAGATCACAGATTCCCCACCAATGATTTTTAAGAGCACTGCAGGAAGGCAGTAGTGTGGCATGATGGAAGGAGGTATGTGAGCTTGAGCATGGGGTGAAGAGGAGAGGTGACTGATGAAAAATGCTGTTTAAGTGATCCTGTTCTTTTTATAGTAAACGTATTAGCCTGGGTTTTCTATTAGGAATGACTAGAGTTGGTTCACCTAGAGGATGGTTAATGGCAGATAGATCATGTTTAAACAATAGCTTCTAGAAAATTATGTTCATGATCTGATTTTTGCCACAAAAGCCTCTGCAAGCCAGCAGTCTCCCTTAATCGTCCCTCCCATTAATCTGGGTAACCTAGAATAATCCAATGGGAATTGCATGGTAAGCTCCTGAGCAAGAGAATTATTTTTCTTTGGCCCTCTGTTTGCCCGGAGGTCATGGAAGACAGAGCTGCTTGCCTGATCTGTAAAGGGAGGCGGCACAGCTCTGAAAGAAAATTGCAGTTCTATTTTTAGGATTGTATTCATTGGGCATCAGATATGCGTATCTCCAACCTATTAACCTGGTCACACCGTGTGGTCTGATCCTCCTCTAATAGCATGTGATGAAACATGATTCATCGTCACCTCCACGAAGCGCATGCAAGTGGGAGAACGTTGGTAGTGAAGAAGATGCGGTTATTTTCATACCAGCTGCTTTCTCCTGTAAATTTAGTTTGTATTGTTAAACACTGTCATGTTGTCCTGGGGGTCTGTGTCTCCTGATTTAGTGAGGTGACTAATGTTCTTTGGTGCACTTCACCGGAGGCTCAAAGTGCTCCTGGAAAGGAGGAGACTGACACAAACAACAAGTCCAAAGTGTGGATGTTGGTGGCGTTGAAGGAAGCCAGTTATCTGTCTCTGGGGAGAAAAAAAATCTTCATCCTTACCGGGGTTGCCTGGACTTGCAAACTTTACTGAGGAACTTTTATATTTTTTTAAAGGCAAGGTATGGGAGGAAAGGGGGAAGATTTGAATTTGCTGATGCAAAACAGCAGATGTTTAATCAAAAAAGAATCGCTTGTTTCAGTGAAGAGAGAGATCTGGTTGGGAGCTTGTAACTGCCTCGAGGAGGTGTGGCCAGAGGATGGCTCAGCCTCAAGTGGCTGGATTTTTTGTGATCTCAACAATTCCAGAGCAGATTCACTACAAGTAATTACATTTCACTGAGCGTTGCAAACTTGCCTTAAAACCAAGCTGAGCAGCCTACTTCAAGGTGCCTATTTTTCTTCCTGATGTGAGAAACCTCTGCCCTCCAGTGATGCCGTGGAAGTGCAAGAAAAGGCTCCAGATTCCTCCTTCCCCTCCTCGCCTTTACTCTTCTAATGGCCCTGGAAAGGCGGTATTAAAACTCATTTGTTCTGTGGCAGCATTCAGCAGAGGGGCTGGAATGTCCGATTTCTGAGTCACTGCATACGTCAGACACATACACGCTGAAGGCAACGGAGATTGCCAGAGACACAGTTAGTTTGAGCCATTTGTATTTTTTTCCCAGTCAGGCTTTTCTCCGTCCTACCCTCCGCTAGCCAAAGGCTGTGGCAAGGGATAATGAGGGATGATGTTGTTCTTTATCTTCAGGCTTATTTCCAGTCTGAGATGCCTCGCTCCTCTGATGTCAGCTGAGGAAAGGCCCAGGTGCTTGACAAGAGTACACAGGAGATGGGTATCTCAGCCCGCTCTAGGAGTGGGTCTTTGCTTTGTCTCTCTGGCCTGGGAGCCGTGGCTATAGGAAATGTATGACTGTGGCCAGGGAGTGCCAAGAGACCAGAATTTCGTCCCTGTGGAGGTGAGACTTACCAGCAGCCAAGGCTGGAGAGGAGCTGGCACTGAGCAGGGACGGGAGGCAGATGGAGCGAGGGCTGGCAGGCGTGCGGGGAAAGCTGCCGAGGAGGGAGGCAGGGAGCAGCTGGCAGCGGGGGAAGAAGCAAGCAGTAATGGGAACACAGAGGAGGAGGGAATGAGAAATGTCCTCGTTCGTGTACTGATATCCAGCATCCCATTCAGCAACCGTGGCATTAGGATTTCAAAGAAATGTCCAAATAAATCTGTTCCTTTAGGGATTTATTTTAATTCTTTATTTAAATAGGAGAGATATGTGCATTTTTCTCCTTTAGCCCACTGTTCTAGCAGGATTACCTTTAGCTCACCCCATGGGCTCTTTAATTCTTCATTCCAAATCTCCTATGGGAAGTCATCCCAGCAGATCCAATCAGGTGTATTTCATTGCTCAACAGTGGAGAGGAAATGAATTTTTCTGATGAGGGGAAAGCACAGTGAATAGCTTGATTCTCCTCCCCAGTACCATCTGCAATCAGTTTTGTGCTGCAAATGAAGTCAATGTTTTCCTGGGTCAGAGGTGGCTAATTATTCATAGCACTTTTATTTCCAGCAGTAGAGGAGTCATATCTCTGCCAATCATTCTTCTCTTTCGTGTTTGGCGTACTGTGCATTGCTCTTAGGTTTGCAAGTCTAGCTGCTACCCAAACTTGCACTATTCTTTGTTGCTTTTCCTGGGCTACTGCCAGTAGTTCTCTCAGCTTCTGAAGAGACCAACAAGAGGACTTTGGCACCAGTATTGTACTTTTTTCCACATTATGAGATATGTCAGTTTAAAAAAAGAGTGAAATGGGAAGGAGGGAAGAATATAACACTCAGTTTACTTGTAACTAGCCAAAAAAATGCCAAGTAGTATTTCACAAAGATGGATAAGTGTCACCTGTGGGTTTTTAACGGCAATAAAGCCCAGAGAAATGTATTAATCAAGGTACAGAGGGGATTTGAACTTGACTGTCTTAACTCTTCAGGTGGTTATGTTCCCTGCTGGCACTTAGTGCTTCCCTCTGGTGAGTGTCCAGAGGTGTTGCAGCAACCACAGGTGGGTTCACAGTGTCCTTTAGGCTTGTCCCTTGCAGCTTTGCCCTTGGATTTACAGCACTATTCCTAAGGGAGGTGGGAGGACTAACTGAGCTTTACTGCCCGTTCACTGCAGCAAATTGGCTGATGCATTGGAAGGGATGGAAACCCAAAGAAACTGTGATCCAGCCTTGCATTTTCATGTGGTGGTAAGGTTGTCACTGCACAGATCTGTTTCGAAAGAATTTAAGATGTCTCTAAAGTAGATGCCAATAATTAAAATGCTAATTAAAAATGTTCCCAGTGGTATTCACTGATAGTGTTGCCAGAGCAGGTGAGATTTCAATTATCCTGCTGTTGCTTTTAGAACCAGAAAGACATCCTGCAATGAGTTAAGATGGAGTACCTAAGCCATACTTGTTTCATAACATTTAAGTGCTGACTTTCCTCCAGATTTCTTCAGTTTCTTTTGTTCATCTTAAAAATAAAGGAAAAAAAGTTTGTTCTGAGAATTCTGAATGTACAAACCAGCCACCCAGGGAACCTGAAGCCTATCAGCCTTCGTGAGCGAAGCCACACACACCTTCCAAACAGATTGCTTCCTGAGACCCCCTCACTGGATTTACCTGCTGCTTTTGCTGGGAGAGGATCTGGGGAGAAAGCTGTTCCGAAAGGCTTTGAAATAACAGCCACCAGAGCAGGGGATGTGGGCAGCAAAGGGCCAAGAGACTGCCAGCTTCAAGATCAGATCTTCACGGAGACTACAGAAAAGCTTGCAGATGCTCAGCTCTTATAGCCTAAGCCAGTAGAAAACAGGTGAGTTTTCTCTGGAGGACTCGCTGCTCTGCAGCTTTAACTGGCAGGAATTTAAACACGCTTAGTTCCCTAACTTAAAAGTAGGGAATGGAACACAACGCCAGGGCTACAACAAAAAGAAAGCTGAAGGTGGAAAAATCAAAGGAGAGATGACAGGATTAGGGGCAGGTATTTGGGATCCACAAAAAGGAGAAAAGGGGCTGCCAAATGGCTGATTAAAAGGTGCACTCCAGTTAGGTAGGAAGCTATTGGCTTTCACATGGGAATTCCAGGGCAAAGACTTGATGGCCTCTGTCTCTTGAGCGTAGTGATGTCTGTAACCAGGGGATGTGGAAGTCTCACCAATTTTTGTTAACTGGATCCTGTATCATGAAGGATGTGAAAGGGAATTCTGTCTACCATGGTCTGTAAGTTTAAACTTCAGAAAAATAATTTTTCTGTGGCCAAGACGAATCCTGCTTCCAGCCTTCCTCTTAGAGGGTTTCTTTAGTGCCAGATGAAGTAGTTTCGGAATCAGCATCTTTTAATGGTGTAGAGTGCAAGAGGTGGCAATGGAAGCTAATGGTGGTGTATAGGAAAAGCATTCAGGAAGGATTTGACAGATGAGGAAGGAATGTAAGAGTGGAAGAAAGTGAACATAAGCTAAACCAGAGTGTCTGAAGCTAATGTGGTGTAAAATGATTCAGGCTAATGAAGCTTTTCATGAAATACATGTCTGCTAAACTCTACCTGGAATACTGCACTGCCTCTTCCTTAGATCAAAGTAATTTGTATTCCTCTGATATTTACAGGTAATTATATAAAGTAATATGTATTTATATGTAACAGTGAAGGATGTTGTAATTGCTATACAAATATTGCTTTACTTCACACCTTGCAATAACCCCAGGCTGTGTTTGTCATTTTAAAAGTATGATGTCTGTGACACTCCTTTTAAAATGGTGTAGTGAATTTGGAGACAATTTAGGTCTGTTTATAAAACCAGGGTGTTGTTCATTAATGTCTGTTACTGGTTGCATTGTAATTTTACAGGTAGATAAAAAATTGCAGTCTGATGCTTAACATACATATACACACAAAATATAGTATTAAGAAGATGTACTTGAGGCAGTGGAATACCTGTAGCGGTCAGATACCTCTGTACCCCTCATCCAAGATAATGACAAGTAAGAAATCTGTGTGCATCACTCAAATGCCAAAATTACTCAGAAGAGGTATCTCCTGAATGGTTGTGACTTCCTCTGAAGAAGAGACAAATAAGACAAGAGAGAAAGGGCTGCAGTTATGTAGTGCCTGATAGAAAAAGATTTTCTAAAACTTCACCACTCGATCTCAACAAAGATGAGGTTGTTTACAGGCTTCACCACCCTCACTCATAGTAAAAGAGCAAAGAACCATGAGAGGATGAAATTACAGAAGGCTGTGAAGTTAAAATCCCAGCTCTTTATTTTGTCCTTGCACAATGGGTTCATGGAACTCTTGTCCAAAACAATTGTAAGATTTATTGAAGCAAAGCATTTCCCACCCCCAAAATAAAACCAAAAGAGAAGACCACTGGATACCTTCCTATGTGCCAGCAGCACTGAGACTTAAATACGAAGAAACATTTCCAAAGGTTTTGGTGAGCAATGAGAAAAAAATCCATGAGGTGAACAACAGTTATTTTGAAGTTTCTTAGGGAACTGTTGTTTTACAACATTATACAGTAGTTTTAAACCCTACGCAGTGTTTCTTGCATTTTTCCCTGAAGTAACCCAGGCTGGTCTCTGATGGAGGCAAGATACTAGTTTTTCACTGGTCTGATCTGATAAAATTACTCCTGTGTCTCCTCTGACTGAAGATGCTGCCAAAATTTCAGCGGAAGCAAGATTTTTGTTAATATCTGCAAAAAAATGTTGATACCCGATAATGATGTACAGTTTAAGACAAGCACTGAATTGTGTTATATTGTTGTGCTCTGGTCGGACAAGGTGCAAGATCTCACTTTAAGTGAATCTGATGCTTTAGGAATATACGGATTTAACCACTGGAAAACTCATTGCCCAATCCCTAGGAGCTCCCTAAGAACATGCTGAGTTTTCCAAAACATTTTGCAGCTGAGATTGTTACACTTCTGGCCAGCATTCCTAGAGGATGGATATACTGTGCAGAGCAGTTTGGAAAATCCGGTCACTTATGAATTGCAGTGGGGTAAGGCAAGTGGAACGGAGCTTTGACCGTTGCTTCCGAGCAGTTGGAGCTTGAGAGAGACTTGAGTTTTACATGGAGCTCAGAAGGCCGTCTGTCCTTCTGTGACAGCAGAAGGGACACAGGGAACACAGAAAAGTGTCTACTGGGCAGACACGTCTCCTGCTTCTAAAAAACCTCATCGAGTGAAAATCAGCTTTGAAAGTATTTTCATAGAGCTTTGGTGGCAACAAGCGCATTTTCTGTGTTACAGGATAAAACACACACTAAAGGACACGTGTGTTGATTACTTTTAAAAATAACTATAGTGACCCGAAGTAGAAAGGGAATTACCTAAGTGGAGAAATGAAATACGTATGAAGATTCATTTCCATAGGTGGCTGGAGTGTGTCTCAGTCTGTCGAGAAGAAACACTCACGCACGCAGGGAGACTTGCCAAAGCCAGCAGAGGGTGTTCACCAGACACACTGTTTTTAAAAACAAGAGTCGTAATCTGCTCTGTGGTGAAAAGAGGCAAAGGAAATATATATCCACCTGCTTCTAAAGGGAAGATGCTAAACTGGATGTAAGGGAGTGAAATAGCTGCACGCTCCTAGCATCTAAGGGTGGTGTTACTTTAACATCTCTGTGTGAGTCTGTCTCCAGGGTAGGAATTACTCACCCGTGTGATAAAGTCCTGGTTCAACCCCTGGCATGGCAGATCCCAATTCTCTGTTTCTCGGAGAAGCTCCTCCGAAGGACAAGCTCAGGGGTGGCACTGCATTTATTGCACTCCTTGTCCCTTACAGTCACTCACAGTGCCGCCAGACAATGCAGTTATATATGTCATTTAATTACATTTCACCCGAAAAAAGTTCTGTGAAAATGAATAATGATACATTATGTTTGTATAGCAGAAACCAGAAAAGTGATGTTAAACTCTCATTACTAACATCCACACCCCAACCATTTCAGAGTCCCAATCTCTTTGATTTAGTAGGGGAGTAGCAGGAAGAGATATTCAACACTGATCTCTTTGCAAGAAATCTGCTAAAACCAGAAGTGTAGCTTTTAATATATAAATTACATATTTTACATACTTCTAAACTCTATCTTGGGCTGTGTATTTTGCCCATGTTTAGTGTACCTTCATCAATCACTGTATGTTGCGCTTGCATTACTCCTATTGTAAAATTTTACCAAAGACACACTTGTCAAATACTAACTTTGCTAATGGGTTAGAAAGGTAGGTTGTCCTCAGACAGCCTGAGACATCTAGTCTGCAAATGCTCTACATGTTACAGGTGACTTTCCTTATGCTGATTACACCTTTAATAGCAACCAGGTGTTCTCACTCATGTTAAATTCGAGCACTGCAAACTTACTTCAGTCCTGTCCCAAGTGCAGGTGGTCTTCTAATTCTTGTAAGGACTCTTAGGATGTTAGCCAGGCTTCTCGGTTATTTTCTGTTTGTATGCCTCCCTAAGCAGTAAATGTTTTATTGTAAATAATGAATATTCTGATACTGCTTTGTTTAGGAGGCATTTTTGGTTTGTCATGCCCAGTATATCGCTGACTGGAGTCTCCAGTAACAGGTATGTGTTGGGATGCTCAAGGCTGGCTTTAGATATACCTAAAAAGCTCTGAAGTATTAAGGCAGGTTTCTGTCTCCGCAGAGAAATAGCAAGTCAAACAGCTTCAGACTCTCTGCCAAGTGTCTGAGAGAGGAGGTGTAAGAAGCATGATGAAACAAAGAACAGTCCTGGGAGGGAAGGAAAATAAAGGATCCTTCAGGAAATGTATCCCCATGGCTACAAGAAGACGGTTCACTGTAGAAGGGAATCTTCATGATGTTGGTAAGTTTATGTTTGTTAACTATGCCTTGAATGAGTTGTTGGCCTGTGGCTAATTAATCTCAGGTACAAAAACTGAAGATGAAGTGTACAACTGTCTGTCATATGTTTGGGGGTGACCTTACTGGTGTTCGTGCAAGAAGAGTGCAGGGGTTCATGTATAACTTCTGCACCCCCAGCAGTGTTACTGGTTTCTGTTCCCCATCACACTGGATTCTCTCTGTTGTTGCTTGCAGGGCTTTCAGGGGAGCCGGCCTTTGGTTGCGGGGGGTCTGAAGTCTGACATTTCTGTTAGTCTTAGTCATATTCTCTTTATGTCTAGTGTAAAAGCAATTCCTAATGAGTAATACAACAAAGAGGAAAATTAATAAACACTTTGAATGGATGCACAATCTGTTTGCCACTTGTCAGGTCAAAGAGTAAACTCTGTGCGGAGCTTTTTTTTTTTACTTTAAATGACAGCGTCCCTGTCTGTAGACAGGCTGTCTGGAAGCTCTGTGGAGCACCATGAGTGCCTGCTGTGCTGGTCCATTCATCTCGGACGGGTGTCATCCGTGCCAGGGCTGCTGGCTCAGTCATGCTGAATCCTGTGCTGTTACAGGGTGTCTGACCCTCGGGAGTGGGCTGATCCGGCCAATTCCTACCATGGGCAAGTGTTGGGGTCTGAGTACGTATCTCTGACAGGCAAATCTCAGCGCTGTTGACTCTGAGAAGACAAGTCCTAAAATCATATGAGAAATGACGATATCGGTGCTGAACCAAGAGTCCTAAAAATGTAGGAACCAAGTAAGCGTGGGGAGACGGCAACTGCGTGTGTCGTGTGCGGGCTGCAGTGTGTCCTTTGCAAGATTTAATCATGAAAATTACATTGGATCACTTTTCCTTTGATGATGCCAGATTGTTTCCTATAGTCTTTTCCCCTGAATGTCATGTCTACTTATAGCTTTTAATTATCATAGTTAAATGTATCTGTAGCTTTAGTAAACAGCCGTGTGGTTTTCGCCATGAATTTTCCTGATAATCATGTTTCTTGTATTTTAATGTTGTCGTACAACTCCTATGTGTTAGCCTAAATATTTCTACATGTACCTTTCAAACCCTCCTAGTTCTCCCTTGATAGCCAATCCCTCTAGTCCTTTTAATTATATTTACAGTTTGCGTATTTAGTTTGTCTGTGCTGCTATAGAACTGTCAGAGTTTTCCGTGGCAATTTTCCTTGGGCTACAGCTATCAAAACAGCCTGCCAGTTCCCCATCTGCTAGGGAGCTTTCCTGTCATATGTAGATCACTGTCAATAGGCTGTGTTCAAAAATTAGGATATTTCCTGAGATCCTCGTTCGGCTGACAAGCTCATTTTCTGTAACATCTTGTTTAACTCATGCTGTAAGTGACACTATCTAAACGAGAACACATCGCGCCACTGAAAGCGTTGCATACTACGTATGGTACAGCCTTTGTTTAACTCCGCTTCCTCCCCAAAATACTCTTCCAATAACTGAAGGGCTGGTTGTGGTGGTTTGGGAATCTCCTCTCATGGAGATAATTTGAGGTTTTTTTCCCCCATGTGATTTACCAGGGATTTGCTCTGAGCATAATTTTCGCTAATGAATCACGCACACATCAAAATCCTGTTGCTTATGCGAGACAGCAAGGTCCTTGAAGGCCAGGTGACAAACCCAACAACATAAAAAGAAAGTAGGATGTCTCCCAGTTCCATAAGCTCTGGGTCCCCTGTGTGACTGGGCAAAAAGGCTGGAGAGGCCGTACAAATGGCTCGTAGGTACGTTCCCATTGTGGAGTGTAAAGAAGTGGCTGGTGTAGGTGCTGCGTTCCGCTGACTGCGCTGAGATGAGCTGGCAGAGCAGGTTGAAGAGAATAAGATGAAGTGGCTGTGGCATGACAGCTAATTTAGTTTTGTAGATGTCTCACGATGCGAGCTCTCACTGTAAGAGTCTTCTTTCTCTAATAATGAATAATAGATAACCGGAGATTATGCTGTTTTCCACTTCATCTTGAGGGAGGGCTTGAAGCCAGCTTTCCCACAACAATTCACCCCTACGCCAGCTGATGCGTGCTGTCCTGTGTGTGCTGCCGTCTAATAACAGGAGGGAAGGTGCTGCTGGCTGGGGAAATGTGCTAGAATCCAGGATTCCTTTAAGAAAATCTACCAAATTTATTGTGGCTTTCTCACCTGCTGAAGAAACATAATGCTTCCCGCTCAGAGGGTTACACCTGCCTGGAGCTTGCACAGAGGTCTGATGCGCTGCTTTGGTAGAAAGGACACCACTGAATTTCACTGAATTTTTTAGAGTTGGAAGGGANCCACTGAAAAGAGTCTGGTTCCCTCCTCCTTCAGCCCGCCCTTGAGATACTTGTAGGCATTAATGAGGTCTCCCCTCAGCCTTCTCTTCTCCAGACTAAAGAGTCCCAGCTCTCTCAGCCTCTCCTCAGAAGGGAGATGCTCCAGTCCTTGAACCAGTTGCACAGTCTTTTATGCTTTATGTAAGGCAGGTCCTCTCCAGAGATTATTACCAGAAATGGATTTCCATTCTTGGTTCTGCCATGGACAACCCACGTGAATGTTCTACACCTTGTTTAGTGTACTGAATGGAAAGATCAGTTCGTGCCTAACGGGAGACCCCAGCACTATTGCTCCACTCTGTTGCTTCTCCACTGCCACATTAACCTTCAAGTAAGCTGGCTGGTTACAACCTACTGAAGCTTCTCCTAAAATTTGTATCAGGTAAATGCTGAAAAGTGAATTTTAACAATTGTGTAAATTAAAAAAAACTAAACCACCCACTAAAAAAACCTCCAAACTCAAAGCCACTGCTAGTGTCAGGCAGTGAATAGGGGTAGTAGAGCTGCTTCCCCAGCAGGCAGGGGATGTAAAGCCATTGGACTCCGTTCCAGACTTTGTCACTACACCCATGCTCGTCTGTCTCATTGGTGTTTCCAGTAATGATTCCTGCAGTGAATGGCATCAGGATGAACAAAATGCTCCCTTTTAGCATTCATGTAGCTTTTGTAACTTCAAAGCCTGTGACGGCGCACTGCTGGGGTGGGTCTCTGGCCCTCTGAACCCTGCAGGGATCATGCCAACGTGTTTCTGTAGCAGATAGAGATGCCTGAGGTAGATGTGAGTAGGACCTTTCCCCAGGCATAGTTTTAATTACTTAGCCCAGGATCAGGTTAGTTTTAACTCTTATCATAGTGCCATAAATTGAACGTTGGAGATTTGACAGCTCTTTACTGGTCATATTTGCATCGGTTTCAAAAACAGGACAAAAGGAGTGTGCCTTGCACCAGGCTGCCGGCTCTTGAAATGAGTGAGGCATCCTTACCCGACTGCAGGCCGCGATGGCGCGTTAATCCACGTTGAGTGAAGGGTGCTGGGACCTCTCGTGCGAAGTTCTTGCCGCGCAAAGCATGTTCTGGTTGAGCTGTCAGTGCGTAGGCTGCTTCTTGCTCATCACAATTTTCTCTGAACTCCATAAACAATTTGAAACGAGATGTGTGAGAACAGCGCTGAGTAATCTCTGGTGAGCCTGGGCGCACTCTCGCCGCTGTATGTGCCAAGAGTTATGGCCACGGTGGAAGTGCTCTCTGCGGCACGCTGTTTATTCAACTTTCTCTATTACTTGCTAAAAATTCACTGCTGCTGTCAAACCTCTGGCCAGTGAAGGGAGTTGGATTTTCTTGTAGCGATCCCCAGCACGCAGGGAGATGACTGATGGCCTGTCTGTTGGTGAAGTATAAGCTATTTTAGGAAGAAAAGTAGCACTGCTTTGTTTATAGGAGTGCACGCAGTACCTAGCACTGAAGGATGTATCTGATCCGAGCTGGTGCCTCAGGACACCACTAGTGAAAGGGTCATAGTAGTGAATTAAAACTTGGAATGATTCCTTTTGCGGTCTTCCTCTAATTGTAGACTGATCTCTCAAAAGAGAAAAGAAAAGCTGAATTTGCATTTCAGACTTTGATTAAAAAGTGAAGAAACTCTTCCATGTCATGCATAAGCTTTTGTTGGCAAACAGTGCAAAAGAGAAATGAATTAATGTCTTGATTTAACTTCTGTAATCATACAATCTCTCTGAAAGATTGTGGGGCAACTTCCTCTTTCTTTAATTGACTTGTTCTGTCTGCAACAGCTTCTCTTTACGTGGTAAGTCAGTAGAGCTGCTGCAGGATAAAACCAATTGCAATACATTCTAAAATAAAAGGTTATTTTCATCAGGAAAATGAGATCGCATGAAGGAGAACTAATTTCTGTCCTGAGCTCTCGTGTGTAATAGCCATTACTGCTTACTGACAAAATGCTGGATGCTGCTCCATGAGGCTGCTTCTGAAGCAGTTTAATCAATTCCATTGTCTGACATCAGCTTTAAATGTTATTTCCTGGAAAACATCTGAGCAATTTTTAGAAAAAGTTAGATTTCAGGAATCTGCAATGATATTCAAAAGCTCTGCTCAGGAAGGGAAGGTCTGACATTCTGGAGCACAGTTCAGCACATCATTCTTGTGGATTTGTCTCTTGGTTTTAACCAAAACATTTTTCTTCAATTTTTTTATTTTTAAGTATCTGAGATGAACTCATGGGCTAGTCTCAAACCCCGCCTAAAGTGGATTTAGGGCCAAATCTATGGTCAAGAAAAGAAATAGCACAAATTAGAACGAGGATTTTCTGTGTAGCACCTTAGCTAGCAGCGAAGTGCCTCCTTTGAGTTGAGGCTGATTTGTTGGTATTGAAAAGCCTTTGGTTTATTTCAGGTCAGGATGGAAGCAAAAGTGCAAATTTTGACATTTGTGAAGCTGAATTTTTACACTGTTGATGTCGCTGGGTCCCTGCTTAGAGAGAAATGCTACTGACTATTGGAGAGATCTTATTATTTAGGTAGAATAAAAAGAGCTAGAAGCAGATGCTCAAATCCTTAGTTTATGTAGGACTACCAGCACAAGATTACGTTACCTCCTTCTGGTGATGCAGTGGGTATCTAAATAGTTAACAAGAGACTTTCTCCTCTGTGTGTTAAGTGTCTGCATCTGCTCTTCTACTCTAATCAAGAAGAAATTCATACCTGTCTGATACAACACTTCATAGAATGGTTAGGGTCGGAAGGAACCTTGAAGATCATCCAGTGCCACCCCCTGCCCTGGGCAGGGACACCTCCCACCAGACCAGGTTGCTCAAAGTCCCATTCAACCTGGCCTTGAACCCCTCCAGGGATGGGGCAGCCACAGCTCCTCTGGGCAACCTGGGCCAGGGTCTCATCCACCCTCACAGCAAAGAATTTCTTTCTAGAGGAAAGAACTCATGTTGCACCATGAGTTTACTGCACCTCCAATTCATGCTGATCCTGTGGAAGGAATCCTTCTGTGCGGAAGTGCCTTGAATACTGCCTGTCCAGGCACACTTGTGCCATTTTTAATACAGTTAATAATAACTATAGCAATTTAGGAGAGGGAGAACTCTCCAAAATATATCTATTCCTTTAACTGTGGGCTGGAGAAAAACCACAGCATTTTCTAGAGTTGTATTATCTAATACCTGCAAGTTTTCTTCTGCTAAGCATTGGGACTTCAGTAGATTATAGGTCTGACCTATTTTGCTGTTTACAAGCTGCCTGATATCTGTTCCCTGCGTTTTCGCAGGAAGCTGTAGAAATTATGTTATCAAGGGTGCAGCAGTTGCATTTGGCATCAGTGTTAGGAAAATGCCGTTTCTGTTACGCTAAATGCACGCTGGGTATTTTCAATAGTGTGGCATATGGAATATTGAGCTTTCTGGAACGTTACCTTTAAAGAATGTCTAACTGCAAACCCTCGTGATGGGTTTGGAGAGTGGTATATTTTTCCCTATCACCCTTGGAAATTTTGAGACCTTTAACAGCAACTCTACACTGTTAATTCTCCTAACTTGTCATGCTAATGGTGATAATTGACTTCAGCGTCACAGAAAAGCTGGGCTAAGTAACATTTCCTCCCACACATAGCAAGTATTTCCTTTGATCTTTATGACTTCCAGTGTGCTGGAACATGTAGAAACTTCTGAGCTTTTTTCCTGTTACTGTTGAACTTCTGTCTTCCTGGGAATCTGTGTTTGTGACCCTCGGGGGTTTGCCTGAGGCTTTGATATTGAGTGCCAGGTCACTGCTTGAGCCAAGCTCCTCTCTTTGGGTGCTTCTTGCCCCCCAGCAGATGGTACGTGTTGGACTCAACCTTTACCAAGTGCTTGTGCTCATTGCATGAGGGTTGCCTTCAGAGGGAGGAGGACGGAGTGCTGTCCTGAAGGGAACAGAATAAAACCTAAATGAAGCAGACGGCACAGCAGGAAGCAGGCTGGAAGCTCAAGATGTACCAGGGAGCTTTGGAGGGCTGCCTGCTGACTAACGAAGAGCCGACCTTGTCATAGGAGGGAGAGCCTCTCATCCCTTCTCGAGAGTGCTGAGTATTTACATCTTCTTCAAACACATTTAAAGAAAAAAGTTAGACAGAAATATCTCCTCTTCCCTTCTGACGTGCTTATCTGAGCTCTCCTCTGTGGGAAAGGCTGTTATGTTAACCTCATGTTATATCCCACTGTCAGCCAGCAAACAGAACCAGTCTGCATCGTATGCTTCCATCGTACATCTTGCTTGGAAAACAGGGGAAAGATGTGGCCTGGTACAAGTTAAATATACTCTCATCTCTAGTGCAATACAGTATCTGCCTAAAGTGTTTAACAACTGAGAAGTGTAGCGCTTCACTCATCATTAATAACACCTAAGGCGTTTGGGGGTGTTTTGGGGATGGAATGATGAACTGTCACAGAGGATGCAGTGTTGGATCCAGTCAGGATTGCTAGACAAACCTCCACCCATGCTAAGGTTGTGAAATAAAGCTGCATTTGTTATGGAAGAGAGATGTGACTGCCTTGAGAACACAAATCCTTCTAGTACTTGGAAGCGTTCTCCCACTAGCAGTAGCTGGCACGCTCCGCCAGCAGACCTGGTGGGGTCCAAAGATTGAGAAGGTCAAGGAAAGTGCATGGAAGCCTTATTTGTCTGGTCAGGCAGACACCCAGAACCTGTCCTGCTTTTGCCTGCTCTGCAGTTCTAGTGTGGAAGCAAAATGGATCAGAGACATCAGATGCCCTTCACTGGCATCAAACTTATGGGATAAAATACCATGCTGAATGTAAAGCTGGCTTGCAAACATGCTGTTTTCTGCTCCTCCAACTGCGGTAGAAATTTGTGTCTCGTTTTAAAAAGTGTTCCACTGTTGATGGATTGGGTTTGACCTTCTGCAAGTCCTAGGTCTAGTGGAGAATTCTAATTATAGGTCGTCCTGTTGCCAGTGTCAGTGCCTGTTGTTCCCTGCCTGCAAACTGAGGCAGTCTGTATTCCAAAATGGACACGCGTGTGCAGCAGGGTATGGAGGAGACAAAACACTCTTATAACTGCTTCTAAACACCAAACACTGACAGAGCAAGTTCATAGTGCTTAATCAATACTTAAACACGTAGAGAAAACAAGCGGGTCATTCCTCTGGCTTCTCCCCCTGCCTCCCCCCTGCCCCAAACCAACCAGCCCATGGACTGTCCATTGCTACTTTGTAAGATGGTGCACGTTCCTCTCTGCCAGACCCATTCCTGCCTCAGACCCTCATCATCAAGCTCTTTCCAAAACCAAACGTTTTGCTGTCTTGGGAAATGTAGTTTAGAGTTGCATTTCATAAGGTACTCTTTGGCTCCCATTTCCATTTTCATCATCCAGAGACAGACCTTTTCCTTTACTAGGATGAAATTGGTAACCTTTTGGCAGAGATTTGAGCAATTCTGGCAGCAGAGGGCAGAGATAATAATAGATGCACAGATCACAATTGTATATGCCTCATTTCCTTTGTAAGTCAAGCAAAAAGAACCTTTTTCCTGTTTCTAGGAAAGAAATATGTGTTGGAGTTGAATCCTTAATAGCACTGTGATAAGTGGATTTAAAAAAAAAAGTATTATTTTTTCAGTGACTTTGTTTCACCATTATTCTGGTGAATTTTTTTAGCCACAACAATCTGGTGAGGTCTTGCCTTCCCTGTTACAGCAAAGGGTTGCAGACAAAATGTGTCAGACAAGCTTATTCACGCTAATGACAGCCATCCATCTTTTACCAGCAAAGTGCTCTCCTTGCACAGTTTTAATTTAAATCCATAAAAAACCTCCTTTCTTTCCTGAGTAATGTCAAAGGCCTCTGCACCTCTATTTTTATTTTTTTGTCCTCATCTTTCATTCTCTAGTAGCATAGGTGCATTTCTTTCCTTCCTTCTTTAGTGAGTTTTGATGATTTTGACCTATGAATGGCAAGGGTAATAGAAGCTTGATCTTCCATTGCAAAACATAGCCCATTATTCATCATTTTCCTGTTCAGACAGCAGAGAGTATTTCTTACACATGTGGCCTCATCTGCCTGTGCGGCACAACAGCTTTGTGCTTTAAAAAATTTCCTTAGTTTCTGTTTTTTCTGATTTTTATCATTTTCATTGATTGTTTGGTATTGTGGAAGCAGGACATCTGGTTAAGATTTGAAGCCTTGGCAAGTCTTGCTTGCAAAGTAGATTTTGGTGAGGATGGAGAAAGCAGTTTAGAAATCTAAACTCTGGACCCAAGTCGGCACTGACTTATGCGAGTGACAGCGGAATTCACTGTCTGTCTTTGCTCCCCACAGGCTCACCAGCTGGGGGTTGGGATGGTGAAGGCGTTGAGAGGCAGATCCTCAGCAGCACTGGGAGCCGTATGAAAGCTCGCAAGTGCCTGAGATGTGGAGAATCCCAACGCATGGAGCTTGCTATCTCAACAGATGACTCTTGCCTGTTGCGCTGCTTGTGTGGTTGCTCAGTCATTAAGCATAACATAATAGCACTACTTCTCGCAGCGAGACGTAGAAGGTTCCTGCTGGGATTGTTCTGAAGGGAAAGATTTCTTTCCTTCTGCTTGTGATATCAGCAATCCCAAATGTTTCATTAAGATGCAGAGAGTGGAGAGAAAAATCAGTATTTTTGAAGATCTGCCTTGTGATTATGAGTCTGATGATCTGCTCCTTGGCCACAGGAAAGTTGGCATCAGAGCAGCTGGGTGTTTGCAAACAGCAGCAGAGAGATTGTGTGGATCAGACCATCGCTAATAAGATGGCCACCCAACCACCTGTAAAGCTGCTTGACCAGTTGCCCACAGCTGTGGCTTTCTGGGCATGAGGGTGCCCCTATGAGGGCACAGTCCCTTTCCCCTTCAGCCATCAGGTGAGCTCAGGGGTGATTTCAGCCTCAACTAACTGGCATACTAGGGGCATGGCAAGTGCCAAAATGCTGGTACCATGAAGTCTGGTGTCCTTCAACATTGCAGTATAAATTATAAAATCATTTCATGGTTTTCTGATGAGCTCTCACAAGTCTTTTCTTCTGCACGGAAAGATGTGTAATTTCCTACAGTTCATGGGGAAATCCATCCTGGAGCAGCTCATAGTGTTGCTGGGAGGAAAGCTGTGGATGGTATCTCAGAGATGAGTGAACACGGTGCTCCAGAAGGTGCAGTAACATGGTTGATCTGCTCCCTTGAGTGCCCATTTTCTGGGTCAGTCCTGCAGGGCAAAGCTACTCGGAGCCAGGAGAGAGCAGCACAACAAAGCAATGTCTTTGCTGTCTTATTACTGGCCATCTCTTGGGGGAAAAAAATAATTACCAAGCCCTTGAGACAGTGTCTTCTCTTATTGCTTACAGTTTGGGCTCTTCCTCAGTAGTGAAGTGCTCACAGCTGGCACCTGCACGAGGAAAATCCAGGTGTCTCCTATACAATAGCTTTTGTTTCATCTCCACTGCGGTGATCAGAGAGATCTGAAGTTTCTTCTTTGCCACTTACCAGCTTAATTATATCCAGATAAAAGCTATTCTGGGAGGATGGTCGCTGCAGAAAAAAACTAGTCAATGAAGGCAAAATTAGGTACATTCAAACATGGGGAGCTTTAGCCGTTCTCTGTCATTCCTGATAGGTCCAGGCTTCCAGAAGATTTAAGACAGACCAAAACAGGAATTGCACAAAACCCCACGTTTCTGGATATGGAGTGTTCATACTAGGCACTCCTTGATAGCTTAAAAAATGTTATCAGACATGATGACTTAAGGATGTGTCCGTCCTACAATGTGCCTTAATCCCAGGGGACAGTTGCAATAAGAAACACCATTGCTGTGCTCAGCACTAACGCCTGACCAGCCCTGCCAGCTTCAAGATTTACTGAGGAAAGAGTGAAGCATCTCACAAATAATTTTAGCTAAAAATGTCGGAAAGGAAAAAGGATGGTGCTTTTAAAACACCAGAGCATTTTGCTTTAAGAGTTTCAGTTGAAAAAATGACTTTCACTTAGGAAATGTAAAATTTGAAATGGAAAAAATATCAATCTTAGGGTTTTTCTTAAGTGTTACGTATTACAAAGGCCAAGTAAAATATTTCATTTGGGCTAGAGAGATGCTCTTTGGTCAAAAGCCAAGGGCTTTTTTCTTGCATCTGGAAAAAATATCTACTTGTTTACCCCAAAGAAAATCTGTCATGCTTCTCCCTTACCCCCTTCCAGTTTTTCTCTCCCACCCCTCAAATTCATATTTACATGCAATTCATTAGTGAAGTAAAAAAGTAATCCTTTATTTTTTCATTTCTGGGTTTGTAGGACCTAAAGAATGTTAATCAGTTTTCCTGTTGTCCTGATACAAGAAACCGATCCTGTTGCCGGGGCAGAGCTGTGAAACAACGTTTTGTGGGTGATTTGCCACCCCCCTTCTCTACCCAGTCCCATGTTCGTTCTGAAAAGAGCCGTCAACTCAGTTGTGCCTAAAGACTGTGGCAGCCAAAACCACCCTTTTTTCCCTGAGGTTTTCCTTTGCTTTTTTCTGATATTTTGTGGAGAGATAATCAGAGCTCAAATAGTTTCCCTTTCATTTATTACTCCATAATTGGAGGATACCATCACCTTTCTGAATATTGCTGCCTTATGGAAGCTTCAGTGGTGGAATTACAGGGCTTGTAATTTATCAAGATTTTAGCAGTCCTCTTTTTTTTTTTTTTCCACCTGAAGCTAATTTTACTAATCATTCCTGTCCTGGATTCTTGCCATCATTTGGGTGGATGTGCTTTTCTCCTGTAATTTCTGCACTTATTTGGAGGAGGAAGTGTTGCCGCAGGAGTCGGGCTAACCCCAGTATGAACCCTGAAACATTTATTTCGCAGGTTGCTGTGTTTGGAAGGTGCTATCGTGCTGAATTAAAATGAAGCTATTGCAATTCTGGGAAACGGATGTCGAGCGCTCAGCCCAGATTCCAAAGAGTCTCTATGGCCTTGTCTAGACTGACTCGAAGAGGCAGTGTCTGTGCTAGATTGCTAAAAGGCATTAGCAGAAATAGAGCACACCTTTAAAATGCACTTTTTCTCTATGCTAATGTCAATAGTTTGACTACCACCCCATGCACTCCTAGTCTAGACAAGCCAATGTCCATAGATTTATGTGCCAGAGGCAACGGGTAAGCCTTGAAGGGCTGGCAGGTATGACCCTTCCTTCACCTCAAAAAGGAGAATTTTAACCCAAAACTAAGAGTAGAAATCATAACAGTGGCAAAACCTTGGTAAACTTGACTGCAGCTAGCATCAGTGAGAGGGGTGGGGGGTGTTGCTTGGCTTTAACTGGTGTTGCTTGGCTTTAACTGGTGAGTTCTGACCAGACTGTGCCTTTCCTCCAATACAAACTGGCACAAAAATACAAGAGGTACCTCCTTGCTCTGAAGACAACACTAAGGAGTAGTCTCCACGAGTTGTCTAGACTACTCTAAAAGATGTATTTAAAACCCATTAGCTAAAATGAGTTAATTATCATATTAACAAGGCGAAGTGGGCAGGATGATTTGTATTCTGTGGCTGTAGCCTGAGAAAGCTGGAGTGTTTTCTGGCACTGGGGAATCTCAGGGATCTGCTGCTGCATTGGAATGGCCAACAGCTCTGTGCGAAGGCTGAAGGAGTCTGGCATCTGGAGTTCACCCAAATCTTGGAGAGATCAAAGGATACAGAATCAGAGTGCAGAAGTAGCTCTTGCTCCTGAGCATCAGTTAATAAGGTAAATAGCTTTGTTCATTCCCTACCACTGCAGGTTGTTGGGTCAACTAGCATTTTATGGCTTTAATGGCTTGTGAGCTTGCTTAATGTGTCAGAATTGGAGGAACAGACTGTGTTTAAAATTCAAATAATCCATTTTCATATGAAATCTGTGTGGGATTTGAGCAGTGTCCAAATTAATGCATGGCACATTTGAGTACTGACTAATTAAACTTAACAAATCAGTAAGAATTGGGCACTGGTGAGAACTAAACCTATTAAAGAAACAGAACAGCAGTTCATTTAGAAAAAAAAAAGGCAAAAAAGAGAAACCTTTGACACTTTCTGTAGTGTTTTCCATTCACAGAGATTTCAAAATGCTGATTAAAAATGGGGGGACCTCTGGGATAAATTTTGGCTGTGATACATAGAGCAGCAAGGTAAAGTCTGAGCGAGCAAACAACAGAATTAAAGTCCTGACTGACAACATGCAAAGCTTAGGTCCATCATCAGGTAAAGATTTGTTTTCCAGACAGCAGCAAGAGACATGAATTACTTTAATGACAGAGACACTGTACTACTGATGCTTTTAAGTGACCCTGTGCATCCTTCCAGGCCATAGGGAATATTTGATTCCATCCTACACTAGGTTGGCTTAAACAGCTGAAAGGTGTGGTCCAAGGAGTTCCTGGTGTATTTTATCAGTGATTTTTGCGATGCTTAAATGGTATTCTAATAGGAAGTGCCCTGGGACCCAGGATAAAGTCTCGCAAGGAGCGATCAATGCAAAAAGACTTGAATAAAGCTTCATTTTCTGTTTTTAAACAGTGTGGTTTTAAGAGCTTCTGTCAGAAATGCATCTGAGGCTGATTTACTCAGCCTTTCTTACCAGTACTCGTGTGGGAGGGGTCCTCTCTTTGGAATTGTGCTGCTCCAAACTGTAACAAGGAAGTTCTGTATCTAGGTATTCTGCGTGTTTCCGGGTGAAATGTTGCAGTGGTTTTCTTGCTGTGTCCCATGTGTCTAGCCTTTGAGCAAGAGGAGGATACTTGAATTGTACCAGGGGCTGGGGTACTGGGTGTCTTTGGGTGAAACTGGGTGGCTTTGGCTGGAAAACAAAGATCTGTGGTTTGGCCATAGGTAAGATGAGTGGCAATGCTTCTGTGTGAAAGCACTTTGCGATCTGAAGGAGGAAAGAAAACACAAACCGTAAGTATTAAGGATGCTAAGCTGAGCTACTCCTGTGTTTCCTTGTACTATAACCCCCCGAGGTGAGAGGATTGAAGAGGCTGCAATGGGACAAGGGCCTGCAGGACAATAGGAGCTTACATTCTGCGTGGCTTTCAAAATGTATTGACTCCAGCAGTGCCTTTTACTGGGAATTCCTTGCTCAGGAGATCTCACTGCAGCCAGGTTTTGGTAGGACAGTGAAGTTGCCTCTTTCATGGTTTTGCAAAGCCTGGGAGCAGCCAAGTCATTCCCTTCCAGCTGCTTCTCCTCTGCCACGTGTAAATACTTTGCCACCACGAGCAATACTGAGCATTTGAGAACACCTGTGTTATGGCTTGAATTGGAATCAGAAGTGATATGGTTTTTGCTGCAGACATTAATCCCTCCCATTGTATTTATTTGTAACTTAGTCATTCCTGCTTCCTGATAGGATCACAGTATTAAATACATCATGGATCTGACTGGCCAAATGTCATGATACACATGCATTTCAGGCTTTTATTGACCGAGCGTCACTGCATGGTGAACCATTTCCGAGGAGCAATCGTCTGAGTCCTGACCAAGTCCGCTGTCCTCCTTGTGACAAGGAAGTTACTTGACTTCCAACGTAGACTCATAGAATTGCCAGGTTGGAAGGGTCCTTTAAGATCATCGAGTCCAACCATCAACCTAACTCTGATAAAACCATCACCAAACCATGTCACTAAGCATTATATCAACCCATCTTTTAAGTATCTCCAGGGATGGTGCCTCAACCCCTTCCCTGGCCAGCCCATTCCAAGGCTTAATAACCCTTTCAGCGTAAAAAATTTTTCCTAAAAAAATAACAAAGCATTAGAATGAGATTTGTGATGTGATAGGGGCATTTCTTTGAATTACACTTTCTGCTTTCTGTCTCCTTACTCTTTTTCTTGATGCTCTTAATTTTGGCATCCCTTGGTGGAGGCAAGGCAGTAGGCTGCTGGGTGCATCACGTTTGAAGTGAAACAATCCCAGTAGAGGCACAGAGAAGTTCTGCTAAAGGGTGTCTGGGACTTCTCTGCACATAAACTTGCAATATTCTTCACTGGTCTTGTGAGGATGCAGCCGTGCGTGTGTAATAGCTGTTTGCCTCACCACAGATCACTCCAGGATGAAACAGAAATAGTGTCCATTCTGTAACTCCCCCCAGAGCATGATTTCTCCAAGAGATTGTTGTGCCCTACTGACAGATGTGGATGTTCTTCCTACACTCCCTGCTGGAGCAGCTTGTGAAGCAAGCGATAGGCCAGAACTTTCACTGGAATTCTTCTATCTGAGAGGCAACCCTAAGGAGGGAACAGACCTGCTCGGCTCTTCTGCAAGAGTGATTAATTTTGCCCCAGTGAAAAGGAGAACTGTGCAGGTTTGACTCACCTGGACACTGCTCTGGTTACCTATAATCTACTGCTTTTCCTTAACATCTGCCAAATTTTTTTGCCACCCTGATTTCCCTAAGTAAGTTAGATGATGTAAAGAAGCATTTTCTTTCCCGTGAAAGGAGGTTGCTTTTCAGTTGATATAGTCAGTTTAGACCTAGGCGTGCATTGCTACAGTCCAGCAGAGAAGGACCTTCCATCAGAGACATCCCAGGTTTTCGCGCTAAAGCGCTCCAGGTTTTCTCTTGGGAGGCACAAGGGAAGTACAGACAGAAGACATGAAAGTTCAATTAGATATCTGTTCTTGAATATTTCTCAGAGGGCTACGCACAATATATTACTGATCTGAACTGTAATCATTAAGTTGGTAATTGCCTTTAAGGGGTCAACACATTCAAGCAGCGTTTGCAGTATTTTCATAAATACAACCATATTACAAACCAGTGTTCTTCTAACAACTTATTACCAAAATGCAGAGGCAGTGCTTCTCTGTCAGGCCAAGGACGTTCATCTCAGATGTACTTTCATTTGCTCTTAATATAAATGAGCCTGTTTTGAGAGGATGATTGTGTAGGTTTTGCTTGCTCCCTTGCACAGAGCTCAAAATTGGAGTAGTGAGTCTGGTGAGCTTTGGAACTCAGCCTTGGAAAAGAAAAATGTCCCTGTTGTATTCAACTTTATGTACCTGACGCTACAGATGAGATGCTTCTTGATGTGCAAATCAGAATTTTCAGGTTTGCCTTCGGTAAATCTGTCTCAAAAGCTCTCATCATTTACCTGCTGGGACCCAAGATGCCTTAATGAAAATAAGATACTTTAGGATTAGGCAGGGCAAAATCGTTGGAGCTTGAAAAATGTGGCTTTAGAGATACAAATTATGTAAGAGAAGCAGGACAGATAACAGTCAAGGTCATGAAGATGCAATGGAGGAATTTTGCACATTATGTATGTAAATACCTTGTAATGGTTTTGTTTGTAATGGTTTGTATGCAAATCAAAATGTAATAGGAACAGTAAAAACTTGCTCATTTATAGGATTTGGCTTTAGAAATGCAGAGATACTGGGGGAAAAAATCTGTGATACTCCATCATCCCTCAACTTGCATCTCTCCACAAACTCACTGTTGTGTGAACAGGAGCGTTGGAGGACCTTTATGTGACCTCTTTGAGGGTCAAACACTCACTTACTGTGGTTTCCACTCCTGCCATTAACTGCTTTGAAGCTGTAGCTTCCTGGGGAGGGTGCCTTCATCACTGATGGCAGAACATTGATTTTGAGTGAACAAACACCCTGTGTTTATTGACTGGTTCCCCTGGTCCCATGGGATAGTTCTCATCTGACAAAGACAGCAAGTTTGCACACATGGTTTCCAGGCTTCGTTTTTATAACGAAACATTCGATCCACACTTTTCCTTATACCAAGAAGCTTAGGGATTATTCCTTTGCAGGGAGGCACTTCGATTATATGCACCTGGTCTTGTCAGAACCTGGATTTTAGTCAGCTTTGTCCTGATGGGTGTTTTTTCATAGCTGTAGCCCCCAAAACATGAATACTGTACAGAAGAAAGACTTGTTTTCTAAGTGATGCTAGGTTGTTGTTTATGTGCTAAGGTATTGGAATGGCTTTTTTCCAGAAGTTGAGGCAGAATATATGCATTTTCCTGCCATCTCCAGGTCAAATCCTTGAATGAAATGCATAAATTAACTGGCCATGGATTGACACCTTTGATTATGACTAAAACTGTTCCAGGATATGGCTCTGAATAAGAGGAAAAATGGAAATACTTGATTCTTCATACATTCTCAGGATAAGTTGCCACTTTCCAACTCGGATCGCTGAAGTCAGACACTTAAAGAACTGGGCTCTATGGGGACGCTGGACTCCTGCTGTCCTGGGATCAGTGGAAAGTGAATAAAACGGGCTAATCTAAGAGCATAAGTCCTAGGATCCTTGCCTTATCCACGGGCACACTCCAGTTCTTAGATCAGAAAAGCCTGTCAAAACTAATACACCCCATCGCCTCTGACCTGAGGGAAGTGTCCAGGTTCCCTCAAGTCCTATCTTGCTGCTGTACAGCCATCTACTAATTACCCCACAACACTAGTGAGTACTGAAGTAGCGCTGATTTTTCTTCACTTAAATTTTGTGGGGAGTTTTGTTGGGTTTGGGGTTTTGTTGGGGTGTTTTCCTTATACCTTAGACATGAGAGGAACTCACATTTGAGGACTAGTTCAAAAAGCCTCTGAGTTTTGGTCTGCTGCAGTCGTTCTGCGATTGAGATCTGTGAACGTGTGTAGAAAATGGAAGTGTGGGGAGGGGAGGAGTGGCAATAAAATATCATTTTGCTTTTTCCCCAAGCTAAATGACACTTTCCTCATAATTAGATGTGCCAATTATGCTATGTAAAAGACAAATGTGGAATCCTTTTTCCTGTAAGTAATTGAAGATGCCATTGGGGATATTATGTGCAGGGAGGTTCCTCGGGCAGACTTGTAGAGCTGTGTTGGGATGTCCAGCCTGAGGAAAAGGTGCTGGTTTTGCTGTCACAGAGGCAGAGACAGGATTGTGCTGTGGTTTAATCATCCTGAGTCCTTTGCTACAGACAGAGGTAAGCAATGCTGGCTCCCTTGCTAGTGCAGGCTATTCCCACATCTGCATTGGTTTAAGAATTACTGGTGAGCTCTGTGAGGTGGAAAAAGAAATCCATGTGCGCAGAATCGCTCTGTCTCTCTGGTGTGGGAGCAGCAGCTCCCCATCATGCGTTATCCTGCAAAAGGCATTACAATACAGGTAGCTCCTGCCCAGGAGGAAGGGTTTGCCCCCGCCGATGCTTCCTCCCATCCAGTTGTACGCGGGGAGCTGAAGCTGAACCTTATTCTGGGATGCAGATTGCCCTCCAGGAAGGGTAAAGAGCTCCTGGGAGTATTTCACTGTGTTTGCTCAACCATGTAATGCAATTTTTAGTGCGCAATGCTGGACGCACTTGATATTTTTCCCTTGATTTGTTTATTTATTTTATTTTGACTGTTGTGGCAAAGCTTGCGGGTGTCATTTTTCTCTTCTCTTTTTTTTTTTTTCCTTCTCTTTTCCCTGTTGATTTTTGCTCTAGAAGCGTGTAAACCAGACTCTTCACTTCACTGAGTCTTCAACACAATATGAGCATTTAGCATCATGTCGTTATGACAGTGCGGGGCTGTGATCCACTCACAATGGTGTTTCTGTGTGTACTCTAGACTTATTTTGTAAAGACACAAACAACAGCATGCACGTGAATATTTTGGGAAAGAATCGTTTGCATACAGGAATGAAACTTGCTATATCTGCACAATATTAGTTGCAAATGGATTTATGTTTCTATCCACATATGTAGCGAGTCAAAGCATTTGTTCTATGCACATAAGATTATGGTAGGAATTTGGATAAAATGTACCATTCTTAATATTAAATAGATATTAAATCTCTAGGAAAATAAGAGGCACCCTTTCCTGGAGATGTTGCTGCGTAGTTTTTGCTCAGTTTTGCTTCCTGCTACAAGGAGCTCTCTCAGGCTACACCTGGGGCAACTTAATTTCCTAGTTCATCCTGTTGCACTGTAAATCCAAGCTATCTCCTTGTGAGTTGTTCCATGATAATGTATTTCCTGCTGCTACAGTGCCTGATAGACCCTGGATAAACTCCTCTCGGTGGCTTCAGAAAGAGGACTCAACTGGGCAGCAGACATTCTGGCTGATGGTGCGCTTTCATCTACATCCCCACTAAAAGCCAACTTGAGCCAGTACTGATGGCATCTTTTTTTCATTTATATAATGTGGTTTGTGGCCCTCAGTTCAGATGTTTAGGGCCAGTAGTGCAAAGAAACAAAATATCCTTCCAACTGGTCTAAATGGGGGTAGGGGAGTGTGACACCTTCAAAACATTTGGCATCAGCATCTATGGAAATCATTGGTAAAGTTGATTCCAATGGTAGCAGGACTTCTTAAGCTAACACAAAATGCTTTTGCTATTCTTACCCAGGTGCTAATTGGTAATCACAGAATGGTGGGGTTGGAAGGGACCTCTGGAGACCATCCAGTCCAACCCCCTGCCAAAGCAGGGTCACCCAGAGCAGGTTGGACAGGAACGTGTCCAGGTGGGTTTGGAATATCTCTGGAGAAGGAGACGCCACCACCTCTCTGAGCAGACTCTTCTAGGGCTCTGGCACCCTCAAACTTAAAGAAATTTTACCTTATGTTGAGATGGAATTTCTCGTGTTCCACTTTGTGCCTGTTGCCTCTTGTCCTGTCACCGGGCACCACTGAAAAGAGTCTGGCCCCATTCTCTTGACACCTGCCCTTTAGATATTGCTCAGCATTGATGAGGTCCCCCCTCGGTCTTCTCCAGGCTGAACGACCCCAGGTCTCTCAGCCTTTCCTCATCAGAAAGATGCTCCAGTCCCTTGATCATCAGCTAGACTCTCTCCAGCAGTTCCCTGTCCTTCCTGAATTGGGGAGCCCATAACTGGACTCGGTACTCTGCTCACCAGGGCAGAGCAGAGGGGGAGGATGACCTCCCTCAACCCGCTGGTCACGCTCTCTACACATGTTCAGTTCAGAGTATGAGGTCTCCAATAGTTCCCACAGGCTGAATTTCCTTCCCCCATAGTCTTAAAGCTGCAGGAGCAGTAATGCCCCCGTGCTGTCAGCATGGCATTCACCACGGGCAAATCTGTCCCTGAAACTGAAGGCTTGTATGTGTGGGTGGGTGTTTCTACCCTGACTTTGATTTAGCTAGAATGAGTAACAGCTGAGAGGAACTTATTTGGATAGTAAGGTCAGTATGGAATCTGTCTCCATGCTTTAAAGTGTGGCAGCCACTTTACAGGGCTCTAATTTAGTGACAATAATGAAAAAAGTTCAACCTCATCTGCAGAGAAATCAAAGCAAGAGGTTCTTCTCTTTGCAATTTATTTAGCGGGAGAGTTGAGCAAAGCGAGGAGGCATCCCGATCGAGAAGAAATATTCAAGCTATTGTCGGTGCAGCAAGTGATAACTGTGATGTGAAGAGCAATGATCCGCTTTGGAGATAGATGTACTTCATGCAAATGTAATGCTCGCCCAGCCTGAGTTGTACAAGAGCCAGGCAAAGCTGATTTGCTATAAGCAGGAGTTATTTGGCATGAATCTTTGAGATGCCAAATGTTCTTGCAGCTTTCTTTTCGTCTCGGGTGCTGGAATGTAAGGATGAGGGTGGCCAGAGGTATTTGTTCTTCACACGCTTTGGAGCTGGGCAACCTGCACAACGACGTTCCCGCTCATGTGAAGAGTTGTGGTGTGGAGATATTGTCCCTTTGAGGGGGTGAGGGGACAGAGCAGCCAATGTTAGATGTTACGTATCTAACAGGGTGCTTGGTCTGGATTAATTGGGAAATAAGGGTGGGATGCGTGAGCCCGACGCTGTGTGGCCAAAGGGGTTGGATGTGTTGCCAAGAAGCCTCGTTAAACACGTGGGGCCGGGTTCAATGCTTCAGTACACGGAGCCCTGTGTAGGGGTTCTTGAGCAACCCCTGGGCACTCCTGTCGGTAGCCAAGTAGTCCGGCCGTTGTGCCAGGACAGACAGTGCCAGGACAGACTCTTAAGGGAAGCACTGCTCAGTTCTGCACACAATTCTTCCCTTCCATGCCTATTCTGTAACAGGTTTTCTTCCCAGATGAGTTCAGGTTAGCAAGCCCGTTCCAGTGGGACGGACCACATTTCTTTCAGAAAACTGAAAGAATTTAGCAGAACAGACAAAGACTTTCTACAGATCTCAGCTTATTTTGAAACAAGTTCCTTAAATTGCTGAGGAGAACTTAGATATGCATGTTTCCATGTGGTATGTAGGAGTGGAGTAGGATAATTGTAGAGAGATTAGAGACATCACCACTTCCCCATATTTCACTGATGGGGAGGACTGCTTTGGGGTTTTTTTTGATAGGTTTTTGTCCAGTTTTAAAAAAAAAAATTCAGAAAGGTATTCATGCCTCTAATTCATTTGACTTTTTTCCTTGCACTTTGATTCTTCTCTGAAAATAGACTATTGAAAGATTACATGTTCTTACTCAGCAAATTGCTTCCCTTTGAGCATTGAGAGGCGGTGACTAAGTCCTGCTGCATTTTCGTATCTAGGTACTAATACAAAAAGGAATATGAACAGTTATGTTCTTCCATCACATTCTGGAAGTTTCACAAACTGAACTTGAATTCAAAAGATTCAGAGATACCTTTAGAATCCCGGTTCAGACACAGAAAAGCTGTATCTGAATCCTTTGGCCCCTGAACTTTATGTGTGGGAGCTCCTCTGATTACACTGGGAAGCTCACTTTCGTTTCACCCAACATCAGATAACTCAGACTTCATCAGTCCCTCAAAAGCCACAGTTAAAAAGGGTAATGTCTGGCAGCAAACATCGGGTAGAAACACTGTGATATGCCCCTATATTGGAAGATCTGGAAACACTGCTAAATTGCAATTTCATAAAGCTGTAGATGTAGGAGTCAAATCATAAGACCAAAAGATGCTTAACAAAAATGCCAGTTATTGCTCTTGGGACTGGGCAAGAGAGGAAGAACAGAGAATCTGCTATTAAATATAGAGGGCCAAATTTGCTGTTAGCCCAGCTGGGTTACCGAAGAGGAGAACAGGACACTGTAACATCAAAAATATGAAGCAAACTCAAGGGGTGAATAGTTCTGTCAGGGCTGTTCTAACATTTTCCAGTGTTCAAAACTGGTAAAAAGGCCCTGGCTGTACAGATCCCTCTTTTGGTGAATGGTCAGATCCATGAGACTTTGCCTGGTGTCTCATAGGATTTGATTTTGCTCATCTATTCATCCATAAGTTTATAAAACTGCACGGGCACCATGCAACAGAATGACTTCCTAACCATTTGAAAGCCTTTTTCTTATTTTTTCAATCTGAATCTTAGAGTTCAGATAGAGCCTGGAGTCAATTTTCAGCCTACCCCACATCACATTTCTGCTTTGGAGAAGCAGAGATAACAGAGCAGACCAAGTGAATCAAAACAGCCACTTCTCCCTGGGAGTGACATTTGTGCAGGTATTTAAGGACTGGGGTTGTATTGTTCAAAATAACCAGGTGGAGTTATAGAAAAACAGCATATTAACTTGAGGGCGGTGTTCCTTCTAACAGATGTACTGTTAGTCCCACAAATGCTGACCCATTTTCAGTGGGGTTTGTACCTCCATATATTATTGATCTCAGGGGCTTTAATCCTTCATGTCGTAGAACTGACACCGCTCATAAATCCTAAATGGACCCTGACAGCTATTTCTATCAAGAAGGAGCCAAGTCAGCTTAATCTGAGCTGGGCTCCTTTCCCCTCCTCCTGCAAGGACAGCCACTTTGGGCGGTGCTTCATGAGGATGGAGTGTATGTGAAAGTGAATAAGAGCTACCATTCTGCCCCAAGGGGTTAAAGAAAAGATGCCCGAGCTTCTCTGTGCGTGAGTAGAAGCCTGTTGGTCTGAAGTGATGGTGCAGAGTGCCAGGAGAACTTCATGCTGGAGATGATCTGGACTTTGCTGGAAACTCAAGTGTGCCAAAGAAGGCACAAGGATCGGAGAGAAAGGACAGCGTGTGCTGGGGCTGCAGTTCTGCTTAGACCTTCTTAGTCAGCATAAAAGAAACTAAGCAATAATAGATGGTTTAGAACCCCAAAATAACCTTTGGTTAGAAAAAAAAAATCCTGAAGGAACCTGGTGGAAGTGAACTGTTAACCCCAAATGCTTTCAATCTTGGGGCAAGGGCAAAGATGGCTTTCTGCAGGGCAGGAAGGATGTATTAGCACTCGTCTGGCAGCGTAAGAGAGAGCAGCTCCGAGACAGTCCCAAGCAAGTGCCCTGCGAGGCCGAAGAAGGGGGCAGTGTCATGGGGGACATCACTGAAAGGCTGGGGACACAGTGCTGTGTCTGGGGGGGGACCTGTAAGAGTTGGCTTAGCCTTGCTTTGTCCCCTGCTTCCAAGTGGGGACTTAGACGGGAGCTGATGCGAAATGTCAGTGGCTTGTGGCGCTCAGCAGCTGCTTGTCAGACTTGATTTGGGAAGCAGGTAGGTGAATCCCACTTGTGTTGTGTGGGGCTGGGATGGCGTGAGCCTTTGTGCAAAGGTCAATGGAGCACTTTGACGTGTGCACCTGCTGCTACTTAATGGGCATTGTCCTTCACCTGGTACGAGACCAAACTACAAACCCCCATGAAAATCCATGTTATGGTGAAGGGTTTTATAAGTCCCATCGCATGGAAACCAGAGAATCGAAGGGACACACATTTGGTTCATAACGATCCATTTAAGAGCAAAGAACTGCAAAAGAGTAAAAGCTCAGAAGCAATCCTGGGACTTTAATGGGGACAGATGTGCGGGGAGACACGGCAGGTGATCGATATCTGCCAGCAGAACTCTCCCGTCACGTAGCTGTCGGGAGTAGAACAGCTGAGGGCTGCAGTTAGTGTCATGCAGAAGAAAGCCCTTGTAAGGCTATATAGACTGCTGGGCTTTCCTGATGGAGCAGAATGAATTGGGACAGAGATGTATTTATATCACTTGATGTTTTATTTAGTGCACATGCATATTTTAGCAAAACCCTGATTAGCTCCACTGTGTACTCTGTAGATGGTGCTCTTGCCAGTCCCTGTGCTGCTTGTATAGCAAAAGAGGGCAGTTGCTGTCTTTAGCCTTCAGGGCAAACGACGTCTTCCCTTTCCACCTCTCTACTGATCCACTTCTCCTCCTGTCTGGTGCGAGGTGTGCTGCGAACCGTGGAACCACACCTGAGCTCAGCGCGGGCTCTAGCCCTGTCGCCTGCCAGGCAGCTTCTCTTCACTGGCCTTTTTCCCTGCAACCCAGTAAAAAGGCCAGGGCACCACCTGCTCCTCTTTCCCGTCAGAATAGCAAAAAGGTGACAACTGTCCTCCTACTCTTCTCTTATTCCCTGTCCCAGGTAGGAATTCTCTGTTCTCTTCTCCCACTGCAGACTTCTTCTGCCTTCCCTCTGCCCGTCTAATTAAATATCACTTGTTACACTTACAGGATTTTCTTAAGGACGATCCAGAATTTGCTTGCTGTGTAAGTTGTGCCATTCTCTTTACATCAAAACTGCAGCGATATCAATAGTTAATGCTAAGAGAATCATATTGCTGGGCAGTGGTGAGGGATTTGGAAGTCCGGAATGCTTGTGGCTGTTGAGGGTGAGGTGTCATTGTCACCTATAAAAGATGGTTACATCCTCACCCTGCCTTCCCACAAACGAACCGAGAGCCCTACAATACTAGCTGTGCCTTTGGGTGTTAAATACATGCACTTCACAGCTTGCAATTGCCTTTGATAAGTAGGTTCTCATTGTAAGCAGTGTTTGGATTTAAAAAACAAACAAACCAACCCTTGACGAACGGTAAACTTTCCTCTTACCTTTCTGCATTATTATGTGAAAGCTTCATGTAGTTTAAGGAAGAGCTGTGGTATCTGTCACTAAGTATACGGAGCTTATCAAAACCAAATGCCAGGAGAAATCTCCTGTTCTCCCAGCAGCCCTTTGCAGACTTTGTTTTCAGAGTAAGGCTCTGCATTGGCAATGTTTTATTTATCTTCAGTGGGGTGAAAACATGCTCTTAGACTTCAAGTGAAGGGAAGCTGGAGTCGAACTGCCATGTGGCTGTTTTCAACCTGTAAACGCAGCTATACCTTTTTTTTTTTTTTTTTTTTTCTTTCTACTGGGGAAGGTCTTCCTTGTAGTTGACTTTCTGCTGTTTGCAATTCTCCNTTTTTTTTTTTTCCTTTCAATAAAGGGAAGAGCACCTCTGGCTGCCTGCTCATGGGTTTTGTTGAAGGATGAAGCTGTTTGTTGCGCCAGAGGAGGTTCAGATTGGATATCAGGAAAAATTTTTACACTGAAAGGGTTATTAAGCCTTGGAATGGGCTGCCCGGGGAAGGGGTTGAGGCACCATCCCTGGAGGGATTTAAAAGATGGGCTGAAATAGTGCTTATAGACGTGGGTTGGTGATGGTTTTATCAGAGTTAGGCTGATGGTTGGACTCGATGATCTTAAAGGTCCCTTCCAACCCAGACAATTCTACGATTCTATGATAAGCAGCTTCTCCAGAACTGACATGACCGCAGCGACCCTAAGGTCATGCACAAGTTCCATCAGGTCTGAATCTGAGGGTCATTTCTGGCTCCGGCTTGGAGTGTTCCTTCCCTCTGCGAGCAGATGGAGCAGCTCGGTGCATGGTCTGCCAGCTAAAGACCAGACACTCAGGGGCTAACTCTGCTCTATTAACTCTCTGGTGGTAAGATTACATATAGGAAGAAGCTTTTCCATGTATTTATTTTGCATTTATTTTTCAAAGAGTTCACCCTTGGTACCTCTTACTGGCCCTGGCCTGCTGCTTTACTGGGATGTCTTCCTTCCAGCCGGCCCAAAGAGCTGCTCTGTGGACTCCATCCAAAGAGCTAAACAAAGCTGCCAAACGTGCCCTGCCTGTGGTGTCACCTTCGGTCGCCGGTGTTCCATCTGTGACTGGGATATCCCAACCATTTTTTTTTTGCACTTGTGGGGATCCAGTAGCCCTGTTTCATCTTACGTGTTTTTCGGTATTATTCTTTTTCTGGTGGGCTAATTTGATCTAGAGAAGTCTCTCCTTTTGGGTCCTTGTGACCATGCCCTCATCATGCAGAAAGTCATGCTGTGGAGTTGACTTTGTCTCAGAGATACCCTGACTCTGGGATACTGCAAAGATTACTTCAGGTCTCCTCTGTCTTGATGGTGATGACGCCGCTCTGTGCATCTCCCTGTAAACGTGAGGAAGTTTCACTTGCTGTGGAAAGGTTGTGCACTATGGCTGTTAGCAACAACACTGAGGGGTAATCAAAAATAATTTATGAACAGGGAAGCTTGTTGAAATACAGCCATTGTATGTTAGTAACCGATGCTATCATGAGGTGTTGATGCAGACTCTATTCAGTGACAGATGCCACATCAAGGCATCTTAGGAATAACAGGATAACTCTTCTTTTCTCTCTGTTTCCCCTCCTGCTTGCTCAGGACTGGAAGAAAGGGAATGGGGAATACCCAGATAGTTGCATTAACTGTGGATAATAAAAATCCAAAGTGTCTGGCACACGCAAAAGTTACCAGAAGCAGATGGTAAAAAGCTAAATGCACAGAAATTGGCAGCATACCTAGAGTAGCCCCAGTCTCATCAAAACAGGGAAAGAGAAAAATAATCACTGTGTACCACTTTGAAGTGACCACAGGGACTCTCTTCATTTGCTGGAAGGCTTCCCAAACCCAGTCCTTGGGAGCCTGGCATGTAAATTTACACTACTGGGGATGCAATCTAGTCCAGTGCCTTCTGGTATAAAGGGAACTCCTCTCTGGAAGACGTGTTATCAACGCCAGTGTATGTGTGGCTCTTTACCCATTGATTTCCTTTACGGGAAAGTGCAGTGAAAATGTTTATTCCCTTGAAATTATTTACAAGTATCCCTTACAATTTCAGAGGGACTACTAAGACTGCAATTAAACTTATCGTTACTAGCACTAAACGCTAAGGCTATTGTGTCAAAATCGATCTGAACAAGAACCTCCCAGGAGTGTGAAAAGTGAGGAGGAAATTGTTTCTACATTTTTCATTCTGGCTGTTGGATTCGGTCTCCTCCTCTGCTGCTGTGCTGACAAACTGTGCATGTTGAAGAGACAGCAGTATCCCCACGACACCCAAGCTGATGGCGATCTCCTCCTGGAGAACTCAATGGACTCAGGAGGCTCTCCTCCAAGATTTATTTTTTTTTAAGGAATTATGGCAGAAAGTTAAACAAATGTTTGTATAGGACTTGGAGAAGCCCTACTCTACCACAACCTTCTTATTTGATAGTGTGGAGTGTCTTCAACCCAGTTATTCTTACCAAGGTCCCTCACTCCTTCCCCAGCCCAGTGGAGACGTAGTCATTGTGCCTTGGGCCCTCGTTGCCAAAATGGGTCACTGCTGTCCCTGGGTGTTTGTGAGGCTCAGTACATCCGACAGCATGAGCTGAACAGCAGCTAAGGTAACGAAACCCGTGTAAATAACAGGAAGAAAATGAGGTCTAGTAACCAAAGCAATGGCCTGTGAGAAGTGGTATTTTCTAAAGCATTAATGACTGAGATGGTTGCTCCTGTTACATGCATTGAGAGAAATCCCATGCTAACGTCTCAAGGAACCTGTCTGACTCTAAAGAATGAAGCCAGTGAGAGTCTTTTCATAGATGTGATGATTGAATCGGAGTCTGGGTCTCTGTGGTAACTTGTTGTGGTGAAATGTTACTGGCAGCATTAACTGATCTAATTCTGCAGATCCTCTATGTGAAATTGAGATATCTGCTGGCCAGTTAAATGCGTACAGAGCTACCCTAAATCTCCCTGAAATGCTACTGCTGTGAGTGATGCTAAAATCTTTAAGGTGTGGATGATTTATCCTGTCATATTCAGGGTTAAACTGATTATGGGTTTCAGGTTGGGAACAAATGTTGACATTCCCGTTAACTGGTCCTGCTGGAGCTTATGTCTCCCCTGTAGCATGGTGATCTCCTCGGACTGTCAGGGCCCTCCTGATACAACGACACCCTCTCAGGGACTAGAGACATTTGCAGTGATCTGTCCTTTTCTGGGGGCTTGTTGCCAAATTTTGGGCTGGTCTTGGAGGGGTGTGTGTGATGTGAATGCTGTGGATCCCTCTGGAGCGAACGTGGGTATCAGTCCTCGTGGCGTCAGGCCATACGTCACCTGCTAAACTGCGAGTGCCTCTTGGAGTGGTGGCATTTCTATCCATCCCTCACTCAAGCCAGGGATATGTAAAAAGCCGTGTAAATAGCTGATGTTATTTTTAACGTAAATAAATAATTTTAATTGCCTCAAAGCAATATCTTGACCAAAAAATTAGCAGCCAGCAAAACTGAAAGCGTGTGAAAAATCTCACTTGGCAGTAAGCATGAGCCTTCTTGTCCCTTTTAAAAGGCACAAATGGCCAAGAACAGCCCTGCAGCAACAAGCCAGGGCAGGAGAAGGGTGTTTTAGGAACAACAAGTGGCTGTCAGGGTTTCTGCCTGTCTGAGGGGGACTGGGGACTGATGGGCATTTGGCAGTTTTTGTACATCCAGGAGCTGGGGAGAGTGAGTTACAGGATGGTCACAACATGAAGACAGATTTGAACAATGTCAGCTGGAAATGCCTGGAAGGATCTGGCTGTTTCCGCTCCTGCAAACCTGGGCTGAGGACCAAGTTGTGTGCAATAAACTTTAGCTTTTAGGAGAATAAAGTTGCTCTTGCCCATCCGAATGGGTTAGGCAGAGGAAAGTTGAAAATAGCAATCTCTTCTGGGGAACGTTAATTGACGAAAGCAGACTAATAAAAAAGCATCGCTGTAAAGCTAATAGTTTTAAGCGACTTTCCTATTTCTAATAGGAGGCAGCATTTCTGTAGAAAAGCTGGGATACTTTGTGTTCCTCCCTGTACGTAACCCCTCTGCCTGAAGCTCGGAGGATTTATTTTTTTTACATATCAGGGGTTAAATTGTACCTGCCAAGTTCTGTACGCCACTTGGATGTTCTGCAGGGATGTGACTAACATGCTGTTCAAAGCCAACTGAATGGCTGCTGCATTAGCTTCCACCCGTGTCTCTTTTATTCTGATATCAGAAAATGTATTGTACAGGGGAAGGTAACTTCTCTTTGCTTTAAGGAACATGGTGTGATGCCAGGAACAGAAAGACTGGTTGCAAAGAAAGCTAGGTGAAAATTTTTGCTCTCTTCCCGTTCACAAACGGATCCTCGTTCCTGCAAATGGTTTTATTCTTAGCATTACTGACAAGAGCATGCAAAGACTCCTGCTGCTGACCTAACGCTTTGGACATCGCCTGGAAGGGCTCTGAAGGTAGTCTGGGATCTGGTTTTTGGCTGAAACTCCCGGCTTGAAGCTGGGAAGGAGAGCAGGTCCTTGGAGTTAAAAATAACAGGGAAGACCTGCTTTACCTCTTACTGAGCAATAAAATATCTTTTCCAGGCTCCTTTGCACACCCTTCTTGTGCTTTTTACTGCATCCCCTGTACGAGAAGATTATTAGGAATCCATTTCTAAGTCAATAGCAAATTATGAGCCATGGCCACCTGAAACTATTCCTGGTTAGAAAAAGCAGTTGATTTCTGCCGTAATGTTCCCATGTCCCTGTTCCTCTCGCAAGGACTGCTTTAGCTGACGGAGCAGAGAGAGCAACGAGTCTCTGCTGGTATTGGCAGAAGGGGAAGCAAAACAGAAGAGCTTGGGTGTGAGCATCACTTGTGGTTTTACCCCATAACACTTGTAATGAAGGACAGGAGGGCAAGTGTTTCTGCAAGGGGCAAAGCTTGCTCTCCCAAGGTCAGTAACCCAGTTAGGGAGCTGCTGGTGATTCAAGTATAGCATGCTACGTTTATCTTACTATTTTAACGTTTCTTTCCTTAAGTCCAAAGACTTTTATCCCTCTGTGTCGTGGTTTAACCCCAGTCAGTGACTAGGATGGTGTGGCCTCTTGCTCACCCTCCCTTCCCCCCTCAGAAGGGGAGGGAGAAAAGGAGGGGAAAGGGGAAAAAAACCTACTTGTGGGTTGAGATAAAGACAGTTTAATAGAACAATAATGGAAAAGGAACATAATAATAAAAGAATATACAAGACATAAATCACTCTCAACACCGGGGAATTGGTTGCCGAGCCCAACCTGAGCAGAGATCACATATTCCCCACCCTGGCCAACCCCTGTTTATATACTGAGCATGACACATTCCAAACCATTCCATGGTATGGGATGTTCCTTTGGCCATTCTATTGTTCTGTCTATGCTCCTTCTCAGCTTCCATGGGAAGCCAACAAAGGTCCTTGACTAGTATAAACATCACTTAGCAACAACTAAAACAATATGCATTATTGACATCCCTTTCATACTGAATCTGAAAACACAGCAACCACTAGAAAGAAAATTAAGTCTCTCAGCTGAAACCAGGACACTGTGCTCTAACTGGAGGGGAGATACCTGGTCATGCAGAAGTCTGAGGGTCACTACAGGTCTCGTAAGCTTGAAAAAAGCATAAATACTAGCGTTCCGTATGGTCCCGAACTACATATTGTTCTGAGTTTGAATTCCAGATCTGCTCATACGGCTTTTCCAAATGCTTCTGTTTGCTCTGCCTGATCTGTTGAGATGGTTGGTAACGTGCTGATCCAAAATAACTAAAGTGTAATTATTGGTTCTCAGCAGAATGGAGACTTATATTTAGAGAAAACTTGGAGATGCTGCTGTAAATGCTCTACCCTTATTATATTCTAGTGTGATACGTTAAGACAAATTAATTAGTGTGCAGTTTGCTGTGCCTTTGTGTAACCCTCAAATAGTACCACGCTCCTGTTGCACACTCTGAAAATATCTTGCTTCCTCAAAATGCAGGTCTGCGTCTTGTTGAAATAGGGGGTTGTTTTCTTCTTTTTTTCCACCTCCGTAAAACACTTTTCCTTTGAAAACAATGCATAGTGAAGAAATCTACTTAGATTTCAGAAGTTTTTAAATGTGTTCTACGGAAATTTTGTTTTGCTTCAGTTTTCTGCTGGAAAGCAGAAACTAAAAAAGCTGGGTTGTCTCTAAGCAATTTTTTTTTTTTTTTTTTTTTTGTTCTTTTTGCTAAAAGAAAAGCCAAT
>VXAK01005280.1:0-19751 GCA_013399435.1 Arenaria interpres | reverse complement strand
TTTTTTGGTTCTGTTAGCTAAAAGAGAAGCCACTAGATAGAACCTAACAGCCTTCTGGCGCTAGCTTGAAAAGAAGATAGAGCTCAGAGGCTGATCATCACCAGAGGTGATGGAAAATCATATAAATATACATATATATGGTGGCTCCAAGATACCAGACTATGCCTTCATCCATTGAAATGACCACAGAGGCACACGGGAAGGCTCCCAGGAGAGAAAGAGCACTTACCAGTGCATACAGCAGCATCTATAACGCACTTCCAATTAGAAGAGGATAAGTATCCTCTTTGTTCTTTACCCTGAAATGAGGCTGCCGAGGAAACTGGTTCAGAAATGGTGTATTTTGTCAAAGGTACCGCACTTTAGCACCCAAAGCTGGCTCCTGGAGCACTAGTCCCCTGTTCTGGCAGGGACCATATAGCACAATTTCTGAGGCAGCATCACAGTGGGAGCAGTTTCAGTGTTCCCGTAAGGCTGCTTGTGCGAGGTGCTGCCCTGCTCCTCCCAGGACAGGCCGTCCGGGTCCGGTGGAGGGGGGGTACAGCGCTTAACAGCCTGGCGAGGTCCCTCCTCGTGAGTGAATGAAATGCATGGAGACAGCAGAAGGCAAAATGAACTTGTAAACGTGTTCAGCATTAATTATTTAGCATATAGGGCTAGGTGTGCATTAGGTCCCTCACAGACCACTGGCAGCCGCTCCCTGGATGGCCTGAAGACCCAGGCAATAGGAGGATATGGTGCAGCTAAAAGCGTGGTCTGACCATTTCCAGGTTATCTGGGTGGATGATCCAGGCTTCTTCCTTCATCAGGGCTCTGTTTGCAGCGGTAAATGCATAGGAAGAGATAGAAGGGGGACTGTATTATTTTCCTTGATTGTTGGTTGGGCTGGGTTTTTTGGGTTTTGGTTGAGGTTTTTTTTTTTCAAGATGTTGACATGAAATAGAAGAGGAGGCTGGGGCTCAAGTTCTGACGGCAGGTTCCATTAGATAGGGATATTCCTTTTTGAAATTCATGTTATGTTCCTTTTGTAGCTCCTGGCTTTCTGTTGGTATATCCACATCTGTGTCACGTAGCAACTAGAGCTAAGGCACAATGACCTTGTAGTTGTCTTTCCAAGCAGCGCATAAATTCATTACAGGTATGTTCTGCTTCAAGTCTTATTTCTTCATAAAGTATCCAGACAAACCCTATGCAGTTTGCAAACAGTACTCTGTCATGGCACTCTCTGCCCAGAGAGCTCAAAAATAAAGCACGATATGCTTTTATCCATTCTGAATTGGCCGTGTTTGGGCATGTCTCTGAGGAGAGTGTCCCAAGTTCTGATGTCCCCATATTATTAGGGTTTGCAGGCACCTCCCACATTTTTCCCCCTCCCACGTTTAGTCTGCAAGAGGCACAGAGCAGTTTCTTAGAGACCTGCACGTGCTTGAGCTTAGGAAGGCTGAAACCAAGCTTAATATTTCTGCTGAAAGACCTTCTTTGCTTTCTGCAGAAACAGGCTTGCAAACAGTAAAAACAAACCTAGTTGAAACTTGACAAATTCTGAATGTCATTTGGGAGGCTGACGGGATTCGGTTTCTGTCTTTACACTTGTTTTCACTAGAGAGAGACTATATTTTACTGGCCGAGCACTAGCACAGTCATTTTGCACTTCAACTTAGTCATTCTTCTACTTCGGACAAAGCCTAAACCACTAGAGGTCAGGGGAGAAATGGACAGGGAATCCTCCTGAAAAATGGAAGCGAGGAGAGAATTTGGCAGGGAAGGTATTTTTCCACGTCTGTATCACCTCGGTGAATTTTGATAGCGTTGGTTTTGAGATGGTCCCCTGGGGGAAGCACAGAAGCGTTACTGGCACTTGACATCTTTATCTGGTCCCTGGCTTTGCTACAGACTTCCAGTGAGACCTTTAGCAAGTCATCTAATTGCTGTGTGCCGCGGCCCCCATCTGTCATGCGGGGATTCCTCCTGCTTGTTGTGTTTTCTTAATTCACATGAAGCAGCAGGTGGCAGGGATTGTTTCTCACCACGCGTGGGAGAGGTGGTATGGAGGAGAGAGAGAGAAGAATGGAGCCCCACCATCCACTGGGGCTGATTGAAATGCAGATAACCCACCACCCCTTTTATCTCCAAGCCTTGCCTTCACCTAGAAATATTTCCCAACTAACCTGGCCTGAGGTTCACCTGCAGGCTGAGGGCTCTCTGAGAGAGATGAAAGACCTTTACCAGATGCTCTCTTCTATTTTTTTTTTTTCTATTTTTGCTTTTCATCCGCAGCGTGTTCGTTACATGCAGAGAAGCTGCTCTGTGCTTGCCAGATTAGCTCCCGTGGGCAGAAGAGAGGGCACTGGGGAACTTGGTTCCTCATGCGGCTGCGTCCATAGGTGAGCTGGAGGTGGCAGATGGCCGGCCACCAGGAGAGGGAGCTGCCTGCCCTCTGAAGGAGCAGACACCGATGTGGTGCCACGGGTCTCCAGGACCTGGGCAATGCCCTCTCCCACCCCTCCCTGCAGAAGGACAGTTTGTCACCTGCAGCTCTTCAAAGGTTGGAGGGACGTCGAGGGGGAAGGAGGCAGAGAATATGAACAGATCTTGCACCGGCCCCTTTTCGGGGCAGAGATGGGTGTTTATTCCCACAGTTTTCCTTCGAGCCAAACAACAAGGCTCAGGTGCGGTGACTGATATTCTGCTCACCTGCCAGCTGGGATGGCTACAGCAAGGCCAGCGGGTACAGGACACTGCAGGGTATTGGCTTTGGGAGCCCCGTCCACACGGGAGAGGAATGCAGCGTCCGCCAGGGTCTGCATTTAAATCGCTGTCGCTGAGCTGCTGTAACAACAACCAGTCTTCGCTGGGATGAATATTTTCAAATTGCTTCAAGCATTCCCCCCCGCCCCATCCCTTTTATTTGTTCTGTCACTTTTCACAAGAAATTGTGACTAATCCAGGAAACCCTTACTTACGTTCCGGGTTGAGCGCAGCCGTGCAGGGCACCGTACGGTTACGTGCCCCAGGAGGGCACGCTCTGCGCCCACCGTGGACCTCCCGGGCTGAGCACACCGCGTCACCAACAGGACACGTGCTCTCGCTGCCTCTTAGGGGCTGCAAAAATAAAAGGTGAGGAAGTATCAGAGGGGATTTTAAGGTGAATCATGTGCGCTGAGGATTTGGGGTTTCTAATGCATCTGGTCGCTCACGCTACTCCGCAAGAAACAGAGTGTTTCCTTGTTCCCACAAGGTTGTTTGATTACAGAGCTCAAAGCTTTCTTCTCCCCCCCCCTTCCTCCTGCTTCATGGTAATAGGATTGTGACCTGTCCCCTGGGGGTGGAGGAAAATACTTCACATATTTTTCCTCATCACTGCTCCTTTGCTGTAACTCCCAGACTCACAGCCCGGGGCAGCGACAGGCCCCTTCCCAACTGCCCGAGGGAGCACTCGTGGATAGCGGTGGTGTCCCTAACTAAGGGTTCTTCACCCGACATGCCTGAGCCAATCCACACACCGAGCTGAAATATTTGGGTTTATTTCAATTCTGCAGAATTGCCTGCCGGGCATTTAACAGCAGCCGGCAGACTACACATTTCATGGAAACATAGAATGGTTCGGGTTGGAAGGGACCTTAAAGATCATCTCGTTCCACCCCCTGCCCTGGGCAGGGACACCTCCCACCAGACCAGGTTGCTCCAAGCCCCCTCCAGCCTGGCCTTGAACCCCTCCAGGGATGGGGCAGCCACAGCTTCTCTGGGCTTCCAACCGCCCAGTATTTATAAAGATAAAATACATCTGATTGGTGAATAACGATTCATTCGCCACGCCAAACTGTACATATGCATCAAAGCTCATGTTGGAAACATTGAGGGAGGTTCCCTGATTAGCATGCTCTTTATTCACAAAGAGGTGTGTATTTTAGCATTCTAATTCCTGAAGGTTAGTTTGGGATACACTCTTGGCTCCACTTTGGTCCAGAAGTTGTATTTATTGCTATTTTATGCCTAAAAGAACACATAAGGCACGTTGGTTCATTCACATCCTATTCAACGTTAGATACGTTCCTGGATGCTTCAGCCGTGTCCTTTTAACTTTGTTCTTTCCCCATCAGTGTTTTCTGGGTTGCTGTGGAAGGGAAGGACCCTGGTGGTTGTAGCACCGATGCTGAGCACGTTTGTCCGTGCTGTGTGAAGGGGTTGCTGCTCAGAGGAGTATTAGGCGCGTGTGAATGATTGCACCCCCAGCTTCAGCGTTAGTGCTGCTCCTTCCCCATCCGCTCCAAGGCGGATCTAGGAAAGCTGCCAGGAAAATAGAGAAGTAAATAATGTTTCTGTTGCACCTGCCCTCAGAGACTTGCAAAGTGTTTTGCGAGCTGTGCTGAAGTCCTGCTGCCACCAGGAAAAGGGACCACCTTCTTGTGCTTTCTGGTAATGTGCATGCTGGGAGGTGTGAGAAGACTTCACCATGGGCAGCATGGACCTGGTGGAGTCTACCTCTATTTCCAGCGTGGACTCAGTCACGGGAGGAGCACAGGAAATTACATGGCTGCCTCAACACGGCAATTTCAAGAAACTGGAGGTGCCACCAGATTGCTCAGTGAGATAAAAACCCTGCAGTGACAGAATTGTTTGTGCTCCTGGGTGTGTTACACCACAAACGCCCACTGGGCAGGACGCTGACCCTTCCCTCGATGCCATGGTGGTGGCACTTCTCCATTAGGATCCCAGAGTAATTAACCGCTGTCATGGTTAATTTCCTGAGACGTCACTGCTTCACCCAAAACTGTGAGACTCTTCTGCAGTTGGAACTAGATGACCTGGAAGGACCCTTCCAACCCAAACCATGCTAAGATTCTGTGGTTTCTCTTCTGTAGAAGCCCAACAGCTTCTGTGCTTTACCCAAGCTCATGCCGCAAGAGGTGGGCAGCAGCCTGGGGAGAGCTGGTTCGGAGGGAATTCCCTCTGCCCCTGGGTACCGGCGTGGACAGGGTGACAGTGCCTTGTCTGGAGGCTGTCACTGAACTAGTTGGTGACCGGCTGCTGTATTTGACAGCCTCACGCTAGGTCTTCAGTGCAATGAGCTCTGGTTGCTCCTTGAGGTCTGGCTACTCTTTCTTTTGGTTTTTTTTTTCACCTTCCTGCTTTTAGGATTCTTTCAACAAATAGTCTTACAGCCGGTGGTAGATGTATCTGTCTGAGGCCTGACACATGATGGGTAGACACCTTCCCATCTCAGAGCACCAGCTGGAGATCTTTGCCACCATTAACAACCAGAAGGACAAGTCAGGTTGCTGAAGGGATCTCTTCTTTCCACAGCTACAAACCTAGACGATGATTCTGGAAGAAGCTGTCCCCTCGCCTTGGGTTTCCTGTGTAAGGAAGTAAAATGCCACTGGGATGGCTCCACAGCCATTATCACCTCCCTGGGGAGCACCTGCCACGCTGGTTTGTGGTGAGAGCTTTCCTGGTCATTGGCCTTCAGCTGCTCAGGCTAACCAGAGCTCGGCAGAGAGAGTAAATCGCTGCTCACCACAATCTTATTCGGATTGTCTGGATGTTTGAGCGTGTGTGTGTTGCTTCAAAGATAATTACAGACATGGAGTTCCCCTCGGAAATGCTCACAGATCAGCTGGAGACTGTCAGCATGAGAACGATGTGCAGCTATAACCTGTAGATTCTTGTCTTGAAGGGGACAATTCTAGTTGCCTGTGAACAAGTGAGCGTTCTGTGGGTTTATTCGTGCGAAGAGCTTGCACCCCCTTGGCTAGTCTCATTTTTTTACCGCGTTTCCACCGCAGTGGTACTACTTTCTTATCTCTTCAGGGAGAATTTACTTTTACTTGGTTGACTATTGAAATGAGGAAGAAAGTGGCCTGTCCGGGGCCAGCAATGGAGTCTGTCAGAACTGCTTTTATTTATCTGGTATCATTTTTCCCTGATGCTGTGCCAAAGCCACACCTCTGCAGTGAGCCGCTTAGATGGAGCAGGGCATTCTTACGGCCTGGAGTCAGCTGGGGTTCTGCCTCCTATAAAACTAGTTTTTCCTCACCCTCTCAGTGATAACTGACACAAACAAATCAGCTCCAACCTGTGTGATCCAAACAAGCTGTAAATCAACTCTACCGTCGTGGTACGGGAGGAGGATGTTTCCCAAGTGGTAGGAAGGAAAGTTGCCTTTTAAGAAGTCGGTTACTTAATGATGTTGTTTTTATGGGACACTTCTCCATGGGCTGGGTGCGGAGGAGGGCAAAGCTATTCCCATGGCGCTCGGATGTGAGAAAGCTCATTGGATTTCACCACCCATTCCTCAGGGAGTCCAGTCCACCAAAAATCAAGAAAACCTCAAATGCTAAAAATATTTATATGGAAAAAGAAAACCCACAGCGCATTCATGTGGTATCAAGGGCCAGCTTCTTTGTGGTGATAAAAGTGCTGTGGCTTGTGTACTGTGAGGGACTTTGCAGTTCAACAAGTCGTGGTTTCTTCAGAGAGAAAGATCTGGCAGCTCTTCTTTTCAACAGTAATATTTCCAAGGCCTTGGGTTTGCTTCCATAAGCAAAAGCTGAGGATTCAAGGGTATCGCGGAGCCTATTTTTCATAATGGTAGAAAATATTTTGCGGGTGGGATCAACAGTGATAATAAAATAAGCTTTCAGAGTTATTATCTGTTAGCTGTTGTCTGGCTGTGGTGCAGTTTAACGCTTGTGCAAACAGAACTGAAGCCAGGCTCCGTGCTATTTGTTTTTTCTAGCATAAAAGGTTGACTTTATGGTGCGATTTCAAACTGCTTAATCTTCCTTGCAACCTGGAAATTGTGTAAATTACTTCTCTGAAATCCACCCCCAATATGCAGGAAATCCCAAGTATGACAACTGCTCCACTTTCTGTCTTGTGCTAATGACAAGTCAGGCTGTGAGGAACCAAGAAGAGCCAGCGGGGATAAAAGGTTCTGCCAGGTTGGTGCTAGGAGGCTTCTCTCTTTTCTAAGAATCATATCTGCATAAAATCTTTGCAGTGTTATTAAAGAGAGACGTATCACTGGAACTAGCATATGAAGACAAACCTCCCAGATAATAGACTGGAGAGCAAATGCTATTAAATATAAGGTCAGATAGTCCTGGGTATAATATCTACTAGATTTTTTTCTCATCAAAATGCGCCTGAATCAACAGGAGATGATATGACTTCAAATACAAATCTTGCAAGTGTTAAGGATATGATAAAGAAGTTGCTGTAAACATTCTCCTGGCTTCAGTGATCATAAATTGATTCTATTTAAATTAAATGAAAGAATAAACAAAAGAAGGTTTGTAATTCAGCTTTTCTGTTTCAAAGGGAAAACTGATTAGGGAAACCAACCTACTTGAATATGGAAAAGGTCTGGAATTTCTTTGTCAGCTGTTGTACAAATATTGCCAGGATTTCTCCTGAGCACAGAGCTCTCCACTCCAGCATTCGGAAACAACTGGAGTACAGCAGCAGAGGGGGTTTGCACAGGCCTGTCCTTTGAGAAGAGGGGACAAAACCAGGCAGCACTGAAATGGGATGAGGGTAGTGAGTAATGACGTTCCTCACGTTGTGATCTCATTCAATACTTGTATTGGTTTACATTTATAGGAGAATTTTACAGTGTAACGGAATAGAAATGATAAAACTCAGCAGTAGAAAATGCATTATGAACCTATAGATCAACAAGGATTTTTGCTGTTCTCAACACCTGGGTGCAGTCGGATGAGGGAGAAGAATAGATGTAAGGGCCAAAGGATGGACCTGACCTGCCAGCGGGGGAAATGCAACTGCAGTTCTAGGAACTGGGAAAGGATAAGGGGGTATTGGTGCATATGGAGCAGGAATGATACTTTCCTACCTGCAGTGTTGCATCAGGTTCTTAGCTCTGAAACAAGGGCAGAAAAAGGTTATCCACTTCCCAGTCTTCCCACGAACCCATTTTATGAGAGAAGGAAAGAGTCTACCCTATGAGGGACAAGATTCCATCTATAAATACACTGCAGGAATGAACAACAGGAAGAGAAACGTATTTAAACCAAAGCATAGCATTAGTCAAAGAGCAAATGGGTATGAATGGGCCAGGAATTAACTCAGTCTGGAAATAAGATCAAAATTAATCTTCAAAATTAATATAATCCTCAGAACGCTGAGGCTTTAAAAGAGTCTCCAAATCGGAGCTGTGGGGAGAAGAAACTTATTTTAGAAAATGGGGGTCTGGAAGGCCTCTCCAGCCCCACGTTTCATAGAGAGGATAATGCAGATACAAATGAACTGGTTGACGTTAAAAGCACCAGGTGGAATTGGGAGACAATATTTTTTTTTTCCTGTGTGTTTGGAAATGGAATTATTTTTTGAGGGGCAGCATTAAGGTGGAGTCTGTTATCTGCATCAGTGTTTACCAAATGCCACTCACCTCTGATTCTTGGGATAAATGTGTGGCTTTCTGGCCAATGCACATGTTGCCACAATGCTTTCAGACCCGCCTGAAAGAACGTGTGCCAGCCTCTCCCTTTACATTCTCTTCCCCTCCGAGTAGAAAACATGTTTCCTGATTCTACAACCAGGCTTTAATTCAATTAAAGGAACTGCTGGTGGCAGTTTGTGCAACTTATGAATGGCAGGAAAACGTGAGTTACAGTTGCATTCAACCATATCCTCCACTGCGAGGCACGGACCTCGCTTGCAAAGGTTTTATTTTTAATGTTCTTTACAGTGATACTGGTGAACGTGTGGAATTCATAAAATAAGGCATAGGATACATCTGTGTGAATATCGCTGTTTGAGTCATTTAGGAAATGATGCAGGTTGGAGAACTTACAACATTCTTCCTGCTGGGGTGGGCTTTTCCAATATGTAGCCCAGCCCGCGTTACGGTGAAGACGTCTGCCGACGAACGCTCACCGCTCTCATCAATTCAGCAAGAATTGATCTGTCGGAGGCTCCACCACCTCAGCTGTGTCTGGGATCTGGTGCTTTGAGGGAGAGTAGAAGTCAATGTCGTAGGTGTCCAAGGAGACAACCCTGAGCAGCGGGAGAGTGACAGAGCTCCCACTCTGCTCTCGGGGGCACAATACGACCTTGTTCCTTTTGCTTTGGCCTGTGTGATTATTCCACTGGATGTAAGAAGAGCTGCATGTTGGTCTTGCTGCAGGTTGCGTTTCAGGATGAAGCTGGAGAAAATCCGCTCCAGCAGCTCAAATGAGCATAAGTTACCCTGATGTATCTGTCTTAGAAGAATTAGCTGCTTAAAAAGAGCTACTTGGAAACATCAGTCCCAAGAATTTTGTTGTGTTCTTGAGAATCAGGCACTTCAGCAATGCCCTCTAGCTTTGTTCTGACTTTGTTATTTAGCAAAGCTTATAAAACTTGCCCTCTTGCCATATATCGGTTGTGGTTCGTTATGTCTTGCGGCAATGAGCACAGAAATAGACAAGTGGTAAGAAGAGCTCTCATTTGGGCTCTTCAGGAGCACCTATTGCCCCTGTAGTTAAAGCCTCTTCTGTCCCGCCTCGGCTTTGCAATTATTTTGAAAGAAAAAAAAAAGCATTTGAACAGACAGAAAAGCTTGCCCTAGGTTTTATCCTTGTTTATATATATGTATGTCTGTGTGTGTATGTATATACATACAAGTTGAGTTTGACTATATTTAAAAACAGATTATCAGAGCGGTGGGACTTTCTATGGCTACTTAATCCGACAGGCTGTATGTTAAAACTATGGGCTTCTATAAATTATTTCCTGTGTGAACTACACAGGTTTAAAAAACAAAACAAAACATAAACCGCCAACCAACCAATTTTGACTTGAATAATTTTTGGTAAAGTAGAACTGCTACTACTGCTGGTGAATTGGTCCAGCTAATTATCCTCTTTATTAATAAACATGCATCTTGCTTGTTGTTTGTATCTGTGAGGCTCCACACTCAAGCTGGTGAGGGCTTTTTTACAGTTCTGTAACGATGGAATTAGTTGTCCCATGGACAAAAACCTGTGTAAATCAGCCTTTGGCCCAGAAAAGCGTTGTTATAGAGCATCGTTCCCAGCCCCTTCATCTTTCTTGTAGCTGCTTCCTGAGGGCTCTTCTATTTATCAACAGCCTTCATGAACGGGAGTCAGTAAAACTGTACTTGCTGTGTCAGAAGTAGCTGTGACACCACCGTGGGAAGGTAACATGGTTTGGGTCCTACTCCAGGTTCCTGCCTTGTTTGTGGCCCTTTTGCCAATAGCGCTGCGCTGGGAACTCACGTTTAATTGACTTTCCACTGTCAGCCTTGTCACCTTTCCAAGGTGATTGCTTTCCAGGGTAAAATCCTTTGTCCTGCAAGACCTATGGTCCATGTTTCTAGACACCTCGCCAAGCAATCCATATCATTCCAGCAGGAAGCTCCGCTGTCCTCATGCACTAAATGCTGGAGCATGGTTGTCGGTTGCTTTCTTCCTTGGCTTATTCAAAACAATGTACTAAAACAGAGCTAACGCTCCCGAGGGTCTCCTTCAGAAATATGCTTAGTAACATATCTCCCTTTGTATTTTGTGACGTGTTATCGTGTTATACAGCCAGGTTTAATTAATTTAATGTGTCACGGTAAATCTGACCTGTTGTGGATCCCTGAACAGCACGTCATATGACGCCAAGTTTGGTGTTGTGCAGAAGTCCATTAGAGCGATAGCGCTACCTGTCAGCAGGCAAGCAAACTTGTGATCCCATTACAATAAAAATCAAATTAATTTGGCAAGTTCTACCTTTTAATAAACTGTTAGTACTAATTACATGATGCCCCTGTTGATTCATCGAGTCCCACATCGACCCTTAGATTATTTTGCCCCGGACTGAGGCCAGGCTGGCGGGTCTATATGATTATAAAATATAGGGACAAGATGAGCCTCCTTCCAGGCTCCTGGAAGTTCTTTCTGTTGACAGTTTTTGGGGTGTCTCGTGTCAGCAGAGCACAGCACCCTCCTCCTGCTCTTCTAACAATCTCTGAAGTTCTGACTTAAAAGTGTCTAAGCCTTAGTCTGCCGCAGAGTCTGTTGTTGACAGCTCTGTTCCTTTATCTAACGATGAGGTAGTGTCCTGTCAACACTACTCATGTTAAAACAGACTCGAAAATGAAAATATGGCTTAGAGAATATCATGTTCTTTTGCTCTATTATCAGTTTGTTTTATTTCTAGATTCCAATTTATCAAAATGTGTCCTTTTTGTGGTAATAGTATGCATTTTATAGCCTCTTTCTCAGTAAATGAGTGGCTTCATAGATCATTATCATTGTCTAACTTTTCTCTTGAGTAATTGGATTCGTGACTGTTTCAGCTTTGTGAAACAGGCCCTGTTAAAACACTAAGTGCTAAACGCTGGTCAGGTAATTACTCACTGGTTGGATCTGTTTGCATACAAGAGTGATGATCCAGGTGTCAGCATGCCTACACGAATCACACCTCACATTTAATTAAGTGATCGGTTCCCTTTCCCTTTGAAAATGAAGCCCAATTTGACACTTCTCTGATTAGAACACAAAATCGCTTGAACTAAGAAATAGTAGTTGATAAGAATTTATTTACAGAGTTGCTGTTAAGTCTTAACTGGCAGCACATGTCTCTCTACTCTGCATCTGTCTCACTGACTTTTCCTCTCCCTTGGCTCTCCATCCTACAGAAGGTATGCCCAAGTCCACATTTACCCACCCTCTATTCCGTGCTACTTTATCCAGGCAATGGATTGAGAACCTCCTCCTTCCCCTTTCCCTTTAAGACACGAATGATCTTGGAATAATTTGAATGTTCTTCTTCACGTTGTCCTTAGATTCCTTGATCTTGACTACATTCAACCTGTGAGCCCTTCAGAGACTCTCACTAGCACCTGTAACCACTATCACCTTGGGTAGAAACCTTGCTCTCTTTGCAGCGGTGCTTTGGCTGTGAAGAATGACTTTGCCTTTTATTTTTTCTTTTAATTATATTGCGGCAAATTCTATACCAAGAGCTCTTTGACCAATGCTCTTGGTCTCCTTACAAACTGGACAATTCACTAGTGAAGCAACCCCTGTGTGTTCTGGTTTGGTTGATGAAGTGACCAGTCACTGGTGTGGACTTGGGAGCTTGAGCCTGTTGAACCGCTAAGAATAAGAGCTGGTTCCTTCCATCCTGCATACCTGGTTGTCAAATCCTCTCCCCTTTAGTTGCAGCCAATTGCTCGGTCGAGGGATTCAATTGCTGTTAGTCCAGAGAGTGCATCCCCGATATCCTATTGTAAACCACATGGCTTCTCTGTAGGTGCTGAGAAGGCATGAAAATCACTATGTGCGAAATAAAATAAACCCCTCTTCCGAAAGCACAGACTGACCCTTCAGGTGCTGAGGCTATAGCTGCTTTTTTTAACTGCAAATGCTTCAGACCACATGGAATACTATAAATTCAAGTAACTCTGATGTATGAACATAAATCACGTGAGGTTATGAGACTGGGATTGTAATTTTGGGGACAGTGGATGCTCAGTCCTAATTACAGTGGCTTGTATTAAGCTGGAATTTTCTAAGTTGCTCGAGGAAATTTGGTCTTGATATGAGTTAAGTCAACTTGACTGTGAAAACCATGGAGTTAGAGCTGCACAGTTCCAGCCCGTTCCACTTTGGGTGACCTCATCTTTCATCTGTCCTCGTGTGGACAAAACCCAACAGTGGGACTGTTCCTGTTAATGTTGTTCTTTGCAAGGATCTCCGTCTCATGGCCTGAGCCCTTTTGTAAGATGCCAGGAAGCTGTTTATAAATTGGTAACTGCTGGGTCTGTCCTTATTGTTTTGGCATTCCTCTGCTCCCACATGGACCTGGCAGTCCCCTCCTAAAATGCTGGGGTAGCGCAAGAACGCTATTTCTGTAACTCTCCATTCCACACTGGATTCTTAAATGCTAGTTAATCAGACCTCAAGCATTCAGCTGTTCTGAGAAGCAGGACGCTAACGGCAAATGTGCATGTTATCATCCGCAGAACCTGACTCCTCTAGTGGGACGAGGCAGTAGTTCAGGCTCAACGTTCTCCATTCAAGCACGGGACAAAACATGCCAAAAATGCGGCATACTAGTAATTGGAGTCCCCGCTGGGACCTGAGGTGAGACCACAACCTCCGTTTAGTTGGAGCGTTGAGCATCCTCTGAGCATAAGGAAGGTCAGTACTTTTGGGGAAGGATCGCTACACCCAACAGCCCTGAACATCAAAGGCCACTCACTGAGAAATGGCGAAGGACAGTGGTGGTGTTTGCCTGCTGTACCATCTGCCTCCCCACACTGGGATTCTGAGCAGTCTGCTAGGCCTGTAGGTTTTTGGTTTGGGGTTTGCATGGGTTTTTTCTTGCTGGGTGTGGGAGAGTAGAGTGTTTTGGGGTTGTTCGGAGGGATTTTGTTTTGTGTTGTTCCTTGGTTTTGGTTGGCATGAGATGTTATACGCCAGGCAGGCTGGAACACTGTACACACGTTGTAACTGAAAATTTCACAAACCAATATTCAAGCACTTGTGTAGGATGGTAGGGGAGGGTGAGAGCAGCTGCTCGTATTGTTGCAAAAGCTAAATGTTTGCATGGAAATACAGCTTCTTCTGCATCCAATTTATCGTTTCAAGCACTGCAGTGTTGAGGGTCAGAAAAGAACTGGGCGTTGGGATGCCAGCTTCTGTTCTTGGGGTTTTTCCCTTTGATTCATTGCCTCTGCCTCCATCGTGTTTCTGTTGAATTCTAGGAATTAAGACACTGCTGCGCTGTAAACATTGGGATTAAGCCTAATTTGCCTTCTGAGAGATTTTAAAACTTCTGTGCGTCTTGAGGCACTGTTCAGATCTTCTCTGCTTAATGACATTGTGCTGAAGGTCTGGTTGTGCCGCTCTGTGCGTACGGTCCCTGGCACAAAGAGGTTTCAGCACACCAGTGCCCAAAGCTCTCCTCGGTGAGATGTGTCCTACAGGAGCGTGGAGGGAACAGGATGATGACCAGGGGGTTATTCACGTCACTGAGCATTGAACACACGTCTTAAATAGCTAAATTAAGAGGCTCGTCTCTCTAGGAAGGTTAAAGAGCCTCTTTGAGAGAGTGACTGCTGGAAAACATGGAAGCATGTGGGAGAGTTGAGGGTGCTCAACCTGGAGAAGAGAAGGCTCTGGGGAGACCTTACAGCAGCCTTCCAGTACCTAAAGGGGCTCCAGGAAAGCTCGGGAGGGACTCTTGATCAGGGAGTGTAGTGACAGGACAAGGGGTCATGGTTTTAAACTGAAAGAGGGGAGATTGAGATGAGATCTCAGGCAGAAATTCTTTGCTGTGAGGGTGGTGAGAGCCTGGCCCAGGTTGCCCAGAGAAGCTGTGGCTGCCCCATCCCTGGAGGGGTTCAAGGCCAGGTTGGAGGGGGCTTGGAGCAACCTGGTCGGGTGGGAGGTGTCCCTGCCCAGGGCAGGGGGGTTGGAACTCAATGATCTTTATGATCCCTTCCAAGTCAAAGCATTCTATGATTCTTTATGCTAATGTGTATCCCTGTTCTCTGGTTTGGAAGACCTGCTTGATGCTCAGGAGGTCCCCCTGGTACAGCACCTCACACAAGAAACCTCTAAGCTGGGTGAACTTGTAGATGCTGCTGCGTGATATCAATAGTTAGTAACAGGTTAATTCAGCTAAGAAGCTTCTGAAGAAAATGGAGGCGAGGAGATACAGTGGGCACAATGGGGAATGTAGCTGTGTAACTGCAGGGTGGTTATTCTTGTTCTTACAGAGCTGCAATCTCTCTGAAGTCCAAGAATGGGTAGGGCTGGAGAGAATTCTGCCGTTGTCCTGCGATTTGCTCTTGCAGCCTTGATGACCACCTGAGGATATGACCTTTCATAAAACTCGGTAAGGTGAAGGCTGATAACATAAAGTCTGGGGGTTGTGATCCTGTAGCTTAGTGTTCTGTGTAGCTTTATTTTTCTTAAATGAGACACTCTGTGCGTGTCCCCCTCTGTGTTTGAGTCCTGATTTTGAACCAGCTTAAGCAAACATGGGAAAAGGACAAAAGTCATTCTGAGTCTTAATTATTTACAGTCTGATGTGTTAGAGAGTTGTAAGCAGTTACTTCTCCTGATGATAGTGGTGGTTGAACTGGTGTAGGTTCTGGCAAAGCATTACTTCAGGGAGACTCCAGTCCTTTGACGGTTATGTATTAGAGATTATCATGACTTTGAAGTACAAAAAGTGATTTTTCCAAGATTTTTATTAACCAGAGAGGGAATCTGGATTCTAACTAAGCTGGGCAAGAGATGGAAAGGCATTTTCTTCTAATTTTCATTATTTCCAAAACAGCAATGTGATGTCTTCCTGATGGTCTAGTGCCCCAGGCTGTAGTAACTACTTAGATTAGGGAAGGTCCAACCTGATTGTCAACAAGGCTCAGGTCCCAGTTTTGCCCTCCACGGGTGGTCTAACCCACCCTTCCCTCTGCAAACAGCCCCCTCTTCCCTTTCCCTCACAGCAGCCACTGGCAAGAGGGCAAGGAGGGGAGAGAGAAGGCAGCTGCTGGTCCTTCACACCAGAGGATCAGCCATCGGTCCTTGGGAAGAAGGTAGCAGGTTGGTCATAAACTTCCTGTAGGCCAGGTCTGGCCCATGGACCTCCTACTGGACTACGTCACTGCAGTTAATGTTGGTGCATCAGCAAACAGGGGCTTGTTTCCTCAAAGATAAATTATAGCTGTTGCCGAACAGAAGTGCTTTTGCTCATACTGGCCACCTCCAGAACCCTGGAGATGGGGAAAATCAATAAGTGCAGACAAGGATAAAATAAAATAAACATTTTCAAGCTTTTAAGATACTAACAAAAGAGTGAAAGGAAGAAAATAATCCCTGAAGGAATAAACTGCGGATAAGCTGTGTTGACTGCCCTGGGAGGGAGTAGGGCTACTAACAAGTGAATTGGTTCTTTTCCTCATTGAACACTCGGCAAGATGCCTGCAAGTACCTTTGGGCAGAGCTTGGTGTTAAGGACTCGTGCGTGGTTTCATTTGGTCTCATCTGGACAGCGCATCTGGGCTTGAGGCCACCGGGACAAGATAGCGATGGGGTAGGGGCTGAGGTGCCGTTAGGGATGTGCCCAAGGCTACATTGCTTCTGCTGCTGATTCTTTTAGCCCTGGCTAGTATCCGTTAGCTGGAGTCTACAGAAACTGGCCAGAGCTCATTCTGGAGCAGAGATGACATGCACGATCAGGAAGAAGCAGAAGGATGACCTAGCTAACATCAGACTTGCTTTTAATCGTATCTACACACCTCTTGGTAGCGTTCCCAGTGTGAGGGAGCTTCCTAGCTTTTAGACAGAACTGAGTATCACCAGCTTCTAGAAAGATGCCGTCCATCTTTATCACCAGGGCTATGGGAACGCTAATGTTTTGCAACCACCATTTCAAGGTTAGGTTGGTGTAATGTGCTTCCCTAGGGGCTACGCTCACATCAATCTGGTGACCTGAAGCGGGTGCAGAAAACGTTGTGTGCTTGGTAAGCAGAGTCAGAACTCAGGGCTGGGACTTGTAACACATCTAGCCTGACCTCCATCATATCACAGCCAGTTCTCTCTGCATGGAGTGCAATAGCTCATGTTTGAGTTCAATAATGCACTTTCTAGAAAGTGCCTGGATGCAAGGACATAAAGGGACAGAGAATACACCCCTTCTTTAGCATTTTCTTCCAGAGGTTAATTGCTCTGTAGCAAACATGAACCAGATGATTCATTAGGATTTTTCAAACTCCAGCTCTCAGCCATCGCTCTGGTTCTTGCTATGCCTTTTCCCACTGATTAGAGCTCCGAGCCCTGGCATTTTTCTCCCCACGATAGAACTTGCACACTGTAATCAAATTGCCTCTCAACAACCTGCAACAGCAGAAGCCCAGCAATGCCTCTAAGCTAGAATCTCTCTGTTCCTCTGAAGAGGTAGCAACCAGTGATTTTAGCTGCTCAGTCACATGAATCATCCTGCCAGTAAAGCCAATTCCATCACGTTTTTTCCAGTTTCCTCTGCTTTTCCTCTGCATAAATCTCATGACATGGGTGCACTGGCATCTGCTCTGCTCACCTGTGAGCTTCCACGTACAGTCGAAGGTGTTAGGTTGGCTGTAAGACCCTGCATGTCCACCTCCAACTACCTGCCAAACCAGTGCCTCGTGTGCTGCATCTGGAGATGTCTCTGAGTTGGAACTCCTCTCTCTGTCAGAAATAAAAGGATGCTCTTGTAAGGACCTTCACCTTGGGCATTGCTCCATGTTCAATGGCCATCAGAAGCCTGTCCGAATTATGGAGCATATATGTTGACTTTTAATAGTAAGTTGGTATTTGGGCTGGTTTCTTTTATCTTGGCGATTTGCTGGATCGAGGGCATTTGGAGAAGCCACTCCCCAGGCATTTTAGGCAGTTATTTTAATGTGCCGTGAGCCACCTTGGCTTCAGTGTTAGCTGTGCTTGTGTGCTTGGAATTAGGTACAAACGAAAAGGAAGAAATGAAATTAAACTTCTGTTTCTTAAGAAAACTGAGCTTTCTTAGTTGCTTTCAGGGGAAGCATTGGATCCGTAAGACCAAGTCCATAGGACTTTAATTTTTAAATCTTTCTTAATCTCGTTAACATCTTCTGTAGGCTGTTTTCAATGTGCAAAGCCCAGGGGCAGCCCAAGCAGGGAAAGAGATTGGAACAGACTTTGGAGCAGAGCCTATGCATTTGAGGGCTCCTGGATACTTTGGCTGGCCTCGGTGGAACGCCTTCAGTCTGTAGTCAGCTGTGTTTAGTGCCTGATCTGTCTAATATAATGCACAAGTTTTGCCTCCACTGCTGTGTGGTCTTTGTGAAGGTATTTCACTACTCTTCTTTTTTTTTTTCTTCTTTTTTTTCTCCTTCTTTTTTTTTCTTTTTCTTCTTTTTTTTTCTTCTTTTTTTTTTTTTTTTTTTTTTTTTTCTTCTAGTTCTACCCCGTTTTTCTCCTTTCAGGCCACAGAATGTTCTGGGTGAGCACTCTCACTCGACCGCATTAGTGTACACCAGTAATTCTGGAAATTCTGAAATTAGTGGGAATGTGAAGAAGCAGTTTTGTCAGTACAACCTTTACCGTGCCAGTCGCATCTGAACTGCAGATGCTGCTGTGGAGTAAAAAATGATTCCCTGGACTTAGCCAAGTCAAACAGAACATTATCCTGCATTAATCCAGCTATGTTGTTTCTGTTACCGAAACTAGCTGTGGAACACCTGCGCCATCCTATTCTTAATATAATAACCTCACTTGCCACTCTTTGGGAGTGTCATCAGAAACGGCGCGTTGCTCAAACAGCGCTGAATCGTGCGCTGACTCACCAGAAAGTGCCCTTTTCACCGGCCGCATCCTGGGGGCCCCTCTTGCAGTATCTCACCCGCTGACCGGCATAGCCCGGCCCCGGTGTCATCGGCACGAGCTCCCTGGAAAGGGTGTGACACAGCCAGATATGCTGAGCGCTCACACACCGCATTGTTCCCTGAGTAACTCCGGTTTCCCCGCAGGTAGGTGATGGGGGTTTGGTTTAAATGCGTATCCCGGAGACAAAGGCTTTAATCACGATACAGTTTCACAGGCGAGATCAACAAACTGAGAGAAATGTGAAATTGTGACCTACTCTTCTTGGACGAGCGCACGTCAGCTCTCTAGCAGTCATTCTATTTCCCTGGTTTTAGTTAGCTTTTGTAGTTTTACTACAGGTAGGACAGGCTGGAGCCACTCTGGCTGTGAACACTTTTATGTCTTTGAAGACTCTTCCTTTTGAAATGAAATTTCTCTTGGCCGTTCTTAGCTCAGAGGTGGAACTTTACGAAGCGCGGGAAGAAACTGTTTTCAGCAGGGGGGGGAATTTGGGAGCATTTTTACTTCCTTTGAAGGCGCACGTTGTTCCTGAAGGAAAACCGTGTGGGGCCGAGCAGGAAGCCGGGAGGCTGGCGTGCGTTCCGGCCTGCCCTCCCCGGCCTGCCCACAGCTCCCTCCCGTGACTGCGGGTGGGCCTTGGGGCTGGAAGTGGGCGAGGAGGCTTTTTTTTGTGTGCGGATTTGTTCTTAAAACCAGATCTGAGGGTGGGCCAGTGTGGCCCAGTGTGGAGTTTACTGTTGGATACATTCTTGGTATCGCTTCGCGTCCTGTGTTTTTCTCTGGTAGGTTTTTTTTTTTTTGCCCGCCAACTACACCGTTCTGCCAATCAAGGTGTTCTGCAGAATAATAAACTGAGTCACACCAACCCCCTGCAGCGCCACAGGCCTGGGGCAGAGCGGCTGGAGCTGCCCCAAGGAAAAGGACCTGGGGGTGTTGGTCACAGCCGGCTGAATACGAGCCAGCAGTGTGCCCAGGTAGCCAAGGAGGCCACCAGCATCCTGGCCTGTGTCAGAACAGCGTGGCCAGCAGGAACGGGGCAGTGACGGTGCCCCTGTCCTGGGCACCGGTGAGGCCTCACCTCAAACAGTGTCCAGTTTTGGGCCCCTCAGGACCAGAAAGACATTGAGGGGCTGGAGCGTGTCCAGAGAAGGGCAACGGAGCTGGTGATGGGTTTGGAGCACAAGCCTTGTGAGGAGCGGCTGAGGGAGCTGGGGGTGTTCAGCCTGGAGGAGGCTGAGGGGAGACCTTCTCGCTCTCTCCAACTCCCTGACGGGACGTTGGAGCGAGGGGACGTCATTTTCTTCTCCCAGGTGACAAGAGGAAACAGAAAGTTGTGCCGGGGAAGGTTTCTGATGGCTATTAGGAAAAATTTCTCCACAG
>VXAK01005279.1:38967-112696 GCA_013399435.1 Arenaria interpres | reverse complement strand
TGTGAAGAGAAGACCCTTGTGCAGATCTAAATTAAATTAGCCCCCCTGGATGTCTATTAAAATGTTAAGTAGCGCTAAGCTCTGTATCCCAGCTCAGCAATATTTCGAGGCACTTTATTGCTTTAATGGAGGGATAAAATAGAACCTGCAATTATAGTAATTTTTTCTAATTGAATATTTTGCTTTATTCTTTCCCTTTCAAAGCGTGACTGTAAGTACTAGCCTTCATAAAGCTTTGGAAATATTTATACTTTCCCTTTCTGGCAATGGGTGTAAATACGCTTTTTCTTGGGCAGGTCGTTTCAGTCCCTCGTGGAAATAAATATTTCCCCACTCATTTTAACCATCTTGCTGTTATGACTGGGAAATACTAGTTTCCCATCTGGTGGAGAGGGGAATGCGGTGTTAGGGATTAAATGCTCGTTGTCGCTGTACGTGGGCTTGATGTGGTTTCTGGTATCTTTTTAGTTAATTTATTGTCCACGCAGGGCTAGTGCTCGAGAGCTACGGCCGGTCTTTTATCCCCGGGCTGCGTTCTGCGCGGGCGGACGAGATCCTCGATTTGTGGGCTGGGTTTGGGGAGGAGGACAGGAAAAAGCACCTTCTGGATCTTGCTTGAGCAAAGCAAATGGCAGGTAAAAGCAAAAGTTGAAGAGCAGGTCAGGTTCTCCACACCCGGAACTGTTGGAAACCAATGGGGCAATGCTGGCAATAGTCATAAGGAATTGGGCTCCCCAGTTCAAGAAGAACAGGGAACTGCTGGAGAGGGTACAGCAGAGGACCACAAAGATGATTAGGGTCCTGGAGCATCTCTCTGCTGAGGAAAAGCTGAGGGACTTGGGTCTTTTTAGTCTGGAGAAGAGAAGACTGAAGGGGGGATCTGATCAATGCTTATAAATACTTCAAGGGTGGGTGTCAAGAGAATGGGGCCGGTCTTTTTTCAGTGGTGGCCAGTGACAGGACAAGAGGAAATGGGCACAAACTTGAATGTAAGAAGTTCCACCTCAACACGAGGAGGAACTTCTTTCCTGTGAGGGTGACAGAGCCCTGGAAGAGGCTCCCCAGGGAGGTGGTGGAATCTACTTCTCTGGAGACATTCAAACCCCATCTGGGCAAGCTCCTGTGCAACTTGCTCTGGGTGGATCGTCTTTGGCAGGGGGGTTGGACTAGATGATCTCCAGAGGTCCCTTCCAACCCCGTATCAGTCTGTGATTCTGTGAATTCAACTTGACTCACTGGTGGTATAATTGGATGTCAGTTGAGGTTTTTGAAGTAGCCATTTTTGGTGACACAAAGCGCCAGCTTTTCAAACAGAAGTTCCTACCTCCAGCTCAAGCCTCAAGCAGGCAGGAAAATGCAGATAAATTAACATAATAATTGCGTTGTGCATTCTCTGTGCTGAATCTCTGGTTTAAAGAGGGAGATTTGCTGATACCTCCTCCGTGCGTACACCCGTGATGGGATGCTATCAGTTTTACGCCGTAGCAATGGCTGTCTTCTCGTCTAAAGGGGAACTTTTGATCCAATAAACTGCTTATCTCGTGCAGTTGTCCTTTCATCTAGCGTGGGCGGTGTGTGACGGCTGATTGAAGGCGCGGTATTGTGGTTCGTTGATGAATATTAATTAGGAATGGAAATAATTGGGAACAGAGTGCGCCGAGGACTCTCGAAATGCATCTGTTCCTCCCTCGCGGGAGCAGCGAAGATACGGACTCAATGTTGGGGTGTTGAAGTCACCAAATACAGGCTGTTATGCCGACACGATGACTTGACGAGGCAGGGGAGAGGTGGCTGCGATGCTTTTTTTTCCCCAAAGAAACGGTTTTATTTGGGGAAAGCCGCAGCATCGCTTTGCCAAGTCACGAGCATCAGACCCAGAGCGGGAGCCGGAGGTTGAGGCTTTCGTGTCGGCACGTGGCCGTGTCGAAAGGCAGCACCATAGGCTTGCCCGCCTTTCTTTTTGTGAAGGACAGGCTTTTCTCCTGAATGCTTAATCTTGCCTTAGTCCTTGTCAGCCCCGTTCCGTTGTCAGGCATTGACGTAAACGCATCGTACCACCGGGAAAGGCTCCAGCCCCAAATCTGATGCAGTCTGCTTTTGGATGATGTGGCAGATGCTCCATGGGTCCATCTCATTGCTTTCTTCTGCTTCAAGTTGCTCCCTTGAATAGAAGACCCACAAAAGGAAGAAATTCTTTCCTGTGGGGTTGGTGAGACCACGTCACCCAGGGAAGCTGTAGCTGCCCCATCCCTGGAGGGGTTCAAGGCCAGGTTGGACGGGGCTTGCGGCAACCTGGTCTAGTGGGAGGTTTCCATGCCCTTGGCAGGGGGTTGGAACTGGGTGATCTTTAAGGTCCCTTTCAACCTAAGCCATTCTATGAAAGTCCTACCACATGCACTTATCAAGCATAGAGCCTTTTTCGTCTCACCTGCTGGGAACCCGCCTTCAATGGCCATGTCTCTGCTTGTGGAGCCATGACAGGATTTGTCCTCTGGCCCTGAGATGGGCTGGTGTAACATGGCTATTTCTATCATGTTTTCTTGGCTTTCAGAAGAGGGTGGCTGCCTCCAGCCTGAGCATTGCCAAGGAGCTGCTGGGGTGAAGGCTGGTAGCTCCTGGCCAAAATTGTGCCAAGGGTGGTCCCATCGAGTTGAACTGCAGAGGCTGCAGTGTCCCGGTGTACAAGTAGGTGCCCAGATGGATGCAACACTTTTGGAAGGGAAGTATTCCCCTTACTTAGGTGAATTTTTATTTTCTTATGAGAATATGTAGGGTTCTTTTCCCCACCTGATGAAGCTGTGTCCAGCCTATCAGAGTCTCTGGCAAAACAGTGAGACCCTGGCCCAGATTGCCCAGAGAGGTGGTGGATGCCCCATCCCTGGAATCATCCCAGGTCAGGTTGGACAAGGCTCTAGGCAGCCTGATCTGGTTGAAGATGTCCCGGCTCATGGCAGGGGGAGTGGACTAGATGTCCTTTAAAGGTCCATTCCAACCCAAACCATTCTGTTATTCTATGAAAATTCACTTCTAGCTTTTGGCCGTGGCCACATGGGTTTCCTGTTTGGGTCTTAATTTATTTTATGGTCCACTAGTGGAGCCCAGATCCCTTCATTGGATTAGGTTGCAAATACCACCTTTGGGAGATTTATAGTCAGTGGGTCACTTGAGTATTAATGCTTAAGGGTGAGTGATGGAGAAAGGAGAAATGCCTCGGCACGTCCATCTAGCTGAGACCCAAACGCTCGTGTCCTTGTGACCCCCCTCCCCTGCTCAGATGCTGATGGGGGAGGACGTACTTCGTTGCTCCTGCAGCTTTCCTGCAGTGAGGACCCAGTGGGGTTAAGCTGGGACCGTCATGGGAGCGCAGGACAGGCGGCGAGCCAGAAACATGCACTTCTGGGGACTACACCCAGACCCATCTTCACTTAATTTGCAGGTTGGGGTTTTTTTTGGTTTTTTTGTTTTTTTTTTTAACAAGCTGAGTAATTAGCTGATTTCCTTTAAAACTCCTCACAGCCCTTAAAAACAGTGCTTTAAAAATGGGCTGATTATTCCGTTTTCTTCAAAGCGGGGTGTCAGGAAAAGCCGTCTCCTGCAGGCGCGTTGCTCTCGGCAGTCCAAGGGGTGCCACCACCGTGTCACAAGTCCTCGGTGTCACAAATGGCTCGTCCCTGGGTGCCCCTTGACTTGAAGTGGGAGGTGATGGCCTTCTGAGGGCGAGCATCTCCACCTGCAGGGTCGCCGTTGGGTGTTCTCCCCCCTTCCCTGGCACGGCTGGGTGAGGTCTTTGAAACGGCTTCTCAATCGAGCGCTTTAGATCTGGGATAATAAAACATCAAAGTAAACTATATGCTGTTGTGGATACGGGAAAATCAGGACGCTCAGTAGGACTTCAGGGAGTAATAAATTTGTTCTATATTTAATCTCATATTTATCGCGGTGTCAGTATGAGACCACTTCATTTTACTACTTTAACTGCGTCTAAGAATAACCGAATACTTGAAATATTGAGAAAGTGGCTAATACCTGGTGGTAGCTGATGGGATCCAGCTTTAATAGTTATTGATTGGTTTCACAAAGCTCCCAGTAATATTACATCTTAGCTACTGTATGTTGGGAGTTAAAAACCTATCAGTTATTTAAGATTAGAAGTAATTGTAGATTTTCAACTTAATCATCCTTCAGTAGTTGAATGCAGCCAGGGCTTCAGGTTCATTTACAATTTTGCCAAAAAAAAATTATGGTTGATTTGCTACAGTTTTATTGTGGGAAAACCTTGGTGTCCCTAAGGTCAGATGTTCTTGAGCATTTCCTCAGCTGCTCTAAAATCGGTGTGGTTTCCCTTAACTGGGATGGAAACACCAGTTTGAAGTCTGCTTGTCAGGGGAGGAAGCCAAGAGGCAGTTGATGGTCCTGCAGGGATGGTCCTATTGCTTGGTCCTTGCTGATAATGCCCCATAACCCAGAATGTGCAGAGATGGGCTGAAAAAACCTACGTGTTCTCATAAGAAAATAAAATTTGACCCTAAGTAAAGGGAATATTTTCCTTCCAAAAATTCAGAAGACCAAAAAGTAAGATTAAACTCTGCTTTTTAGTCCTTAAACTTTGCCTGGGTAACGTAGCATTTACCTGAATAATCCCTCCATCAGTATGCTTCAAAAAAACACTTTAATTGATGCTTTATTACCGTTTGCGCAGAGCATGTTTTTAGTCTTTGTTTCACTGCTCTGGAGTTTAATAATTCCATTTATAAAAACTTTTTTTTTTTAAGTTTTTTTTTTCCTGGTATGGCTTGTTGCACAATTAGAGCTTCGTTAAAGGGTCTCATTATTTTTGCTTGTTGTGAGCAAGCTCTGCCTGGAACGAACCGCTGAATTTTCTGTTTGAACACGCCGATCTCATCCTAATTCCCTGCCGCTCTTTTAACCAGGAACCCGCTCTTAGCAGTTCCTGGGAAGTGACCAATTTTTTAGCAGTGAGGGCAAATTATTTCTGACCCCTGTATTTTCCTTGTTGCTATTTAACTGTGTTGCTGGAGCAAAAGGAAAAAACAATCCTACTACAATTATCGGGAGCTACGGAACTGCAGCAGAGAGTTTGAATTCAAGGATTTAAGTTTGATTTCTGATGCTTTGCTGACTTCTCTGCCTGGGACTGGATTCTTTTCCCCTTTTATTTCAGGGGATTAGGGGATTTGTAAACCACACTCCTAAAAAAAAGGTGTCTAAAAAAACCTGGGAAGGTTCTGTTTGGGATCCGGTGCTGGGTTATTTTGCGCTGCTGAAGTTATTGCTCGTGAAGGACCGCAGCCCTCAAACAACATACTTCTTCCTCCCTAATAAGGAATTAAAACACACGTGTTCAGACTGAGTATTTTGCCTGGCATTGACCCTTACGGTCAACGAAAGGGTTCCTGCCTTGCTAACACTTTCAGCTGGGTATGGTATTAATTGGTTGTGTGAATTAACTGAAGATGAAACTTCATTAGGCTGCCATTATCGTTGCATTTGTGTTCTTCCTCTCCCAAATCCTCAGTGAAAACATCTGTTAGTCACTCAAAATAGAAAGCCTGCGTTCTTAGGAGCAATTTCACCATCATAAAAAAAAAGAGTGGATTTTTACTGATTAGGCTCAAAGAGCAGTCGCCTTTAAAGAAATGTATGGTTTTTTCCAATCCCTTTTCCAGGAGGGAACCTCTCAGTAAGACGCTTAATCCCTGTTAACTGTTAACTGCAAGTTTGCGTTCGTGTTTGTGCAGGAGGAGTGGTTTTGCAGTATCTATCAAAAACTCAGAGATGAGCCATGTCCTCCTCCCATCTCCCTGTTTTCAGCTCTTTATCCATTTTCCTTCTGTGAGAGCATGTTAAGCTTTTGGCTTGGAAGGTATTGCCGTTTCCTTCAGCAGTACTGCTCAGGCAGGTCAGAGGGTTTTACTTGGACTGTTACCTGTCCCCAGTCCTGGGTTTTCCGTGGAATCGGTGGATTGAATTACTGTGATTGTAATTCGTTTTGTAAACTGAGCGTCTCCAGGGTTGGGCTACTTGTTTATGGAACTGAGTGGCAGAAACCAGCGAACAGCAACATTGTTGTTTGTTTGTTTGTTTTGTTTTTTAAAGTTTCATTATTTTCTTTATTCCATGCAGACTTTGTTGGGTCACCTGAGAAATTTGCTAGGGGAGCTCGTCACTGTCCCAGGCTGACTCTACCTGCTCTTGGAGCATCATCTGCTGGAGTTACATCCAGCCATTGACCTTTAAGAAGCTTAAGACAGGCTGAGAGAGTTGGGGGGTTCAGCCTGGAGAAGAGAAGGCTCCAGGGAGACCTTGGAGCCCTTTCCAGTCCCTCAAAGGGCTCCGGGAAAGCTGTGGAGGGACCCTTGATGAGGGAGGGGAGCCCTAGGATGAGGGGGAAGGGTTTGACACAGAAAGAGGGGAGATTGAGATGAGATCTCAGGAAGAACTTCTTTGGTGTGAGGGTGGTGAGAGCCTGTCCCAGGTTGCCCAGAGAAGCTGTGGCTCCCCCATCCCTGGAGGGGTTCAAGTCCAGGTTGGAGGGGGCTTGGAGCAACCTGGTCTGGTGGGAGGGGTCCCTGCTCAGGGCAGGGAGCTTGGAACTGGATGATCTTTAAGGGATGATCTTTGAAGGTCCCTTCAAAACTAAACCATTCTGTGATAGCCTGCTGAAGACCCAAGCCGGGACCAGCAAGGGTGGCAAAGTCAGGCTTGTAAGGCTACAGCACAATCTGCTGATGTTCAAGCTTCTGTCTGGGACTTTGAAGACTCCTTGGCTAAGAAATGATGATTTTAGGTCTTTCTTCCTTTGAGTACCACTAGTTTTCACCTGGCTGTCTGCTGGAGGAGCTTGCTGGGCTTAGGATGAGCTACCAGGGTATGGGTAGCTGACAGGCACTGCTTCTGCATTTGAGGCAAATAAGGGGAAGGTACTCAAGCTCCAAAAACTGGAAACTTCATGATAATCATAGAATTGTTTGGGTTGGAAGGGACCTTAAAGCCCCCCCAGTGCCACCCCCTGCCATGGGCAGGGACACCTCCCACCAGACCAGGTTGCTCCAAGCCCCCTCCAGCCTGGCCTTGAACCCCTCCAGGGATGGGGCAGCCACAGCTTCTCTGGGCAACCTGGGCCAAGGTCTCACCGCCCTCACAGCAAAGAATTTCGTCCTGAGATCTCTTCTCAATCTCCCCTCTTTCAGTTTAAAACCCTTCCCCCTCTTCCTACCACTACTTTCCTTACACCTGGGGGAGTGCAACTCCACAGGTGATAAGTTTAGAAGCCTCAGAGGCTGAGAAGCTAATGTGATTTAAGTTGAAGAGGCATTCATGCCAGGAGAAGTCAGTTAGGGTTGTCTTCCTACCAATAATGAAGAACTAGCTGAGAAGAGGGCAACAAAAGAGAAGGTTCATAATAGAAATGCAACTTAAAAGCCTGACAAATTAAGGCTGGTTTTACGGAGAGCGCTGTTACGCGCTGTATTAGATTTCAGAAGAGCACATTCGCAGGAGTGGGGAATGACCATGAAAATTTACCATCCCAAACATCAAATTTGCTCATGCATCCTTTGCTCGATGATTCTAATGATAACGCTGAAATGACTTTATTTGCCCATTACAGGGTATATATTACTCTTCCTAATCATATGAGTAGAATTACAAAAAGAAATTCCTCCTTTAAATTAGGCTGTTTACCCAGCTCTGTGGAGTAGCGATTATTTTCCTCTATGTCCCCTTTTCCATTCTGCGTGTCTCCGTGGACCACGGCAGTCGGGCTGATCTGCAGATGTGAAGAGTCACATAACATCTAAAAACCTCTTGATTTGGTCAGCAAAGACAGCTTTTGTGGGTTTATGGCCTCATTTTTTATTTTTCCCCCCTCTGTAGGAGTTCTGTTGTCTGATAAGATCCCATCACCTTGCGTCAAACCAGAGGGATTATCTAAATGGGGCTGTTTGCTGCCCTGTCCCTCCTGACTCTCTCTTGCTCTGCGATGGCTTTAATGGCTTCTTGGGGTGTCCTGCAGTTGTTCGATCGTCCCTTTGGTGAATTAAAGAAATGATTCTGTGTCCTGGATGGGTCAGGGCTCTCCTGATGGGTATAACTAGCTGTTCTGCAGGGCTCCCTGTGATCTCTAACGACTGCCCGAGTTTGAGGAAGAAACCACAGAGAAGCATCAATGTTTGGAGTTTTTAATGGAGTTCTGATTTGAGCATAAAATACCTTTTTTTTTCTTTTCTTTCTTTTTTTCGTTTGAACCCTACCATTTACTGAAAACAGTTTACAATGCTTGAAAGGGCTCTTGTGGAGGTACAGGGAGGTGCGACGGAGGCATTTGTATCTTCAGAGATCTCAGGCAAAAAATGCTGCGCAGCTCGTTACCGCGGTTTTGATGGCAAACAGAAAAGAGAGAAATTATGTACAGGGGAGGGTCCTAGGCAGCCTTGGGGAATGGGCCAACAGGAAGCTCATGAAATTTAGAACGGATAACTGCGAAGTCCTGCACTTGGGATGGGGAACCCTTTGCAAGAGTCCAGGCTGGGGAGCAGCTTGCTGAAAAGGAGGGCGAGTTCTCCAGGCTGAACCCCCCCAACTCTCTCAGCCTGTCCTCCCAGCAGAGGGGCTCCAGCCCTCCCAGCATCTCGGGGGCCTCCTCTGGCCCCGCTCCAACAGCTCCATGTCTCTCCTGTGCTGAGGCCCCAGAGCTGGAGGCAGCACTGGGGGGGGGTCTCCCCAGGGCGGAGCAGAGGGGCAGAATCCCCCCCCTTTCTCGAGGTTACCAAGTAGTGTAATAACTAATATCAAATCTGACAGCTGTTTGAAAAAGAACATCTTGTTTCTGATTTCAGCTTATAGATAACATGGTTTGTTTCAGGCCATATAGCTGTCGGTGCAGGAGAGGGTGAGGAAGAGGGTGAAGGGCTGGTGGACAAATTGAGGAATATCAAAGCTTCAACAAGTGGCAGCGTGAAATCTTGTGGGGGAGTCTTGCGAATTCATAAAAGCAGGACGCAGAGCGAAAAAGCCCTTGAATTCAGTTATTTTGAGAGCTTTCTGTGATCCTGCCTTATTGGAAGGAAAGTGTGATGTAGCTTCAGCCTGTTGAAGCAGTTAATTGTGCTTTCCCATTAAAATAACTTATTTTCTCAGAAATGAACCTCTTTGCTGAGGTTTACTTGGTGCATAAACTTTCAGTGGCTCTTTCCACCCCTTCTTCTTTGTTTTTTATCCTATTTTACGTTTCTGGCCGACCTCTTGCACTTCCCATGGGGCGCTGACAGCGTTACTGCTGCTTTCGAGGTTTTCTTGCAGCGAGCACACGCTCCGCATCTCATCTCCAACATGAAATCATCGGCTGCGTGATGCCTTCCCGGCCCTCCGGAGAGTAGGGATGTCCCCTGGTACCCCAGCCCACCCCTGCTCCTTCACCTCCTCTGCCTGAGCACGGAGAAGATCTGGATCCCACAGAGGCTTTTCATCTCCAGCAGGACTACAAGCCACAGACCCGGTGTTCTCCGGGATGTGTGCAGAGTGTAATATTGATTATAATGCTTACTGTAGTTATTTATGACATTCATTAGCAAGGAAGAGATGAGAGACTATCTTACTGTATTAAGTTGTCCCAGAGACACCTAGACAGTAGTAAATAATAAATAAACAATCAAGGATGGAGCAGAACTGGTAGAAAGCTGGGACGGTCAATGTAAGGATCTACCAGCCAGCCTTTTTAAATTAATAATGTGCAGATTCAGTGTGGCTATTACTTTCTGGGGCTGGTAATGCTTTATTAAGGGACATAAGTGACTGGAGATATCTCTCGACTGAGCTAATTGAGGTCCATCCTGAGAAGACCATCTTCCTCCCTGTGGCACAGCACCAGGACTTCGGATACACATCTCCGCAGGATTTCACCCAGAGATAAAAACATCAAAACTAGTATTTTGCTCTAAACATATGCTTCTTCTAATAAAGCAAAGATAGAGCTAAAACTATTAATGTCCCTGATGTGGTGATCTGTTGGAAAAGAGAGGTAAAAACCAGAGCAGAGCAAGTTAGGACATGGTGCATCTAATAATGACAGTTCTTGGCATTTCTTCTTGTTGTAGATTTGTCCTACTCCTCGACTAGGGAAGGATCCCCTGTATGTTGGAAGGGTAGGGAGTTTGGTGCATCGTTAGTGGAGGTTGCATCTCCAGCATGCATCTCCAGCATGCTGCCCCAGAGCCTGCTGGTTCTCGGGAGGCTTTTCTCTTGCTCGTGGCATCGAGCACTTCAGACAGGCTCAAAACCCTGAGTGTTTCCTGCAGGAGCATACTGTGTTCTCCTGGTGCCAAATGGGTCAAAATCCCTGATGTGGTTGTGGCAAACTGCAGAGCTGGCAGAAGAAGGAATAAATCAAGAGCCGGTATGAACGTTATGGGGAGATGATCGTTAACCAGCATTCATGTGTAAAAAGCAGCGTCTAGACATTCAAACACTGCTAATAGCCTTTGATTAACCATTTTTGTTTTGTTCTTGCTCAGTGTGTTAATCACTGTGATTAAAATGCTTAGCCACCATGGAGCTAGATGTTGTATAAATTAGTAAGTAAGCAAATCCAAACAGATGGGGCAGGGAAAATTAGTATCTCTGGCAGGGCCAGCGTTAGACAAGGCAGGGCCAAGGAAGATTTAGGGGGAGACCCTAAATAATCTAAGAAAAACAAATTTACCTCTGGGCCTGCCAGACCTTCCCACCCTATAAAACTTCACCTCCTCAAGCCTTTTTGCTCTCCCCCTAGAGCCCATGGCTGTCCTCACCATGGCTGTCCTGAACCACCACATCCCAGGATGAGCTGGGTCTCTGCCCAGGATGCTACAGACACACCTGGAATTTGCTCTTCCCTTTGCACAAGATGAGTTATCAACGTGCCAGCTTCTCCGTGCCGTGGATGGTGCCCCCCACGCTGCAAAGCCTTGCAGGAGAGGAGGACCTGGGGACAAGGATTGGCCACTCAGGCTGTTCTGGCTCCAGACTGGTCCAGCTTTCTAGTTATTTGGGGTTTTTTTCCTTTTTATAGCAATAGCAAAGGAGCCCTACTGATGCTCAACCCCTCCACCACGAAATGTGTGTGGATACCATCCTTTGCTGGGAGGACTGACTAACTTAAGTGGTGGGGCTTAGGGCTAAGTCCTCATCTGATGTAGGTTTTCAAGGAAGAAGCCGAGCTGCAAAGGGTGAGAGAGGCACCTTGCGCTGCTTGTGAGATCGGGAGCCTTGATAGGTGTCAAGATGCATCAAAATCAGAACCGAGTCATGTCACCTCTAAAGAGAAATCACAGCTAAAATAGGTAAGCGTGGTCTTTTCTCTGTGGTAGGCTTAGGCAAAGATAGAATTACCTGAAGCAGGGAGTGTCCGTGGAGTCCTTTCTGTTCTTCCTTCTCCTTCATCTGGTTTTCTGTGTAACTCATTTTCTGGCAGAGCTGTGAAAAAAAAATGAAATGGGTAGTTTTGGTGACAGCAGGTTTTTTGCCTATTATGTGCTAGGATCTGTAGCTAGGATTTCCAATTTCCCTTCTAATCAAAAGGCTTCCTAGACCTTTCAGAAGTGCTCTCCTGGGATGAGTGCACTCACAGAAATGCAAGCGCTTTGTTTCTGCTGGTGTCCGTCTCTCCAAAGGTGACTGAAACACGGAGCAGCCACCGACACAGACCTGCTCGTTCTGGTGCTGCTGGGTGTGAGCATCGAATCATGGAGTGGTTTGGGTGGGAAGGGACTTTTAAAGGCCATCTGGTCCGACCCCCCTCGATGGGCAGGGACATCTTCAATTAGACCAGGTTGCTCAAAACCCCGCCCAACCTGACTTGGAATGTTTCCAGGGATGGGGCAGCCACAGCTTCTCTGGGCAGCCTGGGACAGGCTCTCACCAGCCTCATCATAAACAATTTCTTCCTAATATCTCATCTAAATCTCCCCTCTTTCAGGGTCAAACCCTTCCCCCTCCTCCTAGGGCTCCCCTCCCTGATCCAGAGTCCCTCCCCATCTCTCCTGGAGCCCCTTGGGGGACTGGAAAGGGCTCCAAGGTCTCCCTGGAGCCTTCTCTCCTCCAGGCTGAACCCCCCCAACTCTCTCAGCCTGTCCTCCCAGCAGAGGGGCTCCAGCCTTCCCAGCATCTCCGGGGCCTCCTCTGGCCCCACTCCAACAGGTCTGGGGTGTATCCAGTACATAACTCTTCCTTTTCCAGTTTGTCCAGCCCAGCCCTATGTCTGTGATGTCCTAGGATATCACAGTGTGAAAAGTTGGAAAATCTTGCAGTTTCCTCACCTAAACGGAATGCTGAATTTATTCTGAACGGGTGCAGAATCAATGCAGTGTGTCTGTGTGGTGCCCGTGGCAGCGCTGGTGTTAACTGGAATTTGTCCCATAGGGTCAGGTCACGAGAAGCCGCAGGAGGCCACCTCTGTTGGTGGGTGCTTGGGTTGAGTTGGAGGGTTTCTCCACCCACCCACGTGCTGAAAGGGTGAGAGCTTGCTGGGGAGACCTGTTGCTGGTGGGTGCGTGGGGCTGGTGGTCAGCAGCGGATGGACTCACAAATCCTCATAACAGACAGCATTAAGAGCTCCAACCCAATTGATTCCCGGGCAGAAATCATATTCTTGATGAACTTTGAGGGTACGTTCCTGGCTCCTGGTACTCTTCTCTGACCCCAGGCAATACTATGTCTCATTTAAAAGACAGTCCTTCTCTACTTGTTTGTTGTTTTTTTTTATTTTATTTCCCCATCCCCTTGCTGTAGTGTTTTCCCTCCCGTCCTTATACGAACCATCCATCTTTTTCTTCGTCTTTCTGATTTCTTTCTTAGCTTGACTAATCACAGCAATTTCCAAGCCTCATAAAAAGCTTTGTTGCCTGTCTCTCCTTCCTTCTACTGGCCTTCCTTCCTCGCATTCATCTCCTGGTGGTTTTTTTTTTTTCCCTAGGGGCATATGCCTATATATAGGGATGTGTAGATAGAGCTAAATAAAAATACACTTCTTTTATACCTGAAATTTAGAAGAAGACCTAAGGCTCAGCGCTGAGTATATACCTTAAAAAGGTGGGCTTATTCAGCAGTGCTCTTCTAAAGCGATTGAGACGTGTGAGCATCCAGCTGCCTGTGTTAAGCTGCCCGGTGACCACAATTCCGAGCGCATTGCAAATATTTTATTTGCAGCGTGTTCAGGGTTTTTCAGAAACCGCTGTATTGTTATCGCCGGGAAAACGCTGACATATATTTTATGTAGCACATCAGATGTGATACAGCCTCACTTTGCAGAGCTGAGTAGCATTGCTACGGCCAATTGTTCGACACAGCATTTTGCTGCGTTTTCTGACATGCTTAATAAAGATATTTTCATGATTCTAGATTCAGTCTGAATGCCATTAACTGCTGGCTTTCTGAGGGAGCTGAAACGCAGCCCGTAACGCCAGACTCTGCAGGTTTTGCTCAGCAGCCGCGACTTCAGAGCATCTAAACGCTGGAAATAAAAAGCCCCTGGGCTGCTCGGTGTAACCTGGGCCGCTGCCTTCCGACCCCTCGGCGTTCTGCAAATTGACTTCCCCCATCAATGAGGGTAAGGCAGAACTGGGGAGTGTTTTCTCAGGGGTGGGGATAGAGGTGGTTGAATATTCTGGCACACGGGAGACCTGGCAGAGGATATAAGGGAAAGCGGTTGCTGTCAGCCTTTGTTAGGGTCCCCGTGATACCCATGTGTTGCCTTGGCAGAGTCTGGAGCCCACGGACTTGGCGTTCCTTGCAGCCAGAATATGCGATCGTTATGTCGGTAGGACGGGAATTGGGTCTTGTTGTAATTGGTTTAGCTTGGGTTTAGTATTTTTTCACTTGGAATCTCCTGCAGTAGCGTTTTGGAATTGTACCTGGTTTTGCGTGTGGTTTTGATGTGCTGGGAGAAAATAGTCTGCTCGTTGCGTTTCAAAGGGTGGTGTTCATTAATGTAGGGTTACTAGTCTTAAGCAGTCTTCTTTCCTCTCCTGCAGTCTTCACGGTGGCCAAAGTTAGACGTAGAATCGTAGAATTGTCCAGGTTGGAAGGGACCTTTCAGACCATCAAGTCCAATCATCTTGGACTCTTAAGAGAGTGCTCCATCACTGAGTGTCCCTATGGAGAGAGGATCAGGCTCATATCACATCCCTTCCCGAGGAGGGTGTACCTGCTCCTCAGGCACAAGCAGTTATCTCTGACTTCTGTGGTTTTGTGCTTAGCCTGTAAAACAGAGGAGTTTTCACCATGAAGAAACAAAAATGTGCATGAAGAAACAAAAATGTGAAGGTCTCCCAAGGAACAGGCAATAGCACAAGAGGAAACAGCCTCTCGTTGCCCCAGGGGAGGTTTAGGATGGATATTAGGAAAAATTTCTACACTGAAAGGGTTGTCAAGCCTTGGAACAGGCTGCCTAGGGAAGTGGTGGAGTCACCATAACTGGGGGTATTAAAAAGACGTGTAGATGTGGTGCTGAGGGACATTGTTTAGTGGTGGACTTGCCAGTGTTAGGTTGATGGTTGGACTCTATGATCTGAAATGTCCCTTCCAACCTCAACAATTCTATGATTCCGTGGTTCTATGTTTAACTTTTGCGACCCTAAAGCCTGCAGGAGAGGAAAGAAGACTGTGCCCTCGTGATATAGGTGTCCTCTTTGCCCATGTTTTAAGAAAGCCAGCAGTGCAGAAGGATGGAGGCCAGGAGGAGTGTGAAGGAGGGGGTGGGATCTTCCACGCTCCTTTCACAGATCCCAAGGATGCCCCAGTTTGGTGCAGAAACTGAAGCAGGGAGTGGCAGAGAGTTGACTTGCTGTTTGACATAGATCTGAACAGCTTCTGAGTTGCTTGAAATAAGCACTTTGAAGGGAGATGGTCAGGTTTGCACAAGCTGGAGCTCTGGGGAAGGTTCTGTTGCAGAGCTGAGACCAAGATGTGGGGCAAGCTGGGGAGCTGGACCGTGAAGGTCCAGACAGTGAAGGTCTATACTGAGGAATAATGTGGCAGAGGGGCCAGAAGAAGAAGGTGTTGTGTTCAAGTGACATAGAAAGAAGTATAAACAGCGTGAAACGAACCCAGCTCACTTCGGAGAGCTGGTGGGAACTTTGTCACTGCTGCCGTGGTGTCACCCTGCTGTCCTGATGGCTTTAGCACAGCCAGATTTTCTTCCAGTACAAGGAGAGAAGTATGGCTAGTCCTTGCCAATTTTATTTACTTTTTCTCAAATGTCTGCGGAACAGGGTGACTAATATTTAGAAGAAATAGTGGTGGCATTTATGCTACTTCGTAAAAAACTTAGGGAAAAAACTGATTTGCATTTTCCACAGTGATCTTTAGCTCCTTTTCTTGAGCGCTGTTACATTTTTTCCAAGGAAAATGCATCTGAATCATGAAAAAGCATAGCATAAAGCACTTTTTTGAAATGAATTACTGCTTGTTGTGATGATGAACATGTGCACAAGAGACACAGAGGCAGTCCCTGTAGTAACTTTAGAATCTGACCCATTTCAGCCAGATATTTCAGCATGGATTTTGAAGATACCAAGTTGTTGCAGCATCCATGGAAGGGGACTCTTTCATGGAGAGAGCCCTCTCTTTCAAGGAGGGGAGAAGAACCTCTTGCGGTCCCCACAGAGTAAAAGCCACCACGGGTTGTATGGGAGAGTCCCTGAGTGAGTTCTCCAGGAGATACCAACCCATAATGAGCTGAGCTTCATCGCATCCTTTTGCTCGTAGACCTGTCCGTCTCAGAGGAGCGTTGCTCTTTTATGAGAAAGCCTTTGGCAGAAGTGATGCCGTGGATCTGAGTCCATGGCTCTGATTTTTCTCCTCCTGCAGCTGCTTCCCGTCCCGGCTCAGACCCACGGCATGACGGCGAGGTGCGCGATAGATCTCAACGCTCTTTGTAGACACAGGCGGGCTCCGTAGGTTGGCCTGGTTACTGAGATCTTGTTCGATTGTGTTGGTTTAACTCAGTGGGAGGTTATTTGAGAAGGAAATGAAAGGCTCAATGAACAGTGAAGGCTTGAAGAGGCGTTAAGAGGAAATACCAGGCGTATAAGCTTTAGGATCTTTGTTTTAAATTTTTTTTTTGCTGTCTCTTCATCCCGGTGTTGAGCAGCAGAGAAGTAAACCCTCAAGCACAGAGGGATGGGTAACTCCTGTCAGAGTAAGAGAGTCCCTGTTCGAGGGAAGAGGAGTTTGTGTGGAGAAGAGTGAAAGGGAGCTAAGGATATAAGGAGAGTAGGTATAAAGAAGAAATATGTTATGATCCAGTTTTGGGCCCCTCACACATCAAGGAAAGACCTTGATATGCTGGAGCACATCCAGAGAAGGGCAACGGAGCTGGTAAGGGGTCTGGAGCACAAGTCTTGTGAGGGAGCTGAGGGTGTTCAGCCTGGAGAAAAGGAGGCTGAGGGGAGACCTTCTCGCTCTCTCCAACTCCCTGAAAGGAGGGTGTAGCCAGGAGGGGTTGGTCTCTTCTCCCAAGGAACAGGCGATGGGACAAGAGGAAATGGCCTCAAGTTGCACCAAGAGAGTTTTAGGATGGATATTGGGAACAATTTCTTCATGAAGAGGCTGCCCAGGGCAGTGGTGGAGTCACCATCCCTGGAGGTATTTAAAAGCCGGGCAGACGTGGTGCTGGGGGACATGGGTTAGTGGTGGGTTTTGTCAGTGTTGGGTTGATGGTTGGATTCGATGATCTGAAAGGTCCCTTCCAACCCAGGCAATTCTATGATTCTATGATAAGAGAGGTGAGATACTGGCTCAGGTTGCCCAGAGAGGTGGTCGATGCCCCATCCCTGAAAACATTCCAGGCCAGGTTGGACGGGGCTCTGAGCAACCTGATCTAGTTGAAGATGTCCCTGCCCATGGATGGGGGTTGGCCTTTAAAGGTCCCTTCCAAACAATTCTATGATTCTGTGAAATGGTTTTTCTGCCTCAGTTGCTGGACTGGTCACAGCCCAGGCTGTTGGGTCCCTGACCCATGATGGAGAGGGGAGAACTGTAGGATTTCCTATGGCCAGGTGGGAATGGGAGCGTTCAGAGGGGCACATAGTGCTTTGTATCACTGTGTTGGGGACAAGCTCTTCTGCAGATGGAAATAATCAGGAAGCTTCATCCTATTAGGTGAAAAACCAAGAGGTTTTGTCCTTCTAGAAACCCTTTTTGTGACTTTCACTCTATTTATATTCTTAATTACTGGGAAATTGGAAGTATTTTGAATTTATTTTCCTAGAAAGGAGTATTTGTATGGACAAAAATCCGATTGTATAAATGGATGAGTCTAAAGTACTACAGAAAAAGAGGGCACTATTGGCTGTTCTAAAATCAAAACTTTCCTAAGTGTTACGAGTGATCATGTCAATTATATCAGAAGCCCAGTAGCAGTGAGGTAATGAGAGGGAGATTTGATTGCTGAAACAAATGTAATTTCCACAGCATTAAGATCTGGCCAAAACTGCTTTCTGAGGGAGCGGATTGCATTCTTATTAGACAGCTGTGCTTCTCCCCGTTTTGCTGTAGACACAGACAGACTTATTACTATTTAGGCCAAGCAGTCAGGGTAGAATAATATCTCACCTACTGCTCACTGACATGTAACTTCTGTCCAAGTTACAACAAAATATCTGCTTCTGAAACCCGTGATGATTATGGCTGCTGATTTTTTTGCATACTTGGGATCGATAAGACTGGAAATAGGGTAGGACTGGAGAGCTCTGCTGTGCTTTAAAAGGTTTGAGAACTTGATCTACGCTTAGGAGGAAAGCACCATGTCCAAGTGGTCCGCTTTCCCTTTGGACTGAACTCTAGTTCCAGATGAGTTTCTTTCCCAATATTCTTAATTTTTCCTTCTTGCTGAAAAAACCTAATAGCAAACCTAAGGCTTCTAGGTCCAGGATTGAAAGGCTGTTTATCTTTGCGTTTAGGGTACATGGCTTTAGGTTACGTTTAGGTGACTCTTGCCGTTGGTCTGGCAGGAGGGCAGCTCTGCGTTGAGAGCAGCAATGGGGGAAGCGCTCGCGTGAGCAGGCAAGAAGAGCTCTTGCATGTTTTTACAGTCATTTCAAATAAAGTTTTCATTGCTGCCAGGTGAGAGGCAGCAACAACGCGGCAGAGGCTGAGCGTGGAAGGCTCCGTTGAAGGAGATGTCAAGACCTAGCGTTGGCTTCTTTCTGCAGATTTCACGCTGTTCAATTATCACTCAGTTCTCAAAACCAGCCCCCTCTTAATTATCCCTTTGATTTATTCATCTTTCCCAATTTTTTTTCACATGGTTAGTGAAAGATGGTTGCACGTGCCTATCTTCTGTTCTAAGCAAGATGCTGTAATGCTCTTAATTCTAGCATCCGTCTGCATCCCTCATCGTTGCCTGCACATTGTTCTCCACTTCTTCAGCATTCCCTGTTTAACATTTCTGCCTGGGTACGTGTCAATTTGTACAGTTAATATTAGAGCTGAAGTGCACCGTGAGATCAGGTGAGGTGAAAAAAAAGGAGGATAAAAATCTCATTGCATGAAAATAAATCTTGTGAAACCACGTCTAACCTTTAAAGTGAAGGAGAGTACTTCTGGAGAGGCGTAGTCAGTGAAATTACGCTGCTAAGAGACAGAGGGTAGTCTCTCTGTCTTGGCTCCGGGGCATTAAAACTCAGCCCCTGATCTTGCTACCATCTAAGAGATGACCTGATGGGTCAAGAGCTGGCAGGTAATTTCCAGCCCACGGTGTGCGACTGCATCGCGCTGGGTTTAATACAGGTTTGGTTTGCCAGGGACTGAACTGGTGCACTCGGATGGACCCTGAGGGTGGGCGCCAGTCCAGCATCCACTGATAATCCCTGAAGTGGTGACAGAAAAACCAAGGAAAGCAGCTAGACCATCTCCAAAGGAGAAAACAGACCCTGGTTCAGCTCTTTCAGTGCTGTTAACGCTGCAGACAGTCTCCAGAGGGGTTTTGGCAGAGAGAGGTTTGGCACCAATGCAGCCCTTCCTTGACTGAACATTGGCATGGCCCATCTGCTCTATCTGCTGCCCCCAAAGTTCCTCGTCTAGGACAAGTGGCAGTGGATGAGGCTGTGGTCCAACAGCGCTGCTTTGTGAGCAGCAGCAGATTTGGGTGAAGTTTAACCACAGGAGCTTTTCCGAGACAGAGCAGGTGGAAAATGCAGTCTTGCCTTGCTTGAGAAGAGATGTTCTTCTTCTGCTCACCAAGGGGCATCGCTTGAGAAAGGATTTTCTTGTTTTGCTCACCAAGCAGTTGCAGAGAAGACTTTATGTGTTTTTACAGATATTAGGAAGAAATTCTTTGCTGTGAGGGTGGTGAGACCTTAGCCCAGTTTACCCAGAGAAGCTGTGGCTGCCCCATCCCTGGAGGGGTTCAAGGCCAGGTTGGAGGGGGCTTGGAGCAACCTGGTCTGGTGGGAGGTGTCCCTGCCCAGGGCATTGAGATGGGACTGGATGATCTTTAAGGTCCCTTCCCACCCAAACCATTCTGTGATGCTATGGATCTAAATGGGTTGAAAAGGCTTTGTGCCCTTGCTTTTAGCATGGGAGCAAGTCAGTAACAAATTCCTCCAGCTCCTTTTCCAGGCTGCAGGCAGTTTCTAGTAATTCTCCTCCACAGAGGAAAGTGGAAGGAATGGCTTGTTGGACTGGTCCCTTTCCCATGTCCTGAAGAGTTTTGGCTCCTTACAAAGACACGACATGAACCAAGGCAGGCCACCGGTCTTCAATTTAAAGTGTGTAGCTGGCAATGAATGTACTATGTCACTTATTGAAGAGAGGCATGAAAAGGGCTTGACATGGGACCCAGATTAGGGTTAGGATTAGAGCCATTTGGCATTTAGAGTTCTCCAAGAGGAAAAAATGCAGATTCTCTCAGTCATTGTCTTCCTTCTTCAGTTCTGTTTAAGTGTTGAAGGTGGATATGGATGGTTTATGAGTGACTTAATGTTAAAATAAAAGTCTTTGATGCTAAAAAACTTCAGAGTTTGGGGATAGGTTTTATTCTTAGGTGGTTTTAATCTGACATGGGTTAATGCAGCAAGAAAAGGTATCAATTACATGGAAAAGTCATCCCATATCGCCTCGTCCCTCCTGTCATTTAGGTGAAGTGTTGAGGGCAGCGATAACGGGGAGATTATAAGCCCAGGTATTGAAAAACATTGTTTGGGATGGGGTCAGGGAAGAGTGTTGCAGGAACATAAGTAGATGGTTTTGTGAAGAAGAGGAGGGACTGTTAGAGCTTTTTGGTCTCTTTTTCGTGGCACGTTTTTTGGTATTTCACTGAGGTTCCCGGCTCAACCCGACTCACCAACTGATTGTCCAGTTTCTCCTTTTACCCTTGCAATTAGTCATGGGGGGGTTCAGAGCTGCATTTCTCCCTGGGAGAGAAAACCGAAGCAAGGCAGCTCTGTGCTGGTGAGAGTATGAATGTGCTCATTGAGAGCTTGCTTTCATGTTTATCAAACATCAGCGATGACAGAAATGTTGTAACTTCAGGTTAGTGATTTTTATTTTTTTTTATTTTTAAATACAATTAATGCGCTTTGAGGCTGCTGAAACAGCGAAGCAAACGTTTGTAGGTTTGTAGGAAATCTGTGTCACGCTTGTAAAGTTTATAGCTGTGGGTAGGAGGAGAAGTGTCATCATATCTCCAGGAACTAAAACATCCTGATTGTATCACATAGAATCAACCTCCAAATTTCATTCCCGCACGGAGAAACCCAGTCAAATAAAATTGCCCAGTTTTGAAGAAGGACTTTGAAGCTTTGTGACCACTGGCATTTGTGTCAAGCCAGGGTTATTTACAGGCTGCTGTGATGGGGCTTAACTAGTCACTAGTAGCATTAGCCAGTTTTTCATCTCTTGGAGAGAAAAGCTATCGAATCCTTGAGTCTTGAGTCAGGTTGAAGAGGTTTTTTTGCTTTTGGAATCATGTTGTGACCTCTGATAGAGGCACAACAGGGCAGTGTGGTTCATTTTCCTTCCAATACTCAAAAAAGCAGCATGGAGGAGGTAGAAGCAGAGTCTGGCTATGAAGGTGGAGGTTGGAAATATTATCCATGGCATGTTGGGTTTGTGTTAGGAAAGCCAGAACTCAGCTGGACTTGATGCTCATGAGGGGATGTCAACGGCAGCAAGACAGAATCAGAGAATGGTTTGGGTTGGAAGGGACCTTAAAGGTCACCCAATTCCAATGCCCTGCCCTGGGCAGGGACACCTCCCACCAGACCAGGTTGCTCCAAGCCCCATCCAACTTGGCCTTGAACCCCTCCAGAGCTGGGGCATCCACAGCTTCTCTGGGCAACCTGGGCCAGGCTCTCACCACCCTCACAGCAAAGAATTTCTTCCTGAGATCTCATCTCAATGTCTCCTCTTTCAGTTGAAAACCATTCCCCCTCGTCCTATGGCTCCCCTCCCTGATCAAGAGTCCATCCCCAGCTTTCCTGGAGCCCCTTGAAGGACTGGAAGGGGCTCCAAGGTCTCCATGGAGCCTCCTCTTCTCCAGGCTGAACCCCCCCAACTCTCTTATCCTGTCCTCCCAGCAGAGGGGCTCCAGCCCTTGGAGTGTCTTTGTCTACTCTTGCTTTGTGGCCTGTTGCTGAATGGGACACATAGTTTAGCACCAGTGGCCAGTCAGCTCCACTTCGATCTCTGGGGAGATCATGGAGCGAGACCTCATGGAACATATTTCTGGGCACGTGCAGGAAAAGAGTGAGTTTGGGAACGGTCAGCATGGAGGGTAAATCATATCTGACCAACCTGATCATCTTGTAGGTTAAAATGGTTGGATTTGTGGGTAAGGGAAAAACAGTGGATGGTGTTTACCTTGACTTTATGTTTCAACACTGTCTCCCATGGTTTCCCCATGTCTGAGCTGGGTTGTTATGGTGAGGATGAGTAGATAACTAAATGGTAAAAAAATGGGTTGGATGGTCTGGTCCGGGGAGGACTAGTCTACCTGGAGGATAGTGTACAAGTGGAGCACCACAGGACTTATCTTGGGACCTGTCCTGTTGGCATCTCTGTCAACCTTCAAGGAGTGTACTCATCAAGCTTGGAGATGGCACAGATTATGTACACCAGCATGTCTGGGACAGCGTGAGGGAATGGGCCAACAGGAAGCTCATGAAATTTAGAAAGGATGAATGCGAAGTCCTGCACTTGGGATAGGAACCCTTTGCAAGAGTCCAGGCTGGGGAGCAACTTGCTGAAAAGGACATGGGGGTTGTGCCCTTGGATGCTGGCAGCAGGGGAAGCCACCAGCATCCCAAGCTCTTCAAACAGGAGCACAGCCCATAGACACAGGGAAGTGATGACCCCTTTTGCTCGACATATGTAAAATCCAGGTTTCTGCCCCACAATACAAGAAAAACTTCAACAAACTGGAGTGAGTTCATCAGCAGGCCACCAGCGGGGTTTTCTTTTGAGACAAAAAGCATCAACCTGTAATGCGTGTGTATTTTCTGTAAGATCTTAGATGCGGTGGTAAAAAATGAGCTAGATAAGCTCTATCAGTTTATCTGTATCGTGTGTCATCGTGGCAACTGCTGGACAGGGTACAGCAGAGGGCTACAAGGATTATTAGAGGCCTGGAGCATCTCCCTTATGAGGAGAGGCTGAGGGACTTGGGTCTTTTTAGTCTGGAGAAGAGAAGGCTGAGGGGGAATCTGATCAACACCTATAAATACCTAAAGGGTGGGTGTCAGGAGGATGGGGCCAGTCTTTTTTCAGTGGTGCCCAGTGACAGGACAAGAGGAAGTGGGCACAAACTTGAGTGTTAGAAGTTCCACCTAAGCATGAGGAGGGACTTCTTTCGTGTGAGGGCGGCAGAGCCCTGGAAGAGGCTACCCAGAGAGGTGGTGGAGTCTCCTTCTCTGGAGACATTCAAACCCCGCCTGGACACGTTCCTGTGCAACCTGCTCTGGGTGGACCTGCTCTGGCAGGGGAGTTAGACTAGGTGATCTCCAGAGGTTCCTTCCAACCCCCTATCAATCTGTGATTCTGTGATTCTGTCATGTGCAGGTTGCAAAGCCAGGCTAAGGATAAGAGCAAAGCAAGCAGACAACAGCCCATTCCCAGAATTATCTGAGGGTTTTGTTTTAACTGATGAGTTTAGGCTGAGAACGAGAAGCATGTGTTCTCCTTGAGCATCGCTGGGTCTGTTGGCAAAACTGTTACAAAACAGCTAACAAAACTAAGAAGTGGGTTGAACTTCCCAGGTTTTACATTTCTGGGAGAGGCAGTCGAAATGTTTTTTTTTCTTTCCCCACCAGCAGCAGATTGCATCGAATCCAAACTAGGTGGCTGCCATCTGCTTTCACACAGGCTTTGAAAACGTGGGCCAACCCTCCGCGGCATGGGTGAGGAAGACGGAGGAGAGTGTTTACAAGTCTGTGTTTACGGGATTTGGGATAAATGTGTTGTTTTCTCAATTTTGAGTCAGAGTAAGACCGAGTTAGGCTTTGACTGAAACGCTGAGCGCCGCTCACTTCCAGCACCACGGTGAAATTTAAAAGATGAGCTTGGGAAATCTTTATCTACCAAAATATTTTAACCCCACCCAGTCCGATTTGATATCACAATCCCAGAATGTGTATTTTGACAGATTTCTGCTCTCAGTCTACTATAGCAGACTCAGATGAGATATTCCGGAGTCTCAGTGGTGAAGTAGAATCCCTCAAAATTATTGGAGGAAAAGGAGAATAAGGTTTTATGGACGGTAGCACTGGGTCTAGTCTATGGGTAGCTGTGATTTTGGGAGTAGGATGCCCTCATCCAGAGAGAAGGGAGACATCCCAGAATCAGTAAATCACAGGGTGACTTGGACTTGCCGTGCTGCTGTCAGGGCATGTAGTGTTTGAGATGTTTTCATTTCAAAAATACAATAAAATAGAAAAACTGATGTTAGCGCTGCAGTTAAGTTCAATCAGGTGCTGGAGCAAGCACCGGTGGGAGGACATCAGGGCAAGGTGGTTGTGCCAGGCATCTCCTCCTGTCCTGGTCTCCTGCATCCCCGTCAGTTGGTAAGGTCACCTCCGGAGGATGACAACGTTGCTACGAGGGATGAATTGTGGGGTGGTGACCCCAGTCAGCGCCAACGACTGGAGGTGTCACTCCATCTGCAGCGTCCCTCATGAAGCCAAAGGAATAATGTGCCTGAAATCAAGTGGTGTGACCCGCGATGAAGGAGGATACACGGGTAAGGAGCAGGGTTCCTCACACACAACGTGGGGACGCGTTATTTCACTTGACTTGGCTGATTTAGCTGATTTCACCCCATTTCACACGGAGGGGCTTGGCTTAAGCTTTTCTCAGCTGTGTGGGTGAATCAGAGAGCTTTACGGCAGCAGGTGGGATTCTTATATCAGTGAAGGTACAGGCACAGGAAAAGGTTTTGGACGGTTCATTTATTGGGCATTTCCATGCCTAGTTTTTGAAGATTCGCATAGAATCATAGAGTCATCTAGGTTGGAAGGGACCTTCAAGATCATGTAGTCCAACCATCAACCCAACTCTGACAAAAAAAAACATCACTAAACCATGTCCCCCAGCACCACGCAACCCGTCTTTTGAACACCTCCAGGGATGGCGCCTCAAACACTTCCCTGGGCAGCCCATTCCAAGGCTTCATAACCCTTTAAGTGTCAAAATTTTTCCTAATATCCAACCTGAACCTCCCCTGGTGCAACTTGAGGCTGTTTCCTCTTGTCCTGTCGCCTGTGACTTGGGAGAATGATGCTGAGGTTCCCAGGTCCTGTTCAAAGGAGACGTGAGCAACTCCACTGCACGGGGAAAGCAGCGTTTGCAGAAGGCAGGAGACAACAAAACATCTGGCTTTGGCGTTTCCCTTAGTTCTTAACTTGAAATCTTTGGCTGCCTCGCCGTTTACATTACAGCTCATTTACGCCGCCGTTAGAGGAGGTGTGGGTATAATTTATTCTCGCATCTACGCTGCCGGAGCGGTTTAAAGCGGTAAGCGAGACTCAGACCCTGGGTTTTCTGGTGGTTTCTTTGTGTTGTAATGAAGGGTGCGCAGCTGGATACAGTAGCCTTTAACCAAACCCTGGAGCATCTCTTCATTACTCCAATTCACAGTAGTGCCTGGGAGACCTGTTGCGAGTAAGCGAATGGGAGGATAAGGAAAGCAAGGCTCCTTAACGTCTCAGAGCCGCTTTGTTCTTTTACTGTGAGAATTATAGTTTTGTTTTTAATTATTTACGCCGTTTCCTTACGTGTTCTGTCATCCTGGCGTTGCGTGCTGTTATCCGTGGGACGGCTCAGGCGGAGGGGAGGGCTCCTGCTCGAGCTGCTCGCGCTCGGATTTACTCGGGTGACCTGTTGACACGGGAGGGGAATTGATAAATCTTTGCCGACAAGCAAAGAGGGATCACCCCTTGTAATTCGCAAATGCGAAACCACGGCAACTGGGGAAAATGTGACTTTGTAGCGCCGGCTCTAGGAATTTATTTAAGGGAAGATGGATTTGGTGCGAGGTGTTGATAAAGAGTGTTTTGTTTTTGCCAGGTTCCTGAAAAGCTCTTTTTAATAAATTGCTCATCTTTGGAGGCCTGTAAGAAATACCACGGATTGCCTTTTATCAGACTATAATGTGCTTTCATCACTCCGGAGAAGGATGTGATAGTGGTGCCGAGTTGGTCCCTGGAGAAAGCCGAGGAGACATTGCTAACGGCTCCAGAGTTACGGCTGCAGCGAGTCTGCCTTAAAATGGAGCTTATGTTTCCTCGTTAGTACAAATATCTCTCTGTCCTTATCGCCAAAGCGCTGCCGCTCGCTTCTCACGTGCGGAATTACTTTTCTGTAATGGTACAAGTAATTTAGCTCAGTAATACTGGAGTCAAAAACAGTTCCTTTTTGAAATGTTATGATTTATTGCTTCTCGAGGCTCTTAACACCAAAATGGCTTTCCGTTCTTGAAACTCTTAAGACATCTAAATATTACTCTGCATTTACTAAGAGGCAAAATCTGCTTGGCGTGGAGGGCATTGAGATTATAAAGACGGGATCCTGAATGCCCATTTTCCAAACATTTTCTGAGAGTGGTGTTGAAAAGTAACCAGATATTAAAAATCATAGAATTTTCTAGGTTGGAAGGGACCTTTCATATCATCGAGTCCAAAAAATGTTGTAACCCTGCCCTTTTTCTTAAGCAGATTTCCCAGTTTTCTCAGGAACTTGTGTTTTCAAACTCTCAACTCCATACCTGTCAAATGCTGGGCACCGTGCCCCAGTGCTTGAGGAAGAATAAAAAGAGTGGACAATGATTTCTTGGTTTAATTTTCCCATTTGAAAAAAAAAATAAATAACGGTAACACTAGAGTTCTTAAATTGTTCATTTGAGCCTGGCTGGGGATAGTGGTTTATCAGGTTATAAATGTACTTTCGTTACCTGGAGGTATATAATATGTTGGTCTGTGAAATATACACTGGGGCAATGAGAAAATGAAGGTCACAGAACTTAGGGCTGGATCCCCGCCAGCGTGAGTGTGTTAAAATTAAATAAATCCTCGATGCGTTGTCAATGGCGCCCGTACGGATCCTCTCTCTGCTTGGGAGCAGGATGGAGGCAGCGTCCGCTTTTCCGGACCCGCATCCCACTGGCCCTTTGCAGCCCTGTCGCAGAAACGCATCGTTACCCTAGGCTGGGCAAAACATCTTCTATCTTCAAAGACTTTTTAACAATTGCATCCAGTTCCTGTGATGCCTGATGGTGGTTTTACAGGTGAGGATCTGCCAGGATCTCCAGAGGGTTAGAACTAAGCCATGCGTTTCATCCCTACTGGAACTTCTCCGTGTCAGGCTCATGGCTGGTTAAGAGGAGTGTTGTGCCCTGTAATTACAGAATCACAGAATGATACGGGGTTGGAAGGGACCTCTAGAGACCATCAAATCCAAACCCTACCAGAGCAGATCTACCCAGAGCAGGTTGCACAGGAACGTGTCCAGGTGGGGTTTGAATGTCTCCAGAGGAGACTCCACCACCTCTCTGGGCAGCCTCTTCCAGGGCTCTGCCACCTTCACGGAAAGAAGCTCTTCCTCATGTTTAGATGGAATTTCCCGTGTTCCGGTTTGTGACCATTATCTCTTGTCCTGTCACTGGGCACCACTGAAAAAAGACTGGCTCCATCCTCCTGACACCCACCCTTGAAGTATTTCTAGGCGTTGATCAGATTCCCCCTCAGTTTTTTTGCAGACTAACAAGACCCAAGTCCCTCAGCCTCTCCTCAAAAGGGAGATGCTCCAGGCCCCTCTGCTGTACCCTCTCCAGCAGTTCCCTGTCCTTCCTGAACTGGGGAGACCAGGACTGGACCCAGTGCTTCAGAAGTGACCCCACCAGGGCAGAGCAGAAGGGGAGGATGACCTCCCTCCACCTACTGGCCATACTCTTCTTGATGTACCCCAGGATGCCATTGGCCTTCTTGGCCACAAGGGCACATTGCTGGCTCATAGTCATCCTGTCTCCCAGGACTCCCAGGTCTTTTTTTCCACAGAGCTGCTCTCCAGCAGGTCAGCCCCTAGACAGGTCCTTATCTTCCTTCAGCAGACACGTCCTCATCTTCCTTCTCCCCAGATGACGGAGGGTCGAAGCAGGTTTTTGACAGCTCCCCTTGTCCTTCCACGAAGCAACTGGAGACCTTCTGTCTTGCTCTATTCTCTGTTGTGCTGTGATGGTCCATCTGCCAGCAAACCCTGGGCTTTGCCATCCCACCTCACGCCAACTTTCAAGCTCACCAGTGCCCACCCATAATTATTTTGAGGTTTTACTCTCTGTGGCTAAGTGAGTTTGCCTCCCAGGCCAGCTGGTTCCCCTTCTCCTTCCAGCGTTGTACTTAACGGGCTTTAAAAACTGCTGACAGTTGTGTTAAGAGCTGATTTTCAGGTCGGGCCTTTTGTAACTCTGCAGCAGGAGGAGAGCATTGTTAGAAACCAAAGGAACGGAAGGGTTGCTGTTGCTCCAGGCGGGAGGAAAGGGTGCTTCTCTGCCGGAGAATAATACTTTAAAAGTGCTTCTCCCACCCCTCCTGCCAAGGCACTCAGGAGTTCGCTTCGGCGGCTCTCCGGCTCTTGGGATGGGATTTATTATCGGTAGCGCCATGGCAAACCAGGAGAAGGCTTGAAACAAGGGCTGGCGTCCAGAAATTGCTTAAACGGTCACCAAAGATGCTGGGGGAGAAAATATGAATTGCGGAGATTTTGCCAGGGACCTGGGAAAAACTGAGTGGGGAGTTTAGATGAGAGTGTTCCCGTGGGCAACATGCTGAGCAGTGATTTTTTTTATTATTTTTTTTTTTCCATTTTCTCAAGGTGTAAAAGCAGGTGGTGTGTGAGCGCTGATTGCCTAGGTGAGCGCGTTTCAAACGCTCCTCTAATTTAGCAGGTACTAAAATAGCACTAAGTCTGTTAAACGTATGATGTTGCTCAGAGCCTTTATGTGTGAGCACATGGGAAAAGCAGTCGGTTCCCGTGTTCGCGCGCGTACGCTGAGGAGCAGGAAGAATGCAGGGCAGTTACGTGCCCCGAGTTGCTCGGAGCGGCAAACAAAAATATGTTGCAGGCCAGAAGAAGCAGCAATTAACGGTGTGCGTGTATAGAAAAAGAGGGCAAGTGCTCTTGCTTTGTGGTCTGGAGCCCCGTCCTCGCGAGGTCACGTCAGGCAAAGGCTGCTGGCGGATATAAGCACCTCAGGTACTGCTTTTTAGAAGAGGACGCAGGGAAAAATAAGCAAGAAGAATGCTTAACCCGTCTGTCCACCTGGCAAGCAGCAGAGGCATGATGCGGGACCGGGAGCCTCGCTGTATGAGGATGGAGGGAGGATTTGGGTTTGCTCTTGGCAACCACAGAAATGTGAAACAGCCTCCGGCTTGTGGCTTCGGCACCGACAGGTCAGACCCAGCGTGCTGGAGTGCAGGGCTGGCTCCGTATCCCACCCCTGCAGGCTCTGTGCCTGTCTTCAGAGAGTCATAGAATGGTTTGGGTTGGAAGGAACCTTAAAGATCATCCGGTTCCAACCCCTGCCCTGGGCAGGGACACCTCCCACCACACCAGGTTGCTCCAAGCCCCATCCAGCCTGGCCTTGAACCCCTCCAGGGATGGGGCAGCCACAGTTTCTCTGGGCAGCCTGGGACAGGGTCTCACCACCCTCACAGCAAAGAACTTCTTCCTGAGATCTCATGTAAATCTCTCATCTTTCAGTTTAAAACCATTCCCCCTCTTCCTATGGCTCCCCTCCCTCATAGAGTGTCCCTCCCCTTCTCTCCTGGAGGGACTGGAAGGGGCTCTAAGGTCTCCTCCGAGCCTCCTCTTCTCCAGGCTGAATCCCCCCAACTCTCAGCCTGTCCTCACAGCAGAGGGGCTCCAGCCCTTGGACCACCTCTGTGGCCCTTCATGCCCATGTTGTGATGGGGTCTCTCACTGCACCCCATACAAAACTGGGTTGAATATTCCAAGACCCTGGACCATTTCCATCCCTTGGCATCAGAACATTTCACCAAGCACTGATTTTCTTGGTTTTTCCTGTGCAATTGGAGAATTGAAATCTGCGGTGAATAGATTAACATAGATTGAATTATAGAACAGATATTTAGCATTTTTCCTGAAGGAGCCTAAAATGCTTTACAGACGCTTTCATGTATCACTAGACAAAAGCAGCCACTTTTCCTTCATGCTTATATTTAATTCAAGATGGAGGGAGAGAATTTTGCCTGAGGAGACCAGGTAAACCAGTATACCGCCCAAAATCAATTGCTACGGACAGGTCTTAGCTCAGGATATGCCCTCCCACCCTGCAGAGAGAGCTGTCAGTAAAAGACCCAGATCAGTGGGTGTAAAAAGGAGCTTGTTGAGCCATTACTGCTCCATCCTTCTGCAGAAAGGGGTGGAAGCTCTGTTATATCACCTGGTTACTTTGCAGGAGGACATAGACCATGAGGATGAGCAGAGAATTTTGTTGCATAAACCCAGGAGATGGCTACAACGGCCACCAAATCCCCCTCTGTCCCATCCTTCCCAAAAGAAGATATCTCAGAATGGCAGCTGACCTTACGCTGCTGGTGACAGAGGATGGCCTCAGGGTCAAGGTGACGTAGGACAAGAGGAAACAGTCTCAAGTTGTGCCAAGGGAGGTTTAGGATGGATATTGGGAAAAATTTCTTCACCAAAAGGGTTGTCAAGCCTTGGAACAAGCTGGCCAGGGAAGTGGTGGAGTCACCATCCCTGGGGGTATTTAAAAGCCGGGCAGATGTGGTGCTGAGCGACATGGGTTAGAGATGGTTTTTGTCATTGTTGGGTTGATGGTTGGACTCGATGATCTGAAAGGTCCTTTCCAAACTAGATGATTCTATGATTCTCATGTGGTTTGCTGTCTCCATGGTCTGTGTCATGGGGATGTGGAGGTGCAAGAGCAGGTCTGCAGCTCTTTTTGAACCAGCTGGATGCCCCACTGTGCCATCGCCGCCAATTCGCATCCTCCTTTTCTTCTGAAGTGAAAAAAACTCTCAAAATATGCAGGGTGAAAAACGCTAAAATATTCATCTATTCTTAAGCTCATTAAGGCAGCGTAATTGGATGTAGGCGCTTCCTCCGCTCTCACGGCGCTGTCTCACTCCTGAGCCAAGATTCATTTCCACGGGCAAGAGGATGCTCCGCACTCTCTCTCCTCACAGATAAGGGATGTGTGAAGAGTCCTTGTAGCTCACCTCCCTCTGAAAACAACCAAGTGTGGCAGCACCCACCTCGCTTCAGCTCTTCCTGGGAATGGCTTTGCTCACCCGTGCTCCTTTTGCTCCAGCCCTGAGCAGGGATCGCTAATCAAGGCCCTAATCAACCTCTTGCAGGTCCTTTTGTTTTCCAGATTGGTGTTCTGTGGTTTCCTCTTCCTGTGATTTTTTTTTTCCTGTTTCTAACAAAGCTGCATCCATTAGAAGGCACCTGCTCCATCTTCCCCTCTCTTTAAGATGTATTTTGTGCGTTTACTCACCTTCTGTAATTGAAGCAATCTCCAGCCCCTGCTATGAGTAGGATCTCTCCGGGTGCTTTCAGTGAGACAGATTTTGTCCTAAAGAGTGTGATTTGGCCTTAGTGGAAGGCCTTCAGATGCAAAAGCTGTTTACAGTGTCCATATTAGGTCTTAAATAGCAGGCTGGAAGGGGTGAAACACCAGTTACAGAATCACAGACTGATATGGGGTTGGAAGGGACCTCTGGAGATCATCTAGTCCAACCCCCATGCCAAAGCAGGTCCACCTAGAGCAGGTTGCACAGGAATATGTCCAGGCAGTTTTTTAATGTTTCCAGAGAAGGAGACTCCACCACCTCCCTGGGCAGTTATAGAGGCTGAGGGCAGCTGGAATTGCTGTCCTGCAGCAGTGTCTTGAAAGGCTGCGATGTGCATTGGGCATTGGCACCCGGCCCCCAACAAACTATCCCATAAAAATAAGCTTAACTAACACATAGCATCGCAAAAGCATTAACTTGTTGTCACCACCAGATCCTCTTTTATGAGTTTGGTGGCAGAATGAAGTCCTGGCTGCAGTTAAAGGTGAGTGAGCCTTAAAGATAACCTTGGCCAGAAGGGCAAAAGTAGATGTTTGGAGGCCAATGGCACCCTGGGGTGCATCAAGAAGAGTGTGACCAGCAAGTGGAGGGAGGTCATCCTGCCCCTCTGCTCTGCCCTGGTGAGGCCCCATCTGGAGCACTGGGTCCGGTTCTGGGATCCCCAGTTCCAGAAGGACAGGGAACTGCTGGACAGGGTACAGCAGAGGGTTACAAAGATGATGAGGGGACTAGAACATCTCTCTGATGAGGAAAGGCTGAGGGACTTGTGTCTTTTTTGTCTGGAGAAGGGAAGGCTGAGGGGGGATCTGATCAACGCCTATAAATACTTCAAGGGTGGGTATCAGGAGGACGGGGCTGGTCTGTTTTTCAGTGGAGCCCAGGGGTAGCACAAGAGGAAATGGGAACAAACTTGAATATAAGAAGTTCCACCTAAACATGAGGAGGAACTTCTTTTCTGTGAGGGTGGCAGAGCCCTGGAAGAGGCTGCCCAGAGAGGAGGTGGAGTCTCCTTCTCTGTAGACATTCAAACCCCACCTGGACACATTCCTGTGCAACCTGCTCTGGGTGGACCTTCTTTGGCAGGGGAGTTAGACTAGATGATCTCCAGAGGTCCGTTCCAACCCCATGTGATTCCGTGATTCTGTGAAATTTGTGGTACCCTGGTAGGTTTGAGATAACCCTTGAGTTTGCCGAGGAATGAGACCAGTTCTCCTGCAGCCGGTGTGCTGCAGATGGATGGGCTACAGAGGTGTCGAGGAAGAGGAGGAGATGAAGGAGCTGGAGGAGGATTCTAGAACTTTGGCCCTGGAGGAGCCATCTGGCAAAAAAATGCACTGATTTTTAGTGTGTGCTATTTAACAAGAGGTGGTGTTGAGCGATCCCAGTTTTATTCACAGCTCCCCGGTTTTGTAAACATTGTCACTACAAAAGGCAGAGTTACTGGGAAGGTTTCTGATGAAAGTCATCACAGGGGAGTGAATTAACATTGAAGCACTTAGGTTTGTCTCATTTCATGGCCCTTGCTGAGCTTTTTTAGGACAGTCGGATGCTTTCCTGCCACCAGTTCATTTAAGGCATTGAGTAGCTTTGTAATTAGCAACATCCAGTTCAGGAGGTCTTGCTTTGAGGCTGAAATTCATGTGTTGGAGACAGATGGGCGAAATGCTGAAGATAATCAGAGGTCAACCCGTTAAGCCTTATTTTTTGAATAGCCTTGTTGGGGTTAGAGAGTGCTTTCTGACAGCGTATTTGCTGTATAATCTGTGGAGATGAGTGCAAGAAAAGCCTTTGAAGGAATTAGAGAAATTCAGTTGAGACGACTTTACATTAAGTCAGTAGAGACTTGCTGGGGAAACCAAGACTACGTGCAGGTGTAAGGGACCCTCTTCTCCTCTCCCAGCGATGTCGACCCTAATGATGTGCTTAAAAACTGCTTTTCCGCCTGCCAGACTGATCTGCAACTTCACTGTGGCCTGACCAAGTGGAGTCCTCGTTAAATTTGCTGAAGGATGGGACTTCACTTCGGTCCTGCCTGAGCCCAGCAAAAGCACATCTCCATTTTAAGCGTGCTGAGAGCTGGGGCTGCTTGAGCACTTGATGAAGTGTTTTTCTGGCATCTTCCGTCCTCAGTGGGGCAAGGGAGGTGAATTCTGCTGTCTCAATTTAAAGACAAACTGCTGTGTTGTTTTTTTTTTTCAAAAACACCACAGGAGGAAGTTTTAGGTGCTTGGAGGATGCTGTCTCAGCTGCCAGGGCAGATGCTGCATGGGCTGCTTGTGCTGCTTGGCGCCATCTCTTCATCTTCGGCACCAACAGATCACTTTTGCTCCGGGGAAGCGATACAAAAGAGCCAAACTCCTTGCTTTTTGAAAGAAAAATCCATATCTCGCAGTCTTGTGTGAACAGATGTGGTGTCTGGGCTGGATGGACAAAGTTAGCGGGGCAGGGGTGGGTTTGCTCAGGATAAGACTCTGCATCAAGATGGGAAATGATGGGAGCTGGAGAAATCAGGCTTGGAAAATAGCTATTTATTGGCAGCGCTCACACAGCTAATGCTGGGATTGTGATCCTCATAGTGTGTTGTTGACGTGGAGCACAGCCTCCCAGGAGTGTTTGGTTAGAAAATCTGTGGCATCTGGCACAAAACTACAGAGGTGCTGATTTGCCCCTTACCTGGCAAATGAACAGGGGCTTGGTGGAGTAGCTTGTGCTCTTTCTGACCACATAGAGGAAAATATTCCTTTAGGAAGTGGTTTTGGCGTCAGTATTTGGGTATCGGCAGAGGGAGAGGGCCTTTGCTGTTACATCCACCCTTTTTCATTCTTCACCCATTGAATACCCATAAAGCAGTGATGTGGGGTGTTGGGAGAGTGGTTTTAACTTAGGGAAGAAGGTAAACCATCCTGATGCCATTCAGTGGCCGTGTGGGTCTGTAAACGGGGATGAATCATCTCCTGATGAAAGCATGGCAATGGTGTTGCTGGAAATGGATAGAAAAGGTTTAACTTCGCTTTCCTTTGAAACTCTAAAAGTGATACCGTGAGAGGGGCTCAGAAGCGGCAGACGCAGAGAGAGATGTCCAAAGCTGACCAATCTGTAGACCAGCTGTCCGAAATCTCAGGCTGAAGCTGCCCAGTCGTCCCCATCTCTTCCTCTAGGCGAAATGTCTAAAAGCTGGGCAGACGTGGTGCTGAGGGTCATGTGTTAGTGGTGGTTTTGTCGGTGTTGGGTTGATGGTTGGACTCAATGATCTGAAAGGTCCCTTCCAGCCTCAACAATTCTATGATTGTTATTCTCTCAGCACAAGGTAGTCCTGCTGCTGGATCACCCTCCAGAAGCTGCTGTAATCCTAACACTGAGCAGCTAATTTTGTCCTTTGTAAATTCAATTAAGGCTTTCAGACTTTCCCTGTTGACCTCATGAGTTATGGGGGACTTCTGTAGATGAACGTTTGCCTGTTTTTCCTGATGTGCTTTGTTTCTAACCCAGGTTTATCAGCAGTCTTTCCCAGACTTCCATTAAAAGCAGCAGTGCCTCGGTGTGTATTATTCTGGTTGAAGTCCAGCTGCATTAACGTCTTACTGATTTCTCATGCAATATTTTTGCTACCCAGAAAAAACCAGGAGAATGACCTCCCTCTCATGTGAGTATTCCTACCGCAAGAAAGAGGAAGAGTATGGATTACACTTAAAATCTTACTTTTGAAGTACCAGTCTGGGTTGATGGAATTGGTCTGTTACTGCTCCCCAAGGCATCCTATAAACTTATAATGGAGGCAGTGGACGTAAATAAATGCTTTAAGCAGTTTAACTGGAAGTCTGGATCTTCACCTTTCCTTCTTCAGTCTCCGTTCCTCCCTCCCGCCTGGCACTGTAATGATTTGAAGGGTTTTGTATCTGTTTTCACGTGGCTGCCTCGGAGATCTTTTTCAGCCAACTTCCCTCTGGACTATCTACAAACATTAAAAGATGTTTGAAATTACTCAACCTCAACGGTGCTTGAAATTGAGCCATGTTCTGTTGTGTCAACAGAGCGCTTCAAGTGGTGATTGTAGAGGCCAGAGTAAAGGTTTCCAGCTCTAGTGCTGCCCACAAAAACTGCTTTATTAAGTGATGTTCCATCCCCTGGGAAACTTAGATCTGTTGTTCTGGTTGCTTATTTGTCCATCTTCCTTCCTCTATTTTATTTGAGTTATATAATCAATTAATGGGTTGAGATGGTCCCTTCAAGACCTGCCACAGGACTTCTTCTTGCTTGTTTTACTTTGAGTGCTTGGATCTACTCAGCGTTGACTTGGGGAAGAATCAGGGTCTTCGTGGGCTATTGGAAATCTGTGGTATCACTTGGCGTCTGAAGAATTTCACGATTTCACTCTTTCAAAGGCAGCTGAAGCTGCCACCTCTTCATCCTTGGCTTGGCCGTGACGTACATGGAAGAGGAACAGTGAAGTATGATTTGACTTATTTTGGACTCAAACGGTATCTTTCCTGAGTAATTCTGCTGGTTGCTCTCTGGGTTATGAGGACAGTCAGATTTTCAATCTTTATTTTAGAAACAATGCGTTTCAGTGGGTGCAATAGAGTCTCTGGGTCTTTCCTGGCTCAGGATTTCTTCTTTCCTGCAACAACTTTGATATTTTGCAGTAAATATCAGGGAACAGACTATCATCTGGTGTCTAAAGGCATCCTTGAAGTGAAAAATGAGAATTTAGTTTATTTTTTAGTTCAGGAAATGTGCTGTACATTCAGTGAGTGGGGAGCTCTGCCGATGCTGGATCAGATGTTGAAAAAAAACCCATCTCTGCTGGTGCCACCCCAGAGATCACTCTCTGTGTTTGAGGTCAAAATATGTAAAATACTTGAAGTGCCAGCGATTTTGTGGTAAAGCGCTGGAGCTGAGGATTTTGGAGCGGGGGGAAGTGGGAAAAGGCGTGGGTTTCGTTGTCTTCCAGTTGGGCAGCCTCATGAGCAGCGCTGTGAGTGCCAGACCTAATGAAGCCTGGTGTCCCAGGGGCTGGTGTCTCACGGTTGGCTGCTCCCCACCCCAGAAGTGCATTGCAGACCTGGGGGATCTTTTTTCTGTGATTTACAGCGCTCTCTTCCGCGCAGACCTTCTGGTGCCCAAGAGAGGAGAGGTTGACACTAGTCTTTCCCCAAGGATGAGAGCAGAGGAGGATCCACCACCCCCATTCACCGTCGGGATGATCTTTTGTGGGCTCAAACTGATTTTAAGCCTGTATCTTCTGTGGGAACCCAGTGTCTCTTCCCTCTATCTCTATAAAATCTCTAGAAACACAAATTAACTTTTAAGATTGCTTCTGCTGTGTCCTATGTGGTGTACATACAATATGGTCTGATAAGTTATCTGTCCATAAGAAAGCAACCACAAAAATTAAAAAAAATTGTGTGACAACCAAAGCCTACACATGTCAGCTTGATCTTTTAGTGGGTGGCTGCCTCCAAGCTGTAGTGCTACTGTTAGGGGAAAAGCAAAGATGACATGTGCAATTAACACTAGATATATAGATAAAGACATAGTGAGATATGTATCAAATATGTGTAAATATATACATATAAAAATGTACGTATTTACACATATGTATTTATGTACACATAAATATTTCTGTAAATATTTAAATGTATACATGCATAAAAATAGATATATACTGGGATTTTCAAAAAAGGATACCCATATTCAGAGCGCTGGAGCCCCTCTGCTGGGAGGACAGGCTGAGAGAGTTGGGGGGGGTCAGCCTGGAGAAGAGAAGGCTCCGCGGAGACCTTGCAGCCCCTTCCAGTCCCTAAAGAAGGGGGGCTCCAGGAGAGATGGGGAGGGACTCTGGATCAGGGAGGGGAGCCATAGGACAAGGGGGAAGGGTTTGACACTGGAAGAGGGGAGATTAAGATGAGATCTCAGGAAGGAATTCCTTGCTGTGAGGGTGGTGAGAGCCTGGTGCAGGTTGCCCAGAGAAGCTGTGGCTGCCCCATCCCTGGAGGGGTTCAAGGCCAGGTTGGAGCGGGCTTGGAGCAACCTGGTCTGGTGGGAGGTGTCCCTGCCCATGGCAGGGCATTGGAACTGGGTGACCTTTAAGGTCCCTTCCAACCTGAACCATTCCATGATTCTACATATTAACCTTAGAAGCCATCTGTGCTCACCATGCCCTTCCTTGAGCAAGTAGAAGGAAAACGGTGCAGGTGGCTGTTGCGGAGGATGGGATTGCTGATTCAGCAGCCCTACAGGAAGATGGAGCTACCAACTGTGAATGTTATTATTTGGGAGAGGATTTGTTCTTTTAGAGCTTCAGCTGCTGATACGTGGTGATCACTCAAGAAAAAAAACTCAGTTTGTACTTAAGAAGCATATATATGTGCTCCTAGAACCAGCTGGAGACTATGAGTCTGAAATGCTGGAAATCAAGAAGTAAAAAGTACACACACCCACGATGGATGTTTATATATTTTTAAATCCTGTGATTAAGGCAATTTTGTAACATTGTCAGTTCCGATTATAAGAAAGCGGCATTTCTGGAAGAGGTGGAAGCAAAAGCCCCTTGCTCAAGGATTGGAGCTCTCTGCTCATCTCGGTGGCAGGTGAAGAGGCCACCATCCAGCTGGAGCAGAGCAGTGAGGATTTTTCTATTTCTGGGCCTTCGAAATTGTGGTGGTATGAGAAGCATCATTTTCTGAAGGTTAATGTTTCTGATAAACTCAGAAGGGACTTTGCAGTGGCAATAATTTCCGTGTTTGGTGTATTAAGAAGGTATGTAGATTTGGACCACTTCACGGATAGATGTGGAGGCTGAAGGCAAGGGGGAAGGTGTCCTCTTGAAGAATGTTTGAAAACGGGTAGGAAGGGTCTCAGATGTAAGGAGGACACAAGGTCGTGTTGTGTCACTGATGCTTGACATTAAGCCTGAGCCTTGAACTGGGTTTTAGAAAGCAGAGGGAGGAGACACCCCAAAGGTCTATGCTTCTCCTAAGGGCTTCTGAAAGGGGTGATAGACTGGAAATTGGAGAGGACACATGTGGATGTGGGAGGCTGAATGAAATAGGTGTCTAAGCCGGAATGAAAAAAGTGGGTTTCAAGTGAGAACATGGGAAGGGATGCTGCAGACGGCGTGGTTTTGAGGGAAAACTTCTGTCCTTTGAGGGTAAGAGCCCTGGAAGAGGTGGCCTGGAGAGGGTGTGGAGTCTCCTTCTCTGAAGACATTCAAAACCCACCTGACGTATTCCTGTGCATCCTGCTCTAGGTGGACCTGCTTTGACAGGGGGGTTGGACTGGGTGATCTCCAGAGGTCCCTTCCAACCCCATATCATTCTGTGATTCTGTGATTTTGCTTTGAGAGCAAGTTGCAAGTCTTAAGTCTTAAATATCCCTGAAGATGGTTGAGGATAAAATAATCGGGGGAGAGAACAGCATGGAAAGGCATGGTACCTGCAGGTTTTTATAGTACGTGGTATCACCTACTTCCAAGCACATGTCCATTGTCTCAGAGGAGATGATACCTGCTAAAAGGGAGGAGCTTTGCAAAAGCTTGGGGAAGGGGAAAAAAAAAAGTTAATTGAAATGTTCATTGAAACACATCAAGATTCACTTTTTTAATAATTACAGAGATTTGGGAGAAACTTCCAAATGTAAATGTGAAAAGTCACCAAAAGTGTTTAGGAGAGCGAGTCCCAGTCCACTGGAAGTTTGGACATTTAAGATCCTCTCGTGTGCACCCTGAGAGCTCTGCTCCATAGGCCAGATTTAGGTTGTAGAATCGCAGAATTGTCTATGTTGGAAGGGACTCTCCAGATCATCGAGTCCAACCATCAACCCAACACTGACAAACCCACCACTGACCCCTGTCTCTCAGCACCACGTCTGCCTGGGTTTTGAATACCTCCAGAGATGGCGATTCCCTCACTGCCCTCGGCAGCCTCTTCCAAGGCCTGACAACCCTTTTGGGGAAGAAATTTTTCCCAATATCCTTCCTAAACATCCCCTGGCACAACTTGAGGCCGTTTCCTCTTGTCCTATCGCCTGTTCCTTGGGAGAAGAGTCCGACCCCCCCTGGCTACACCCTCCTTTCAGGGAGTTGTAGAGAGCAAGAAGGTCTCCCCTCAGCCTCCTTTTCTCCAGGCTGAACAACCCCAGATCCTTAGAGGTGCCTGTGGATCTCTGCATTTCTTGAAAATTCCACACATTTTTGAGGTGGCTGTGACACCATTTTCACCCTTTAAAAGCAGGTCGCCTGGAGCTTGAAGACTTTAGGTGTCTTCTGCTGTGTGACAGCATTATCTCAGGCATGTGGGGATGGAGGGATGCTCCCTGGGCACCAGCAGAACCTCATGGCTACAGAAAGAGCTTTGAAAACTCACAGCAGCCGCGTTTCCTCTTTCAGTGCCAGCTTTCAGCCTGCAACCTCCCTTCCCAACGCGTCGTTGAGCTGAAGTATTCATTAAGATGGGGAATTATTTGCATATTATTAGCATTATTACAGGGAAATAAAGCGGCGGCTGGTTCTTCCCTCCCTCCCATGTATCTTTCATCACCCGCCTTTATAACTGCTCTGAATCCTGTTTGTTGTGTGACAAACTGGGCTGATAAATCTCGTTACTCACTTGAATGGCTGGGAGAGACTCATTGCACATTACTGAATTTGGTGAATTATGTAATAAATGCATAATTAAAATTAAACCCAGAGCCTCTCGTGGAACCTTACAAAATTCCGTTCGCCATGAATTAGGGAGAGGCGTACGTGGGTATTAAAATTTAAGCCTAATTATTTGGATTTATTTTTAATCAATATTTAATATGCTACCTATAAGTTGCTGCGTAGCCCCAGCAAATCTGTGGCTGGAAAGGACAGAAAGTGAGTGTGTGTGTGTGTGTATTCAGATGTTTGTTTTCCTTCTGCTTCATATTTTAATATTTGATTACAGAAGGGAAAACTCCCCTGAGCACGATGTGCTCAAAGACTTCTTCAGCCAAGCGGAGTGACTGCCAGGAGTCTGCTTCGCCCCACTTCTTTTCCCCCTTGGTCACCTTGCAATATTTGCAGTTTATTGGAGGAGAATTGCAGTTGTGGGAAATAATTGGCCCTAACGGAGCCCCGCTTAGTCGTTCACTCATCGAATTGTCATTAAAATCATTGCGAAAATTATTTCTGCATCCCCGATATCTTATTTAAAGGCAGCTGCCCAAACTGCGGTCAGGTTTAAACTCGAGATATGCTAAAAACTTATTTTCAATGCGCTAGAATAGACTTCAGAGATACTATTCCAACGCCTTGGAAAGAGAGGAGATGTTTTTCAGGCAACCAGTCTGCGAGCCCCCGTTTAATTTTGAGAGGTTTGTCTCTTAAGTACGAAATTGAATAGCAGGGATTTTATTCCCCCCCTAAATCCCCGATTCTAGAGAAAGCAGCTTGAGATCGCGGTAAGAGAATTAACACGTGGGTTAAACTCACAATAAGAAGCAGTGCCGGGGAAATGCCTATTCAGATGCCGTTAAGGAAATAATAGGATTAGTTCTTGTCGTGTCAGCGTGGATTCCTCAAAGGGCGGCCGCCTGCTGACACCCAGCCCCTGCGCCTCGCTGGCCCGGGCGTGAAATCGAGGACAATGACAAGAAAAGATGAGTTTATGTTGTTGTTTTTTTCTTGGAGGCCATTCGTTGGAATGTTTAAGCCGCGCACGTGCGGCAGGTAATTGGGTATGAGAAATAAATCGCTAATAATCCCCCCCCTCCCGTGTTTGGGACCAAGATGATCTTAATCGCTGAGCCATTTATTGTTCCGACGTATATATATTTCAATGTATATACATGATATCCATCGTTTAAGATAAAGCAGTTTTGTCTCTGTATTTTTATTTTATTTTTTCACAATTCGTGGGCATCCAGTATCCTGCAACAGAGCTTTATTTTCAGTTTCTTGTGTCTGCCATTTCATAATCATCCCTGTATATCTTTATTTTTAGCTTAAACCAAAGCCGTGAAGCATTAAGGCTGAACTGGGGTTAATTTTGCCACCGCCCGATTCCGTCATAGAAGGTGCTGTAGGAGAATCGTCGCAGTGAAAAACTTCCACCAAAAATGGTAACGAGAAAAAGAAAGGCTTCTGTTGAGCTCTCGTTCTTCTGCTTCTTTGCTTTTAGGCACAACTTCTGCTTCTTTACACATTTTCTCCTTACTTTTCTGCGGAATTTCCTTTTGCATATAGTCCTGGGTGTCCTGTAACTCGCCCAAGACCTGGTGCTTTGGGAGCAGCTTAGGCAGCGTTTTACCCACCAAACCCCCAACTTTTCTCCAGACAGATAATTGGCAAATGTAGCCAATTAGCCTGTAAATCAACAGCAGTGGAGGAAGCAAGGTGGGCACGTGCTTGGGCTGATACTTCATAGTTGAGCGCATCTCTGAGAGTGTCCCCAAGTACTCCTTGAAGCTGGAACTTAAGAAAGAAGCCCCAAAAAAATTAAAAATTGCTTTACGGATTGGTTTATTACAGGCAGTATTTGCTGTGTTTTGGCACAAGGTATATTTAGGGGGTGTGCGTGAAGCTTTCTTCACGTTTTGAGGTGACAGACGCTGTCTGGTTGGAGGCGCATCTAAATCAGCGTTCGTTTCGGCGAGATGGAGTGTATGTTTTAGCACTCGATACTTGCTGGAGTCATCTTTAAATTGAATGATCTTACAATTCTGGAGGACAGCAATATATCATACTACGTAGTTCAAATCCTCTAAAAAGGAATTAATTTAGAAAAGCCACACCGAATGCGTATAATTATATTCACATGGGAATTTTGTTGTCCATACCAGAAAACTGTATGTTTTCAGGTTACTGTACTGTATATTTTTCTTATTCTTGGACTGCTCCTTGCATGAAATGCCTCATCCTGCTCTTCTCTGTAGCTGTTCCTTTCCTCCTCAGTAACGGGAGTTGCTCTCTTCTAACAAAAAGTGCTTACAAGCCTATGTCTTTTTACATGTGTCCATTTAAATTAATATTTAACAGAGCAAAGATACCTGTATGTAATAATGTATCCACTGATGGCTAATCATTATTTGATGTGATGTAGCCTTTTTTGTACTTAACTTTTTTTGGTGCCTTTTATCCACCAGGTTATTTTGTAGATGACAGCATAAGAGTTCATTTACATTTGAAAGTAGACTATATTTTTTTGAGCACTTCTGTACTTTTGAGTACTTACAGTGTGGAAGGATGTCTTATCCCAAACTACATCCCATTCCTGTTCCAATTTAAGGTAGACTTACGCTAATCCATTTGCACCCACCTGTAAAATATTTTCTTTAAAGGCTTTGGGGTGGCTACTTTACCCTGCTGGGATTGTTTTTTCCAGATGATTTCATTTATCTAGGAGTTAGGTGTCCACTCTGAGCTACTTGTCTTGGCTCCCTCTCACTTGATGGCCCTGTTACCTCAACGTGTCCTCTCCTGGTGATCCCGTCCCTCCGTTGACTCCAGCTTGGACTGAACTCCCACCTCACAGCTGAGGTTTGGTGGGATGATCTCTGCCATCCCATCACCAGAAGATGGTTTCTGAATGTCCTCTGGTGCCTTTGCAATGTCTTTCCGTAGGTTCTTAAGCCACGATGTCCCACTGAGAGCTGCAAAACTGCCCCTGCTGCAGCAGGACAGTGTTGGCCACATGGCAGGGAAGCTGATGTGCTGATTCCCATGTAGCACCTTGTCCTGGGTATGAGCGGTGTGGCCAGTAGTCCTTAGCAGGGATTTCTTTGTCAATATTTACTTTAATCAAAGCCATCTGCTGGCATCCTGCCTTTTCCAAAGGAGACCTTCGCAAGCCACAGTAAGGGATTTAATTTTATTCTTCTGGACAGTGCCATCTCCACAAAAGCCATGGTTGCACACAGCCTTAGATACCTTGGGCTTTCCAGGGTTGAGAAGACATGTGGAAAGCTTTACAGGAGCACACCATAGTCTGGGGTGGGAGCCCTGGGAGGCCGCAGCCATACCCTGTGCCATTGCTGCCATCAGCTTGGATGGCCACGAGTAGGGCATGCTTAAAACCAACTGATGGTCCAAGATGCCATCTCCAGTCATCCAGAAGCCCCAGGAGAGCACCTTGTTGGAGTAGCCTTGCAGAGGGGAAGAAGGAAAAAAAATAAAGTCCTTTTTTAGGGTAAAACCCTCTCTTCACTCCTGGAAAGACTTTCATCAGTGGCTTGGTTCTCGTGGGTCTTCTGGAGTAAATGCTGTATTCTGTATAGAGAGGTGGTCTCCATCACTGGGATCCCACACTGGAGAGGGTGGATCCCTCAAGGTGTCAGTTCCTGTAGCTTTCAAGCTTTATTTTAATTTTTATTTGAGCATTTCAGCTTTAATTTATTGATAATGGATTGGTTCATGTTTAAGCATTGCTATTTATTTAATTATTTTCTTTTGTTTTGTTTTTTTTTATTTTAGGTCTGGCGGGTTTTTATGGGTGATGAGATGTGCCACCGCTTGGATCAATATGTTTCATTGAATTTTGGGAAGGGGCGGATTTTTTTTGTTGTTCTTGGGTTGGGTTTTTGGAGTTGCTGTGATTATAAGTCAGGGTTAGCAGATCCAGGAGAGGCGTATCTACGTCTATAAATATGTATAATACTATATGTGCGCAGAGCAAAGGAAGCCATCCCAGGGCAGAAGAAGACCCGGGGGAGCTGCCACAGTAGAGGGAAGGGGGAAGTGTTGGGTGAGGAGTTGTTCAGACTCGATTGATATCGAAGCATGATGAAAGCTGGTGATGCCCGCATGGACTAAGTGCAGGTTTTTTTTAGCATAGAAGCTGACTTCCACCAAAAAAGCCCTGGGATTTACTCCACCAGCAGTGCTGGGACAGCTGGAGATCACCTCAGCCCCAGGTGTAGCAGGGGTTTTGCTACGGTGGGAACGCCACAGGAGAAGAAGATCTCCCGTATTTAGAAGGTGAGGCCGAAGCAGCATCTGATGGAACCGGCACGATCTCGCAACGCTGAGGGTCCCAGACAGGGGGGAGTTTTTCCGCTGGCTTTGGCATCGCTGGGATTTCACCCCTCGGCCAGAGAACCGAAGCGTGGCTTTAATTTCCTCCCGCTCCCAGATCTGTCCCTGTGGAGCAGAGCGCTACATCCTCTACCTGAGCGCTCCCCGACCTCTGCCAGGACAACGCCAGAGGGGTCATGAGCTGTCTTCCGGGCATTGCGATGCCAGGTTAGGGGGAAAAAAATATTAAAAAATAAAATTATATCTATATATATGTCTAAAAATAAAAGCATCCTGGGATTTCTAGGCTTGGGTTAGATGTGATGGGATCTGGGTGACGACACCCTGACAGTAACCAATGGACAAACCTGTGTAAAGATGCTTTTCCTTCATTACCATCCCAATCATTCCTTTACAAAAGCCCATTCAAAATAACTCTGCTCTCCGGGATGCTTGACTTGCTCTGTTTTCAGCTGGCCACTGCTGATCCTTCTAAAAAAGTGAGGTTTTTAACTTCCAGCCTCCTGCGTATCCAGAGTTCAGAAATCTCTGCGGAAGATGAAGCGAGTTAGAGAAATCAGCTTTGATCCCTTTCTGCCAGCATAGGATTATTCCGCGTCGCACTGGTTTTGAAGTTCGTGTTTAATCCGGTTTTACACGTCCCCGGGGGGACCGGGCTCCTTACAACTTCTTCTGCGGAGCAGTTTCGTGTGCGGCGTAGCCTCTGATTTAGAGCTCCAATTTGCATTTCCATTGCTGCATCCCATTTCATCCTGTGCCACATACATAATGTCGCTGCTTCGTGACAGACGGCTTTCAAAGGCGTTACCGTGCCCGTGCTATTTTATACGCTCACTACACACCTGGTCGAACTATATATATTTATTTGAACCCCAGTCTTGGAAAACAGCTGCGCGTGACTTGTCCGTAGGTTTTCCAACATATTTACCTACAAAAAAAGGGCTTGTAGTGTCCAGCGTGGGTCACGGTGCGCGAAAGCAACCGGGCGTGAAACAAGATCAAAAGAGCCACGTGCGCAGAAATCTGGCTGATCGAGGCAAAGAGGAGGGTCATGTAACTCTTTTCTAGCAGAGCAGAAGGTTTAGCTGGTCAGTCCTGAGGTTGGTTTTTTTTTTTTAGAGTGCTGCATTTTACACATGGTGAGTTTGTGAAGCCCTAAATTTCCTTTCCAATAAATGTGTATTTTCAGGCTTAACGACAACTACTTGTCTGTCATCCTTCGAAGTGCCTTTTTACAGGCACTGGGGGCTGGCAGGCACCTTGGGAACGTTTTCTGCGGACACACACACCGGGCACGACGGTACCGGAGCAGCAGAGCATTTAAGCACGTGGTCTATTTTAAGTACCTAATGGACGCATTTAAAAACAGCACCGCGTTTTGTTCAGAGCCATCTTAGGTGAGCACCCGAACCAGTCCCGGGGACGTTTCAGGAACTGCCTCCTGGAATGGAAAGTACTGGAGAGGTCAGAAAAAAAAACGGTTTATACACCAAAAATGTGTTTTGTGGGTCAAGAGTTAAAGTTTCTAAGTTGCTCAGGGTATTTGTATTTCAGCGGGAAGGCTGAGAGATTGAGGAATTGAATCCTCATCCCTGTTCCCACCCTGTGCCTTCGCCCTTAACACACGCCTGGTAGTATTATCTCATTTTCTCCTAAAGAGTGCAGACAGCAAGGAAAAATATCCTGCAAAATTTCTGGAAAGGAGACAGGGCAAAGCAGAAAGACAATAAAGGATGAATACAATAGATATAACCTAAATATTACACTGTGTACACGGAGATGGATATTTTTTTTTTTCAGATCATCTAGAGGACTAACAATATTACAGTAAATTAGTGTGTGTAGACACTTGGGAATATACGTGCTCTGGCAGGGGGTTGGACTAGATGATCTCCAGAGGTCCCTTCCAACCCCATATCAGTCTGTGGTTCTGTGAAGAGGTGGATTTGGAAGTGTCCTCTTCCGTCCTAACAGGGCTTTGAGCAGCCCATCCCATGCTCCTGCCACCATGGGAAAAAACTAAGAAAAAAAAACTTCTATAAAAAACTAAGATCATTTTAAGTCAATCGGAGCTAGAAAGTTGCAAGGTTCTCGGTGTGATTTATCTCTTCTCCCTTTGAAATGGCATTTCTGGAAGATGGTGGTGGGTGCTGCTTTACCTGGACTCTTCCTTCACAGCCTGGTCTGAATCCCACGGAAGGTCTTCAAGACATCTGTCGGATGCCCTACTTCATTTAAAATGTTTGGGTTATTTATTTATGTATTTTTTTGTTTCGTTCTCATTGCTATAGTAAAATTGTTTTTACGACCCTTTGGGTATTACCTGCTTTTATAATCTTTCTATAATTAAATTTACAAATCCGCTTTTGAGCTGGTGATGTATAAAACCTTGCAAACGGGATCCTTTGTGCGTTAACCTATATTTATGTTACTTTTATTCCTTCTGGCAGTAATTATCCTGGCTCTAGGCCTAGGATTAATCCATAAGATGCTGAACATGCTTGATTTTCTCCCCCCCCTCCCCTTCTCTGTGGCAAACTCTCTCATCTTATGCAGATCAGAGCAGGGCATTTTTAAAAACCACTTCCTGTGAAGCAGTTTAACTCTTACCCCTCTTCAGCCATTCGCAGGAGGAGCCGTAGCAAAGGTTAATTGATCCTGTGCCGTGGATACGGAAAGGAGAAATGATTCAGCCTCCGTCACGGGGAAGGATTTACAGGAGATGCTCGGCTGTTTCCGAGCTCAATGACGCAGCTTTCGCTGCGCGGCCAAGGGACCGTCACCCACCACTGCTCGGTGGGACTTTGGGGGGTCAAGTAGATGACACGTTGGAGGGAAGGGATGCTATCCAGAGGGATCTGGGTCCTGTTGGAGCAGGGCCAGAGGAGGCCACGGAGATGCTGGGACTTTTTACAAGGGCATGTATTGTTAAGATGAGGACTAATGACTTTAAACTCGAAGAGGGGAGATTGAGATTACATATTAGGAAGAAATCAGTGGTGTGACTGTGGCCCAGGTTGCCCAGAGAAGCTGTGGCTGCCCCATCTCTGGAGGGGTTCAAGGCCAGGTTGGACGGGGCTTGGAGCAACTTGGTCTGATGGGAGGTGTCCGTGCCCAGGGCAAGGAGTTGGAACTTGGTGATCTGGGCTGCTGGTGGGGCATCAGCATTTGGAGGTGCTCTCTTTGGAGCCAGGTCTCTTGGGCAACACCTGACCATGTCCAAACAGTGGTCAAGGTGGTCTCAACAAGTTTGTGGCATGAAGGTTCAGCCCCAGATCGATGCAGCATTGTACTCTTCGCTGCTGAGTCGGGAGAGGTGCCATGTGCTGTAGCGAACGTTGCCCGTCGGGAATTTTTTTCCTTAGCAGACCTTTCCGGAGTCATTGATTTGCAGCGTGTCTGAGCCAAATTTAAGCGTGGAGCCACATAGATCTGAATTTAGCCGTGCTGGCTGTTTTCCCTAGGAGGAGGGATCACGGGGATGGATTTGATTGCCTCGGAAAATTAGTGTTGATTTCAGTGAAGAATATTTTATTACAGTGTTTGCATTGGCATTCTCTTCATAGGATAATGGCTACGAGTTTCCAGTGTTTCCTGTGCTTGTGTGTATTTAATGATTTAATCTACTCCTTCTCAACACTGGCTTGGAAAAACAAAAAAAAAAACCAAAACAAAACAAAAAAAAAAGAGAAAAAAAAGGCTGGCTGCCTACTCTTAATATCCCATCGTTAAATAAAAGCAGTAATCCCAAAGGTGGAGTTGCGATTGAAGAGAAAGAAAACCAGTCTTGGAAGGTATTAAAACTGAATAATATGCTTTAAAGTAGACACTGACCGTGGTGTTTGCTTCAGTTATGGAAGAGAGTGAGGCTGTAGCACTTTTGAAAATTGGGATGCTGTTATTTCCGTCCCTCAGCATTGATTTAGAAATCTGGGGTGAGGCTCACTGCTTTGAAGCTGGTTGCTGCTGAGGGGGTGCTCAGTCTTTCCTCTGGCACATTTTGTGCATTGGAGAGCCTGCGGTCACCTGCCCAGGGAAGAAAAAGTTGAAAATTTTGCCTGTGTAAAGCCCTTTATAAGTTGAGGGTTTTTCCATTATTTTTGGGGTACGGGCACTAACAGCCTTTGGTATTTGCTAGTCCAACTGTAATTTTACGGGGCAGAAACACTGCAGTGCTGTCCGATATCTGCTCTACCATAGTCCCCAACATGAGCCCTAGTAATGACTGATGCTCTCCGGAGAGGTGCCGAAGCCTCGTTAGGCACCGGCAGGTAATGAAGGATGTGTCTGCAGCACCAGCCCCTGCAAGACACAGGTCCTACCTCTCCGTAATTTGCAGAAGCAATCTCAGAGTCACAGAAACACAGAATGGAAGGGGTTGGAAGGGACCTCTGGAGATCACCCAGTCCAACCCCCTGCCAGAGCAGCGTCACCCAGAGCAGGTTGCACAGGAATGCATCCAGATGGGTTTGGAATATCTCCAGAGAAGGAGACTCCACACCCTCTTTTGTGGAGATTCCTTTTACTCTTCTGTTTTACAAACATGAAATAATGACTTGACCAACTCAAGGTTCAGGTTCAAGGCCAGGTTGGAGGGGGCTTTGAGCAACCTGGTCTGGTGGGAGGTGTCCCTGCCCATGGCAGGGGGTTGGAACTCAATGATCTTTTAGGTCCCTTCCAACCCAAACCGTTCTATGATTTCATGATTCTATGATTCTATGACTGAGAAAAGAAATAGAGGGAGCAACAGGAGGGGCGGGCTGAGCATCACTTAGAGGTTATTGCCTGTTTTGTGGAAGACCTGAGCCTTGATTCATGGCATCGCTGGGCTGGTGAGGAGTCCTGTCTGGGCTTTACAGCAGCATATTTCTGGACCAGGAGGCCAGACTGAGTTGCCTCTGAGCATCGCCCTGAGCAGCTGCCCTTTACGAGAGGAGAAGGGTGGTTGAGAAGTGCAAGCAGAGGAGCCCAGATGACCGATCGCTACCTCCTACTGACTTCAGAGTCTCTCCGTGGGCAGCAGAAGGGCTTCTTTATGGCGTTGTGTTTACCAAAGCTGCCTGGAGGAGGTTATTTAAACAAGCAGTGTTTTGAACCATGCTCTTGACATAATTTTTCTCCATCTGCAGCCTTAAATACCAGCCTCTTCTCAGAACTGAATGGCTCTCGTGGTTACTCACATGCTTTTAAGGTGCAATCATTCCCTTCGTAAGCTCCTGTGCCATTCAGAGCTGCCTACTCTGACTCTACAGCGAGACTCCGGCGTATACCAGACCCTATATGAGAAACACAGCCCTTATGGGAGGACACGTAGACGTTGGGATTCGGGCTGGATCTGCTGCACGAAATGAGCAGGACAGGGATGCTGTGAGGTTGTGGTGCTGAGATCGAGGCCATTTCCCCTCTGATTCTGCTAAAATATATACGTTTTCCTTATGTACAGTCTTGAGCCACATGTGTGGCTCAGGAGAATGAAAATCCGAGATGCAATAAAATTGGTAGCTTCCAATACTGAACAAAATTTGGCTATCTGGGAAATGTTCATAAGAAGCAACATCCATCCATGTGCCGGTTTCTTTGACTCTTGCGAGTAAGGGCTGGTGCATCCAGATGTGGTGGGTTAAGGTGTTACTGCCCTGGTGCTGTGCCCTGTCCCTCTGCCGTTGGCAATGCCTCAACTCCTTGGCTTTAATGGATGGAGAGGTGGGTCTCTGAAGGTGCTGCATGAGGAATTGCAGCAGCAGAGGCTGGAGCACGCCAATCCCTGTGAGGTACAAGAGTTTCAGAGGTTCAATTCAGTGCATGGCTTTTGTAGCCCTCTTGAGATTGTGCCTCATCCCAAAACCTTGTTGCAATTCGGTAGGAACCTGCCAAAAATGCATCACCCCTTGGCAGCGGCATCAGTTGGATCCTTGGAAACTGAGCTGGGAGTATCTTCCCACAGGGGACGGAGCTGACCTCTCTTGGTCAGCTTGATGTCTCTTGGCTTTCCTGCAGAGCTCTTTGGGGTCATCTGTGCTTGAGGTGCCATTCTTCACTTGGCCGAGCTCTAGAGATGGTGGTCACCGTAAATATGTCCTAATCTGGTTAGATTAGCCAAGCATGCAGTAGTTTTGTCAGCGCTATGTGTCCTTGGGAGGATGGTGGACATAGCATCAGGATGTGGTGTTTTTCCATAAATTTAAGCCATCAGGGTGAGTTCGTGCTGGGTCAGTGCTTTGGCTGCGGGAGCTGTGGAAGTTTTGATCCAGTTCAAGATAACCTGAAATTGGATTTGCGTGTTAGACTGGAATAGTTCCAGTTGGAAGGGACCTACACTGATTGTCTAGTCCAGCTGCAGGATCCCATGGCTTGAACATTGCTGTCAGTGAGGGCACAGCACAGATACTTGAAGGATTGTGAAATGGCCCTTTAGGGTTGATATTTCCATTTTCCACAGCCTAGAGCAGAGCTTGTGGAAGCGATGGGCTGTTTTCCCCCCGTTCCTCTGCAAGCCTCTGCCCTACCAGTCAAATCAGTTCAAAAAACCCCTTCACTTTTGATTAAAGAGATTATTTGTGTGAAGAAGCACTTGAGAAGAAGCGCCAGAAGCTCAAGGTAAGTTTACAGCAAAAACTTGCACTTCAAAAAGGCAGTGAGTCTTTTTGCAGCTAGACAAGTCTACCCTCACCTAATCCTTAACGGCACGGAGTAATTGGTTCAAGAGACAAGTAGGTTTTGTGGCAGGAGGAGCGACGAAGAGTTTGCAGAGAAGGGTTTGAGCTGATTGTTCAGGGGGAGGACTGTAGGGCCTGTGGAGGGTGAGCCGTGGTGGTGGGAGCAGTTGCTCTCTTGTTGGGTGCACGTGTGGTTCACCACAATGGTGTTTGGTGTGAGAGGGGCTGGAGTTTCTGCCTGTAAAAAGCTGGATGTGGCGTTGTGAAAGGGACAGGTGGGACAGCCCAGCTCCAGCTCTGGAGCCCCCAACATAAGAGGGACCTGGAGCAGGTCTAGAGGAGGCCACGGAGATGCTGGGAGGGCTGGAGCCCCTCTGCTGGGAGGACAGGCTGAAAGAGTTGGGGGGGTTCAGCCTGGAGAAGAGAGGGATCTAGGGAGACCTTGGAGCCCCTTCCAGTCCCTCAAGGGGCTCCAGGAAAGGTGGGGAGGGACTCTGATCAGGGAAGAGAGCCTAGGACGAGGCAGAATGGTTTTAAACTGAAAGAGGGGAGACAGAGATGAGATGTGGTGAAGAACTTCTTTGCTGAGAGCCTGGCCTAGGTTGCCCAGAGAAGCTGTGGCTGCCCCATCCCTGGAGGGGTTCAAGGCCAGGCTGGATGGGGCTTGGAGCAACCTGGTCTGGTGGGAGGTGTCCCTGCCCAGGGCAGGGGGTTGGAATTGTATGATGTTTAAGGTCCCTTCTAACCTAAACCATTCCATGATTCTATGTTAAAAGTCAGGGGTAGGTGCCCACCCATCCTCTGTTGCATGAAGCTTATTCGTCCGTGGATGTCTTCTGCTCTGTGTAAAATGTTCATCCTTTCTTTACTCTAAATGAGTTGCTTTGCAAATTGCAAATGTGATTATTAAATGAACCTTCTTTTTTAAGTGAGTTTTGAAACCTTTTGATGTGCGAACGGTCTCGTTGTGTGATTCCGTGGCCACAAAAATGTGCTTTTTATTTTCAAAAGGAAAAATTCAAACCTGGGGAGAAATTCCCAGGAGGGAAGTTTAACAGCTTTCAAAGTGTTCTGCAGCACTTTTTCTTTGTGTGTGGGCAGGAAGATTTCTCTTCCCTCAAAAACAGGCAGGCTCCCCTCTGCAGAATGCCTCTGGGCTTTGAGATAGCCTCCAGACCTGTGGTCCCTTCTGATGATGCTGTGAAGGTATCTGGACCACAGGAAGCCACCAACGCTGTGGTCCAGCCTGTCGAAGAAGCTTCATCCTACTTTTTTAGCTGTGATGATCGCTGGAATCTTCCCAGTGTTCAGGGATCCCAAACAAAACATGCTCAGAGTCCACCTGGCTGTGACCAAGAGCTGGAAAGGGTGTAGAGCAGCTTGGGGAGCTGTTTGGCCCTGGTTGAAGCACCTCTTGCCAACCGTGCCACAGGTTGGGGACTTCTAGAGCCTGGATTGGATAGCCGTTCCCCACCGCTTGCCTTTCCAAATAAATAAACACATATTCCTGGGGTGAAACTCTCAAAGGCTTCTGGCATCTAAGAGAAGTAACAGTGAGCACCACCAGGGTGGTGGAGAAGAAAATTTCCCAGTGTCATCTTGTCTTCAGGGCCATGAAGGTGCTGGGTGGGCTGGAGCCCCTCTGCTGGGAGGACAGCCCGAGAGAGCTGGGGGGGGGTCAGCCTGGAGAAGAGAAGGCTCCGGGGAGACCTTGGAGCCCCTTCCAGTCCCTCAAGGGGCTCCAGGAGAGATGGGGAGGGACTCTGGATGAGGGAGGGGAGCCATGGGATGAGGGGGAAGGGTTTGACACTGAAAGAGAGGAGATTGAGATGAGATCTCAGGAAGACCTTCTTTGGTGTGAGGGTGGTGAGAGCCTGTCCCAGGTTGCCCAGAGAAGCTGTGGCTGCCCCATCCCTGGAGGGGTTCAAGGCCAGGTTGGATGGGGCTTGGAGCAACCTGGTCTGGTGGGAGGTGTCCTTGCCCAGGGCAGGGGGGTGGAATTGGATGATCTTTAAGGTCCCTTCCAACCCAAACCATTCTATGATTGTGCAGCTGCTTTGATTGTCAGTCCCACAGCTCTAGTCAAGCAGATGAAGACATGAGAGTGTGTGGGACTTGGAACTAGTGAAAAAAACACACATGGACTGTCTCTGCCAAGAGAAGAGGCCCAACAGCTGCCCAGATGGTACATCAAACCCAACTGTGCTGCCCCATGGTAAACCTGGACCACTTCTTGTCTGCCAAAGAGCAGGACAAGCTGTGGCAATTAGGCTTCTCTCTGCCTGGCAGCGACGAATTGGGATGCTCAGCTTCTTGGAGGACAGCAGTAGCAGCTCCAAAGTCCTCCTCACAGCTTGGAAATATCTCTGATTCCTTCATTAGATGTTGGATTATGTTAGGATTTAGCAATCTCCAGCTGAACTTGCAAGGGATGACAGACTGTGCCCCTGTAAGAGCTTGCAGTTGGATGGGAAACAATGGGCAGACAATTTTGTCTTCTGGAGTGAAAGGAAGACATGGAGAGTTCCATCAGTATTGTCGAGGAAAGCACATGCATCGGCAAAAGCAGGCAGAGGTGGAGCCCATGCTCCAGCAGCTCTTCCAAGAACACACAACAGAGCCGATGCTGGAGCAGGCGGAGCTGTCAGTGAGCTGCCAGGTGGATTTGGGTCCATGGGGCCCCGTCAGTCCCAGGATTTCCTGATACCAAGGCCTCTGGGGAGAATATCACTAGCTAATGCAATTGGAGACCCATCACTCGGTGAAACCCCGTGGGAATTCAGCTTGCTCCTACCTTTGCTGAGCCCATTGCTTGTGCTGTGAGAAGAACTGCTGTGCTCAGGTGTTCGTTCCCATCTTACACCAAAATGTTTGTTTTCAGTGAATAATTGCCATTATGTGTGACGAAGCCCTGGCTGCTCTCCCAACCAGCACAACATCCACTTGTCCTACTGCAAACCCAGGCAGTGCCACGGTCCCCAGTGAGGCATCTCCATGGCAGAGAGCGGACAGGCAGGCAAGGAGTGGATCAGCTGGAGAAACCTCCCGTAGATCGAGCTGTGTGTGAATTTAGGGGTCAAATAAGGATAGAAAAGAGGCGCTGAGCCAGCCCGGCTGGGATTGTGTTCATCTCCTCCTACGCCCACTCATAGGAATCAGCTCCAGGGAAAGGAAATCTCTGCAGCCTCCGCTGGCTGCATCCAGATATCTCCATTAGCTGCAGCAGGAGCCTGGAGAGGAGACTTGGACATGGACACCTGCTGTTCAGTGGGGCTGCGACACTTCCTGGGAATTACATCATCTGCTCACTTGGGTGAAGCCCCGTCCACAAAGCATCTCCCATGGTGGGTTTAGGTGGCAGAGCGATGTGCCACCGCTGAAAGGTGGTTTTTGGTGCAAAGCCAGGAGCATCTCGTGATGATCAGAGGGCTGGAGCACTTCTGTGAGGACAGGCTGAGAGAGTTGGGGGGGATCAGCCTGGAGAAGAGAAGGCTCCGCGGAGACCTTAGAGCCCCTTCCAGTCCCTCAAGGGGCTCCAGGAGAGATGGGGAGGGACACTCTCTGAGGGAGTGTAGCAATATGACGAGGGGGAAGGGTTTTAAACTGAAAGAGGAGAGATTTACATGAGATCTCAGGAGGAAATTCTTTGCTGTGAGGGTGATGAGACCCTGTCCCAGATTACCCAGAAAAGCTGTGGCTGCACCATCCCTGGAGGGGATCAAGGCCAGGCTTGAGCAACCTGGGCTAGTGGGAGGTGTCCCTGCCCAGGGCAGGGCGGTTGGAACTGGGTGATCTTTAAGGTCCCTTCCAACTCAGACCATTCTGTGATTCTATGAGAACCAAGCACAGCCTGTTATCTGCACACGGGGCAGAACCACCAGGACCTCGTGAAGTTCCGCTGAACCTCCCAGCGAAGGCGAGATGTGAAGGAAGCAAGTGCCGAGTGGGAGTCTGTTTTTCTACCAACTCTGAATTCAAAAGGAGCCGTGAGTGTAGAGACAGCTGAGCGACGGCGCGGCCTCCGCTTTCCTTGTGCGCCAGCAATTGCTTCTGCTGAAAGGGCTGGTTTATCTTTTTTTCTTTTTTTTTTTTTTTTTAATATTAATTTTCCATTTAACCGTGTGACTCATGAAGCTCGGGTACAACGTGTGATTATTTGCGTCTGAGTGTAAAAATCCAGGCTGGGCATTACTCTTTCCTGCACTGGAAGTTCCTGATGTGTTGGTTTGGGGGCAGGAATATCTTCTTCCACGTTGCTGAGAGAATCAGCATTGCATGGAGGACAAAATACTCCCCTGGGTCCTGGGACACATGGATCTGGCGTTCGGCTACCCAGTAACCTCCTGTTATGTTTTTGGGGACAGGATCTGTTGCCTATGAGATGTTTGTGCTCTGTCTGGCACAGCGGGGCAGTCTGGGTGTTATTTTTATAGCAGTGTCAAATAACTCTGTCTACAGGTTTTTGGAGATGGGAGGGAAAGGGCTGGCAGTCGGCCCTCTTAAGTGTAACTTGGTGGATTATCCGTGTTCGGGGTCATGTAATGCAGGAGATGTCATGCACCTCTGCAGCCTCACGTGTAGCTTCATCCACCCCCAGCACTGCCTCTCTCTGGTGTCCTGGTGTTGGGCATATCCCCACGGACGTTTTCAGAGACGGATGTCTTCACTGGAAACATCCACACTGGGTTTAGACGAGTCATACCCAAGAGCTGTGATAGCAACCACTGCCCATGTTTACAGAAGGGGTCTTAATGGTGTAATGCTTTACCATATGAGCCTCTTGATGAGACTTACTGGGTACAGTATCTCCTAGAAGAAGGTCCTGCCTGGAGACATGGGAGGAGACTGCTCTGAACTTGCAGAATTGGGCACCTGAGCATGAAGGATGACACATTTGCACAACCAGCTCTCTTTGAAAGTAGGCTCCTGAATAGGAGTGTAGGGACAGTGTTTAGGGTGGATATTAGGAAAAATTTCTTCACCTAAAGGGTTGTTGAATAGTGGAACAGGCTGTCCAGGGAAGTGGTGGAGTCACCATCCCTGGAGGTATTTAAAAGCCTGGCAGACGTGATGCTGAGGGACATGGTTTAGTGATGGTTTTGTCAGTGTTGGGTTGATGGTAGGACTCGATGATCTTAAAGGTCACTTCCAACCAAGACAATTCTATGATGCTATGATTCTATGAATAGCTTTGAGGACCCAAGCTGATGTTCACAACAAGGGTGTGATGGCCCAAACATGGACAGGGTCTTGTGTGACGTGTTTTGACGGGTGGCTTGAACATGGCAATTCCCTGGCATCAGCAGAACTGCTTCCCCAGGCCTGTCCTGACCCATCCTCTTTTGCTTCCTGACTTACGCAGAACTCGTTGCTGTGGTATCAAGCTTTCTTCCTCTTCCTTCATAAACTGTTTTCCCCTGCAAGGATACGTTGGCCTTTTCTTTAGTAAGAAAGATTTATTTCAAATGGATGTGATCCCTGAAAGTTGTGCTCCATCTCAGCATCAGCTCCCCGTTTTAAGTTATCACAGGTATTTGTTGAAGAACTCACATTTGTTGATCCTGGTTGTGTTTTGTGCCACCCATTCCCTGCAGCCCTTCTTCATTCCAGTGCTTGGAGGCTGTAGATTTGGAAAGCCCGGAGGTGGGTATTGGGTAGCCACTGCCCAGCAGCCTAGAGAACCTAAAGTCTCACCTTACTGCAGCCCTGAGTTCAGTCAAATGCAATACTAGAAGAAAACTGCTTTAGATTATGCCTCTACTGTAGGTGAACACACCTCTGCACGTATTTAGCGGAGAGAAAGTGACTTGCAGAGATTTACTCATCCCATCTTGGGGCAGGCGTCCCAGGCCACTGCCAACCACCGACCTTCCTGCTCTCCCGTCCTACTTCACAGCTTGTCTCAACATGGAAATAACAGTGCCTGTGGGCTCTCGCGGCCCGTCCCTGTCCCCCAACCTACGCAGCATTCGAGAAGGGACGTCCAAAAGCTCTTGAAGTGCCGGCTTTGTACCGGCTGCTGTTCTGTTTCTGCTGTGAGCTGCCCTGTCACACAGGCTCAGGAAACAAAGCAGGGACAGCCAGGTGGTGGAGTGGCTCAAAAGACTCTTTTGTTTGCTTTTTGCCCTTGAAAGGCAAAATGATGGCGCAGAGGAAAGGTGAAGGCACGAGAAATCTCCTTGTGACATTAACAAGGGAGTGTAGGAAGTTAATTGCATAACCTGCCTTAGAACACTCCAGAATCATAGAATCATAGAATGGTTTGGGTAGGAAGGGACCTTAAAGCCTATCCAGTTCCAACTCCCTGCCACGGGTAGGGACACCTCCCACCAGACCAGGTTGCTCAATACCCTGTCCAACCTGGCCTTGAACCCCTCCAGGGATGGGGCAGCCACAGCTTCTCTGGGCAACCTGGGCCAGGCTCTCACCACCCTCACAGAAAATAATTTCTTCCTGAGATCTCATCTCAATGTCTCCTCTTTCAGTTTAAAACCATTCCCCCTTGTCCTAGGGCTCCCCTCCCTGATCAAGAGTCCCTCCCCATCTCTCCTGGAGCCCCTTGAGGGACTGGAAGGGGCTCCAAGATCTCGCCAGAGCCTTCTCTTCTCCAAGCTGAACCCCCCAACTCCCTCATCCTGTCCTCCCAGCAGAGGGACTCCAGCCCTCCCAGCATCTCTGTGGCCTCCTCTGGCCCCGCTCCAATAGGTCCATGTCCTTCTTGAGATGAGTATTCTTCTTGTGCTGAGAAATCTTCTGTCTTGGTAGTGCTGTATCAAAAAGGAGGACGTGAAGAGCTCAGAGCATCATTCATTCTTCTTCTAGCTCTACTTGATGGTTTGTGCATCACAATGGTCTCTATCATGCAGCATCCAGCATGGAGTTCACAACACTTGTGCAGATGAATTATAATGAGTTGAAAAGTAAGATTGGCACAAGGAGTCATGAGGCAAGTCTTGGGGGCAGGTCAGCAAGGCAGCGATTAGCTTCCGGGCTTAATCAAAGAGAAAATCCTAATGAGATGTTGTGTTTTTCTGGCTGCTGATAGCAATGGGGATGCAGCCACAAATGAAGAAATGCATCACGCATTTTAAACCTTCTATATGAGAGTTTCTGCAGGGAGGATAAATAAATGGCACAAGCTCAGCAAAGTACCCGGAGGTACTCTGAGGCAAAGGGACTCCTGCGGATAACAGAGAACAAGGAAAGAAAAGGAAAGGGGGGAAAAACCAGCTGGGTTGGAGCAGAACTGAATCCTGGAAATACTCCAGGTTTTGGAAATCGGTAGGGTCCTGCTTCTTGATGGATCCCTCATGGAGCATAACAAAGACTAGAATATAAAGATATGTTAATACCTTTTCTTTGGGAGTTGTTTGCCTCCATTGTGGACTGTGGGACTTTACCCTCAAGCCTAAAAATAGGGATAATTGGTGTAATTCTAAACCAAGGGGACGTGCCAGCTGACTGCACAGATTATAAGGCTGTCCCCTCAGCACCTGGAGGTCATGGGGTGACATGCAAAGAGGAGGTTTTTTTGAATGCTGCCCTCCCTGATCATCGTGTGTGATGAGATAATGGTGTGAGGTGAAAGAGGGATGGATGGATCAAATTGGAAAACTATTGGCCTTCATGAGATGTGCTCTGGGGGTGGATTTTCAGGAAGCTGATGCCTTCTCTGTAGGTCAGCCCATATCTCCAGCATCTCTGGGGCCTCCTCTGGCCCCGCTCCAACAGCTCCATGTCTCTCCTGTGCTGAGGCCCCAGAGCTGGAGGCAGCACTGGGGGGGGGGCCTCCCCAGAGCGGAGCAGAGGGGCAGAATCCCCCCCTGGCCCTGCTGGCCACGCTGCTGGGGATGCAGCCCAGGGGGCTGGGGGGCTTGCTGGGCTGCCAGAGCATGTTGCCAGCTCCTGTTGAGCTTCTCACCCACCGACACCCCCAAGTCCTTCTCCTCAGGGCTGCTCTCCATCTGTGGCTGGGATGCAGACCAGCAGTGACCCTAACCAGCCATGAGGCTGGAGATTTTAAAGCCGTTCTGGGCAGAGTGAGTCCTCACGCAGAGCATAACGGAGTCTTCATTAGGTCTGGTAGATGCTGCTGAAAAATTAATAATGCACTTACGAGCCTTAGTTAAGGAGCCTGCTCTGGGCAGCAAGTGAACGTCCCTGCTGACGGGGCTTGAAAACCTGGAGAGCTAAGTGTTGGTTGCTATTTATTCCCTTTTATTTAGCATCTATATTTAATGCTTCGCCTCTTTCAATGGCTTTGCAAATATGAGCAAATTAATTGGAAAGTTACTGCAGTGCACGTAACGAGTGGAGCCCTGCTAATTAGTCGGGGCGGGGTGTTGACATTCAACAGGCTACTTCAGGTGTTCGTGTTTGCTTTCTTCCTTCCAGTCCAAAGTGCTGCTTTCAGCTGCGCTTCACTGATGGGGGAAATCCAAGATTCAGCAAAACTGCCTTCCGAAGGGATTTTTTCAGAAAGGAAAAGCAGAACGTCTGTGCTCTGGAATGAGAAATTACACCCATGCATTTAATTTCCTGATTTAAAATGACTTAAACTTCTCTTTTTTTTTGATTCTCTTTCTCTTTTTTTGAAGACTGATCAGATAGCATTAAAAAAATATACCTGGCTGGGAGTGTAGCTCTAATTAATTGCATTGCAGCAAATGAGACCATTTCAATAAATCCTCCATGCACATTTTAGACCTTAATCAAGTGGTAACCTGTTTGACAGTGCATTGCAGTGAGCTGGGTAATTTCACCCCTGTTGGAATAAGGCTTATTCCATAGAAGTGATTAATGAATTAGGAGTTGTAGGTCATTCCGTTACTACAGTCACTGTGAGGTGTGTTTCTGTTTTGCATCCATGCCCCAGAGACAGTTTTCAGAGTGTCTTCTTCTGCTGGATATGTGGGAACATGGTGGAACATGGAGTGAATGCAGGGGGAAATTAGGTTGTTTTCAGTGGGTTATCCTGAATTTGCGGCCAAGTGCACCTTCCAGTCATACAAATATTGATGGGAACCAAGCTTGCTTTCTCCATCATGGTGGCTTCAATTTGCACCATGCTTTTCGACTGGTGACCTGTGGGTAATTCAGTGGGTTAGTCCTTGAAACAAATGGAGTTGGTGAGAACAGTCCATGTCTCTTTTATGTCTCTGAATGGACTCCTCCAGCTTTACCTGGTGACCTTGATGGGAACCCCTACAGCATCCCCCAAGGGATCTTCAGAGATACAGGGTTGAGAACAGCCCTGAGCTCTTCCTTGCTTTGTAACTCAATAGATCATCCACAGGGTGATTTGAGGAGAGCATCATATAAATTATTATTGGCGGTGTAGCCTTAAATATTATTTCATTGCTGTAAGAGTTTCAAAGTCCTCCAAGCTCTCCTTGTGCTGCTGAGTTTCCTGCAGCCCTTTAGTTTCATACGATATGTTGCTTTCAACTCCATGTGGCAATAGCACGAGGGGTAATGGTTTTAAGCTGAAAGAGGGGAGATCTGGATGAGATCTCAGGAAGAAATTCTTTGCTGTGAGGGTGGTGAGAGCCTGGCCCAGGTTGCACAGAGAGGCTGTGGCTGCCCCATCCCTGGAGGAATTCCAGGTTGGGTTGGAGGGGACTTTGAGGAACCTGGTCTGGTGGTAGCTGTCCCTGACCATGGTAGGGGGGGCTGGATCTCTAAGGTCCCTTCCAACACAAACCATTCTATGATTCTGTGTAGCAGCAGAAATAAGATTGAGGTGCACAGGAGCAAAAATGAGGCAAACCAACCAAAGTAGACCAAATAAGAAAGAAAAAGAAATGCAGAAGGGTGAAAATTACCCAAATCCTAGTAATTTTCAGGGTTGGGGCTTGAGTGTTTGGAGGGAGGGGTTGGTTACAGGCTCTTGGACTCCTGCTCATTTGGGAACCTACTTGCATGTCCAAGACATCTGTATTTTTGCTGTTTTGCAGACAGAGCTAACAGGGGGGTGTTGTTCATGCCCTAAATCCCAGCTGTGACCTCTAAGCCCAGGAAAAACAAATCGCTGGTCCCTTCTTTCTCCTTCACTCTTCATCTTCTCTCTGGCCATCCTGGCAGCAGGAATTCCCCTCTGACTCTGCCCTTTTTGCTGTGCAGAGACCACCAACCCCTTCCTGGGTGTTTCCCCTCTGAAGCCCTGCACAGCCCCCTTGAATGCTCCTTTCCTGCCTCCCCTGGTCCTTCCATTTCCTCCGAGATGCTGCCTCTGGGATGATGCTGATGCTTTCTAAAGCCTCCCGGGAACGCCGTGGCTTCGGGTTCATCCCCGGCACCGAGCCATGCCGACACGGCCATTAGGGAGGCTGGGGAGATGCTCGGCTGGAGGGGAACGTGGCCAGCACACATCAGCTGCTACACAGCCGCCCGCTTTATCCGGCATCAGGCTCAGATAATCCCCTGTGCCTTTAAACGTGATGCACATCAAAGCCAAACAGTGCAGAGGAATTCCCCCTTTCCCGCTCCCGCCTCCCAGCCCTCGCTCCCTCCTTTTTCGTTTAAATTTTAGGAACTGGAGAGCGGATTGCGGCTGACACAGATTTGTAGCCGTCTCCATGGCTACAGAGACGGGCAACTTGTATGTGGAGCGTGTTCATTGTTAAGTTTCTAATTTCAGCGAGGTCGCTGGATGGTTTTTCTCCTGGTTTTTTCTTTTCTTTCCGGCGCTTGAAGATACCCTGGAGAGGGATGAGAGCTGTCTGTGCCCCCGCCTCCCCCTGCTTCTCCAGGCGCCATCCCTTGCTGCATCCCTGCTGTCCTCGGAGTAAAACCACTGGGAACCAGTCTCCAGTTTTTGAAGCTTGGCTGTTTTTTTCCCCATCTTGCCCATTCCTCTAGGTATTCAGCTCACGTCCGCCTCGGCAATTCCCACCTCTCCCTGAAGTTCCTCGGTGCTTTCGGAGATCTTGTCTCCCCGTCCTTCTGTCTCTTTCTCTTGCTCGCAGCCTTGCAAACACAGGCATCCCCAGGCACAGACCATCCATGGGCAGCCAGTGAGATGCTGTGGAAAGGCTAAGGTGCAACAGGCGTTGCTGGCGACTCACAAATTCTGGCCGAGGAGAAAGGATGCAGCGTTACCCATGTCTTGTGTGGAGGACAAGTGGGAGACAGCCACCGGTTTTATGGACTTTGGTGTCACTGGTGTTTCAAAAGTTTTTGGCCTTCCAGTTCGACCTTCTTTTCTCATCTCGAGAAGAAAAACACACACTTGCATGCATTATTGGGAATTTTTAAAAAAACTTTGTTTAAAATGAGGTGGAATTTGGTGTTTCAAGTTAGGATCAAAGCTACCTCCCCCCTCAAGTCATCCTCCAATGGGTTGGAAGGAGAAAGATAGTGTCCTTTGTGTAGATGATCTGGAGCTCAAGTGACCTTGCTCATATTTCCCCACAACTGTGTGGTCTCCCTCCCTCTTCCCAGAAGATGTGCAGAAATTCAATGCACAAACTTGGCCACACAACACTGCACCAGGCCCTCGGTCTCCTCAATGACAAAGTAGTAGCCATGATGTGCTGTAATCCTCATCTTTGTGGTCTCTTCTATCCGGTATCTGGACTGATATGAAAGCTCTGTTGTAGCCTGCCAGGGTGATGTATCTGAAGGGTGAAGGTGAAGGGCTGTGTTACTTCTCCCAGGGAACCTGAAGGTGGCTGGGCTGGTGGTGGAAGAGTGTGCTGGATGAGGGGAGGCAACCTGCTGCGATTTGTCTATGCCATCTATTGGGAATGGTCACTGCCTGGGAATTACTTGGGTCAATGTGAATTTCCATCAGCCAAAACTGTGTAACAAACCCCGCTAATGGTTAGCAATGTGGATCATCAGTTTTCCAGAGATGAAACCCATTCCTTGACCATTTTGACTGGCTGCAGGGGCACTTGCGCAGTCAAGAAGATCTTGTGATAGCTGGTGGCAAAGCGGAGTATCAGGGTGCTGGCTACAATTTGCCCAGTTTGGCCAAAATGCATGAACAAGATCAGATCCTGCCAGGGAATGGATGTGCTCAGGCTCTTCTCCATAGTGGCTTGGGTTAAACTCTTGTAGCAGAGACGTGAGGCATTGTGTTGTAATTCCAAAAACAGAGCAGAGAGTGGACAACTGGTATGGTCAAGGTAATGAGTGATCCCGTGGACATTGCCTTGTCCAACATGTGATATTTGTCCTGTATAAAACCCTCTTCCCTCAAAGAGAATAAACCTGTGTTTGACCCATGTGAGACCAGGTCTGCTACAAGCTGCAAAGCAGCTTCTCCAGTGGGTTATCAAGCAAAGAAGAGGCTACCTGGCCTCTTGTTGTCTTTTGATCCCAATACAAGGCTCTTCCAGTGGGTGCTCTGTGGATTTGACTTTCTCCTTGTTTTATGAATGGTGTGCGTCTGTGCTGGAATATACTTTGAAAACCTGAAGGATAGCAGCCACTATTTCTTGCCTTTAAATCTGCAAAACCAAATGTTGGGGTGTTTTTGCAACAAATACTACTTCTGCTGGGATCACTGATGTCCTCTTTTTTTTTGAACTGTAAATGGAAAGCAGGGGAAGATGGAACATCTGAACTCCAGTGCCCCTGTGCTACGTTTAAATGTCCTACATGAGCGGGTCGGTTAGTAGCCTGGCTGAAAACCCCATGGGTGTGCTAATTGAATTAAATCCCTTCGTATAAAGCACTGGACTCTTAAGGTCAATGTGCAATCAAACACATAGCCATAATTGAGGTATTCATTCACTCATGTGCATGCTGGAAGAAAGGCTTGTCTGATTGATGTACCTACTGATGCGCTCCTTGAGGAAGGATCTGCCTGACATTTCAGGCCCAGCTGGTTTGTTTGGGAAGGTCTTCATGCTTCCTACACACCAAAATAAGTTTCCTTTCTCTGACTTGTTCCCTCTCCCTGTAGCTTCACTGAAAAGGTTTCTTTTCAAATGTGTTTGAAAACGAAATGTAAGTTTTTTCTCATTAGTGATGTTAAGGGATGAACCAGTCCCACCAGTGGAGCCTCACATCAGTTCCTCACCTTGGCCCTGGGTAGAGGGATGGGGCTTGTGGTAGACCAGCCTGCACTGACCTGCCCTGATTAAGGGCAATTTATTCTTCTGTTTTAACTACATGGCCATTTTCTTTTGCTTCTTTGCCTTTTGAAATGGACAAGTGAGTTGTTCCAGGGGCTTTTTTTTAGGGGAGACAAAGGAGCAGTTGAGTAGAGGAGAGATTAAATCCCATCTGGGGAGTGAGCGAGAAAGCTCCTCGCTGGAGACTGCTGTTCTGGCTGGGGCTCTGCAGGAGATGAACGACTTTGGGTGGATTAACCCGGGCAGTAACACTTGAATATTCCAGCATATCATGATTCTTAGAATCATAGAATCATTTTGGTTGGAAAAGACCTTTAAGATCATCAAGTCCAACCATTAACCCAGCACTGGCAAGTTACTACTAACCCATGTCAAGTATGGTTCCTTGACATGGAACAGTTCCTTGACAGTTTCATGATTCCTTCTGCTTTTGGAGGGAAAACAAAAAGTGTTTCTGAACAGGGTGGGTGTGATTACAGGAGAGGGAATGATGTTAGGTTCAACCTTATGGGTCCTCCCCACCAGGCATGGGAATGGACCGCTCTCAAGAAGAGCGGGAAGGCTGTAGGCATCTGCAGGAAAACCGGGTGGCTGTTGTGGTGGTCTAGTAAGGAAAAGGGCTGCTTCTGCTCCTGGGGGGTGGGGAGGGATTGATCAACCATTGCAAGAAAAGCAAATGCACGATGAGGACTTGGCCTGGAGCTGGCAGGAGCTCCAGAAATGGCAGATCACAGCAGATAAGTGGAGATCACTGTGCTCTTGTCTCTGGAGCAGCTCGGAGCTGAGGATGGATAAAACCTGACTTTCCACCAGCATAATGCTAGAGATCTTGTCCATTTTCTGCCAGTGTTTGTCCTTTTCCCACTACTTGTAGGCTACAAAAAGGTCATATTATAAGGACAAATCCAGTCCCCAGTCTTAGAGAAGGGCTGTTATTACTCTGAAGCGAAAACAGTAAAATCATATAATGCCAGACTTTGCAGTAGTCCCTCTGTACAGAGAGCTCTAGAGACTTTGCTGTCTCCCTAGGAAATAAATTACAGTCTAGGGGTTAACTCTTCTGCTTTAGTACTTCTGCAGAGTTGATTTTGGCTTTGGTGTGGAATATCTCTTCAGACTTTTTGTTTGCTTGCTGACATTTTAATAAAAATATTTTATTTCATGCCTATAGTACTTAAAAAATAATTGAGAGGGAAAGCAAGGAGATAGCTTTTCATCAAGTATCTCATTTTCCTAAAGATCCTTGCTTGGAAAATATATTTTTTCTGAGAAAGTTTGTGTGCTCCGGGAGCTAAGGATGAACACTCCTGCTTCACCAGGAGAGAGAAGTGGAAATGCCAAAAATCTGCACAAGTTCAGGCTCCCCCAAAACGAAGAGCAGGAGGCTCCAGCAAATGCCCCGTCCCAGGAGAGCTGCCAAAATGGGGCTATTCCCACGGAGGCTGCTGCCGCTCCTTCTGCTCTTTGGCATGTTCCTGCAGATATTGGCACCGTCACCACACTCTGCTGCAAAATACAAGCTAAAATGGATGTGGGTTTGGGCCCCTCTCTACAAGAAAGACATTGAGGTGCTGGAGCGTGTCCAGAAAAGGGCAACAGAGTTGGCAAGGGGTCTGGAGCACAAGTCTTGTGAGGAGCGGCTGAGGGAGCTGGAGGTGTTCAGCCTGGAGAAAAGGAGGCTGAGGGGAGACCTTCTCGCTCTCCCCAACCCCTTGAAAGGAGGGTGTAGCCAGGGGGGGTCGGTCTCTTCTCCCAAGGAACAGGCAACAGGACAAGAGGATATGGCCTGAAATTTCACCAGGGGAGGTTTAGGATGGATATTAGGAAAAATTTCTACACTGAAGGGGTTATCAAGCCTTGGAAGAGGCTGTCCAGGGCAGTGGTTAAGTTGCCATCCCTGGAGGTATTTAAAAGCTGGGCAGACGTGGTGCTGAGGGACATGGTTTAGTGGTGGCTTTTGTCAGTGTGAGGTTCATGGTTGGACTTGATGATCTGAAAGTCCCTTCCAGCTTAGACAATTCTGTGATTCTGTGACTAAAGAAGGTGATCCTCACACAAAACCCAATTGATATATTGCAAATTCAGATTAATGACATGATTTCTGTTAGCCCCACAAATCTTAGGTTGGCCTCTGAGCCTGGCCCTGGGGCTGCCATGACATGGATGCAGAGAGAGGAGCAGAGGGCCATCAGCTCCTAGCTGGCCTTGAGAAGCCATGCGTGGAGCAGGTGGAGTTGAGTGCACAGACTTCACGGACCTGTACCCAAGGGCTCACTGCAGTAATTTCTGCCAAGATTCGGGGGCTTGTCTCAGAAATGGCAGGAGAAGGAAAGAAAACCCAAGTGTGAGCTGATTGCAAGGTGGAAAATGCAGCATGGAAGTGGAAGAAGAAGGGGAATCAGAAGTGTCTCCAGTAGAGACCAACTTGGTCCCATCATATTTTTGAGACCTTGCTGGAATATGTCTGGTTTTGGTCTCTCTGGTATATCAAATGGTGAGTCCAGGCTGGACTGTGGAAGAGTTCAGAGGCAGGGTCCACAGCAGGGATTGGACTAGATGACCTTGAAAGGTCCCTTCCAACCCAAACCATTCTATGATACTATGACAGGACAGGGTGAGACAGGATGCCCACACCATCCCAAATTCATCAGCTGGAGGAATAGTGGAAGGAGTTTGGGGTACTATCTGGAAGCACCCCATCTTTCCCCGTGGGTTCAAAGCTGCCAGGAAGGAGACTGCTGTGCCTTGAGCCTGGGGGTTGAGGTCTCCCTTTGCTGGGTCATTGCAAGGAGACCTGGGATCAGTTGAACCCAAGGGTTGAACTTGGTGCTCCCCTTGTTCCAGATCTGGTGCACAAGCACCAGCCACGGCTCTGCTCTCCCAGCAATGGCTCTTTCATCACTTTGTCATGGCTAAAACCACACCAGAACAGATACCTCCTCTAAGCCGCCGAGAGAAAGGAGGGACTCATTAACCTCCCTTATTAGTGGCACAGTAATAAAAATGTTAGCATCCCCGAAAGGTTTGCGGAATTAATCACAGCTGGAGCAACAAGGACTGAAGAGTAAACCTGAACAACAAAAGGAAAACGTATCCCACGCATCATCTTGATGCTCCCCAGCACGTGGAGATGCAGAGTCATGTTTTTGCGTGCTCTCCCTCCCAGCAGTGCTGTTGCAATAGTCCCCAGAGGCTCCAGCTGAAGTTACCCAGGTACTGAAGGTGCTGCACATCCTTGCGAGATGGTTGCTGCCCTGAAGGAGTATTGCAGCCTGATAGAAGGCTTATTCTTCTATAGGAAGACATATGGGACTGGCAAACATGACACAGAGCCTATGGGACTGCAGCACTTCTCTGAAACAGCAGCTGAAGGTCAGGAGAAATTCCTTGGGGCATCACAGCTGGTGCTAGATGCCTCCCTGTGGGCAAGAGACTCAAGCGTAGAGGAGCTTGGAGAGAGCAGTTGAGCTGTCCTGGAGGAGACATCTGTTTTAGGGAAAGCTGAACTCCTTTCCCAGCTTTGCTGACTGTATGGACTAGGACTTCCTTGGCTGTGGTGGAGATGGAGGCACCTACAGATGGGCACTGGCGTTTAGATACCTTAACCTGAAGCTCCCAGGCTGGTGGTCTTGACTGCTTGGTGGCGTGTATGAGTAGTTTCTGTGAAATGTTGTAGGAACCACACCAAAATCCATTTCAGAATTAAGAAGAGCCTTTCAGAAAGGGAGGATTTTTGTCTCTCCATCCAAGAGTTCAGACCCCAAAGCTACCGCCTCGAACCTAAATGCCTAAGCAGTCATAGTGGATCTGCATGGGCAAAAGAACCTGAAAAGGAAATTATTATATTGGGTGATATGAAATGACCTTCCCCTCTCCCCGGCTTATAACCCTCCCTCTGTCACAGCCTCACCACCGCCAGTGATATTGGAGGAAAACACTAGAAAACAGTAGAAACACAGTAGGTTTTGGGGTCGCTGGGCTGGGGCTGTTTCTTCCCATCATTTAGATGTCCATCACTTTATATGGCTCACAAGGCAGCACCCTCTGATTTAGAAACGCCTGGTGGGGTGCATTCAGTTCCTTGCTCAGCGCCAGACCTCCTGGATGTCTCTGGGGAGGCTTCTCACCTTCCTTTTGCTATTTTCAAGGCTGTAGGGTTGATAGCGCTTCCCGGCCGGGAAAAGATCGCGTGTAAAAAGCACCCATCACCTTTCTGCATGGCCTGTTGGTCTGTCCCCGAGCTCCTTAAACGTGGATGCTATTGCAAGTCTGGATTGCTGATGCTTTGCCGGCATGCACTGGAGCTTTTCTAGCACCGCTCCTCGTCATTAAGCTAATGGGATTGCTCAACTGGGCTCTTGTAGTGTGTGTGTTCACCTGACACAAGGGGTGGGCACAGTCTCTGAAAGCACCCTCTGAAGCCACAGCCTGCGAGGTGATGGTGGTGGTGGTGGTACTGGAGGCTGAAACGGGATTTGGGAGGAGGATGCTGTTTGGCTTCTGTAGGATCAGATCAAACACTTGCCAGCCCCCTAAATGCGCTAAATGCTAATTCTGTGGGTTTGGTTCTTTTTTTCATCTGCACTTAAAATAGTATCCCTCCTCTGGCTATCCTTGGGAGCTCTTCAAGGAGGTTAAAAATACAAACGTGAAAGCTGTAATAATAAATGTCCCCTCAAGGATTGACACGAAGCCTTTCAGATGTGTTGTGGAGCCAGGGCAGAAGACCGCAGAACTGAAGCTGTGTCGCTCACGCAGCTGAAGCCTTCGTTGTGGAGCTGCAGAGGATCTGAACAAGAAGTTGTGTGATAAAGCATGTAGAATAATGTTTTCTGGGTTTTTTTTGTTTGCTAGGAGCTGTTCTGCTCCTGGCCTTGTAGAACAAGGTGTGCATCTGCGTAGACGCGTGCACAGTGTTATTTCTGGAAAAGAGCAGACTGAGAGGGGATCTCATTGATGTTGAGCAATATCTGAAGTGCGGGTGGCAAGAGGATGGGGCTAAGCTCTTCTCAGTGGTGCTTAGTGGACAAGGGGCAGTGGGCACAAACTGGAGTTCCTGGCCAACCTGCTCTGGGTGATCCTGCTTTGGCAGGGGGTTGGACTAGATGATCTCCAGAGGTCCCATATCATTCTGTGATTCAGTGGGAAGGAAAGCAATGAACTTAGAGCACATAAGGTGGACCCAGGCCATCTAGCACAGTTCCCAGCCATGCTTGGGGTGTTAGGAAGAGCCATGGGCCATTCCTAAGAGGTGGTTTGGGTGGACCCTCCTGCTCTTGGGCAAGAGGGTTTAGCTGCAGCAGGACCACGTGCAGAACTTTGCAATGCTGATCATCTTCTTGAATTGCTGCCTTGACCATAGCAGGGTTTTGCCTCAGAGGCTCCACGGTTTCTGATTTGGCCGGGCACTCTTATGAATAGGAGCTGTCAAAAGGCCATTTCTGAAGTCAATACATCAGGCTGATGCAGGCTATTTCCCCCCACTCCCCCAATTAATTTTTTTCTTTGCGTGGAAAGATTCCTACTGTCAAAACTATTAAAAGAAAAATCTATTATTCTCACGAGCTCCCTGCTCCCAGTCCACAAAATAGTACAGCGCTGTAGATAAATGGTGAAGGTGAAGACTCAGGCGTATTTTTAACTGGTTTGGGCAACAGGAGAAGGAGGAACGTTGCTTGGCTCAAAAACGGAAAGCTGTATTTCGGGTCTCTCCCCTCTCCCTGCCCTTTAGCCTGTTGTGCCTGAGATGATTGGGTTTTGCAATGGAGAGGCAGAGACTGGGTCTTCTCCTGCAACAGCATCCTGCTGTGGGAGCATCCTAATGGAGCCAGGCTTTCACATACGCTCCAGCTCTGCCATATATTCAGTTCTGGTGCATTAATCCTAAACTTTAGGTACACACCACTGTTTGGTGTGCATGGACATGGCCAGCCAGCCCATGTTGGTGGATCCTTGCAGGCTTGGTCTATGTGTGCAGCGTGAAAGCTCACCAGGACCATATCTCTGTATTTGCACTAACAAACCAACCAGGGGAAGGACACGAGGCTGAGTCCTCCTCCGGGATCATCCCTACCACTAAATAGTTACCACGGTCCCAGGCACTCTTTTTGGCCCAGACCAACACTTCTTCTCCCAGACGATATCTGGGCGTGCTTGAGGGTTTAGCGTGGAGGCTTTCCAACCGGCCCGATGCCAGCCCCTTTTGGAGGGCAGGCAAGTTTGGCCATATGGATACGAGCTGTGCCATGCTGCTTGCCCTCAGAGAACTGGCCCTGACCCATTTTATTTCCGAGCAGGGACGTGGGACGTGTGTCCCGGAGGCGCTGGATGTGTGCGCCGCGTTGTCAGGCTGTGGAAGCAAAGCTGCCCTTCGCCAGGTGTCTGGAAGTTTTAGGGTTTGTTAATGAGAAAACTAAACCCCGCCGGCTGCCGCCCCTCCCTGGGAAACCCATGGTGTACTCCAACATCCAGTGTTTTCCGTGCATGCGCCCAAGCAGAAATAGCCCCAGATTTAGAGCATTTAGAGTCAAAACGCAGGGGAAACTGAGGCATGGAACTTCTATGACCTGCTGGGATGCAGACACGGGATGTACGTACTCTGGGAACCACCATCAAAGAGGTGATGTTTTGATGTGGATGACCAGTTTGGGTTAGGCAAATCAAGGTAAAACCAATGTCAGGAACCAGGTTGCTCCGTAAATAATCAAGGATCAGAAGGGCTCATCTGATCCTGCCAGCTCCTCTCATGTAGGAACTGTTGAGAATGCTCAGGGTGGAGGGGGATCTGACTGCCAGTGTTGAATTTACCAGGTGGAAATCACCCCTGATCTGGGAGTCAGCAGTATTAATATGACTGTATTTGAGCTCAAACACAGGCCTTCAGCATCCTGGTGTGCACCACATTGTCCTCCTGTGGTGTGTAAGTTAAGCTGTGGAACTCATTGCTGAAGAGGGCTATGGATGCCAGAGGTTTGTGTAGCTTGAAAAGTCGTTAGAATTAGAAAATTAGGAACAAAACACACTTAAGAAGCACAAGACCATCTCTTTGCTCCTAGTGGAAGAAGTTGTCATATCTACAAGGCTTTGTTCCTTTGAGCATCCTCTTCTCTCCTGGACCAGCCTCACACACCCTGTCTCTCCTCCAAATTACCTGAACCCTCACTGTGGGTAGCTCTGTTGTGGCAGAGGATGAGGATAACTGGCACAGGGGTATTTTCTTCTCTCCGTCAGTCCAAGAGCGTGGTTCCCTCCACCCACCAAAGGAGCATAGCCTATTCCCTTTTTCCTCATCACTCCTGAACTGCTCCTGGCCAGACACTCGTTGCTTGAAGCCGTGTTTGATTTAACCAGAGGCAACTTAACACCTCAGTCATCAGTCAGTGCTTGACACTATCAAGGCCTGGGACATAAAGGAGCCAATTTAAAGGAAGGGAATAAAAAGAGAGAGAGAGAAGAAGAATAACAAAAAAAAAAAAAATAAATCCTATCCCCCTAAGATCTGATTTCATGTTAAATGTTTTCATCTTTGGAGTGAGCATCAACAGCTGATAGCCAGCGTCTGCTCTTTTCACTCCCTCGTAAAAGGCAGTTGTTCAAAGGGACGGGGAATATTGTCTCCTGCAGGAGATGAATGACCCATCGCTGCCTGGATCTGGCTATCACGCAGGGTTGCCAGCTGACCACGGGCTGCAGGAGAGGGCTGGCCTCCTTCTTCCCATCACTGGAGCTTAAAAATCGGTGTGCCTGTGCAGGCTCTTCTTCCTTGGCTCCTCAGGAAATTTACTATACAGGGGAGCAAAAGGGAGGAAAGGCAGGTAGGGGTTTCCTGAAGAGGTGTGATGGGCTACTGGTGGGACTGTTTGTCAGGAAGAAGATTCCTGGCACGTGGCCGGGATTTTACATGGTCTGAAATGGGCAGTCGCTGCAGGCAGGTCAGCCAGAACTTCAGAGGAGTTTGCCAGGACTTTCTGCGGGCAGGAGTTAAGATGGAGCTGTGCCATCTGCCTTACATTTCTAAGTATCCCTACCCGTATTTTCATAGTCCCACTTTGCCCCTGCTTGTGCCTAAGCCGGAGTACAAGCTTAGACCTCCCATGGATGTAAAGAAATGCAAATTGACTAATCTTGATGAAGAGGCTTTGATTTACGTCAGTTGTGGTTGCCTTGGACATCAACATCATGGCCACTGGTTGACCCGCAACTGTGGAAATGCTCAAACTGATGTTGCATTTGCAACCCCTTTGGTGAAAAGCTGGAGTCAAAGACCATCTTGGTGGCACTGCATAGGAGGCAAAGATGTCTGTACCATTCAGCCACCTCAGGAGAAGGCAAATGGCTCCTGTTTCATTAAATAAATGCTGGTCAGACATCCCATTTCCACTTCTTGCCCCGTGTGCTCAGCAGTGGCCAAGTTGGAAGTCAGGGGAATACTTTTAAAGGTTCATTGACTGATATCTGGCACCTAAAATGTCTTTCTCCGGGGGCTTTTTGACTATGTTCATGTGTTCCCAACACAGCAAGCCCTTGGCTTCCTATTTTATAGCATCCCAGAAACTGGAGTTGGGAGAGTTGAGTGCAGTTAGTTTTAAGGTGACGCTTCCTGCACTGATCCCTGTTTTTTTAAGTCCTATCCCATGAATTCTGTAGTCAGAGAAAAGCTTTGTTGACTTCAGGACGTCATTGCTGGGTTACCCTGAAACCCTTTTTAGGATGGAAAGGTATGGTGAGGTAGCTCCTGGAGGCCCAAATGAGAGTCTCCAAAGGGCGTCATCCGAGGAGTGGCTGCGTCAGAAGTGCACAGCCCCTTCTTTTCAAAACTGAGGCAGCCTCAGCTGTGTGTGCAAACTTCCCAACATGCAGCTGTCTCCTCCTGCACCTGTTTCTCAAGCGATGATGAAAATGGAAATAACGAATCAGTCAGCAACACATCTTTAAAACTCTGTTTGCATCATTAGGCATTTATGAGTGGTGACCTGACAGCTTGGGGGTCGGGATGCTTCATTATCCCTGCTGTGATTAAACACACCTCTAGGAGGTATTTGGGGGCTTTTTGTTCAATATTTATGTATAAAATGGATATGAATTCCAAGGAATGCTGCCTGATAGGCATTCAGGCTCCTCTGCAGTGAGGGTGTAGCAGCACCTGTCCAAAGCGGGAAGGATGGCAAAGTAGATGGTCTTACCTGGAAGTCACTTCTCTGGTCACAGAATCATAGAACCATAGAATGGTTCAGGTTGGAAGGGACCTTAAAGGTCATCCAGTCCCACACCCCTGCCATGGGCAGGGACACCTACCACCAGACCAGGCTGCTCAAAGCCCCCTCCAACCTGGTCTTGAACACCTCTGCCTAAACTCCATGAGGGTCAGAGTTTGGGGCTGAGAGGATGTCAGACAGCCCAGCTCTGAACCTACCAACAGTCTTCAGATCACCATCAGAACTTCTGTAGAAAGAGGAGAGTAAGACCTTATTTTGCTGGGCTCATTAATCTGAGAGCTTTCAGGCCCATGGTTTCAGAGGTCTCTCTACCCACTTGTTGGAGTGAAAGAAGACTGCCGGACTGGTTTGATACCATCTTACGGAGACAGTCAGAAAATGTCACAAATTTATTAATTTAATAATAGTTCATAGGAGGTTTCTTAAGATAAACGCTTGAATGGTACATAGCATGGTCCTGAGGGATTCTGAACACTATAGGCAGGCAGTGATGTAAAGAGATGTTAAAATAACTAGGAACTTCAATTTTTTCAAGGAATAATAGCTTTGCTAACAGTATTGTGTGCCAGCCACGAGATGTCTCTGTGGCAGTACAGCACTCCTGGACATGGTCCTTGGTCAACAAGAGAGACAAAGCTGGAGCTGAGTGTTTATTCATCATTATCTCTTTCCTTTT
>VXAK01005279.1:0-38928 GCA_013399435.1 Arenaria interpres | reverse complement strand
TTTTTTAAGAAACACCTCATGGTTAGGATTTTCTTTTTAAGATACACGTCATATTTAGCTTAGGATGCCTCTGGCAATGGCAGCTGGCTGAGGGGTGGGCACTCTTTGCAGCTCCTTGGGTTTTTTTCGAACATGTACCTCTCAATATTTCCTTGTTAAGAACTAAGCTTTTGGTTTTATTCCTCCTACCACACATTTTCACAAAGACCCAGTCTGCTACCTAATAAACTCAGCGTGTTGGCAGCCAATCGTCTGATACTTCTGAAGCAAGTGCCTCTGTTTCTACTAACACAGGCAACTTGATTTGTAAACAGATACTTAAGTGGGTGTTTTTAGCGGTATAGCAGATGGCCAATACAGCTGCCTTCTCTCCCTTCTCTGCATTCGCTCCCCTCCTCTACAATTACAGTTTCTTGCCATTTTTCTCTGTAATGTGGATTCGGTTTAAAATAAAAAATAAAAAAAAAAAAAAGAAAAGAAAAGGCAGAGCATTACAAGAGGGAGAAAATTGCTCAGTGAATTTCAAGAGGGAGAAATTAGATGGCAACCTCAACTGTTACCTTAAAAGCACTGTGAAAGCTACCCACACGTCCTCGCTTTGCTTGACTTTCCCTGCTTGAGTAACTCTGGATCTCAATGGGACTGCTTGTGTGGGTAGAGCACAACACGGGGATCGACTTTCCTCACGCACAGGAACTCGTGACTAATGCTACAATATGCAGCTAAAGTATTAATTTTCCTCTCTGCTTGAGGCAGTTAGTCACTAGCGCTTAGGCAGGTGCTTCCCTCAGTTCTGCATCGGGGCTTGGAAGTGACGTGAGGATAGGAGGGGATGGTGTAGATCACTCCCCAAGGGTTTGCTGCGGTCCAGAGGTGGGATTGGGGTGTCTCCAGGTGTTTTGCTCCTGCTTTTGCATGCCCACCTTGCGTTAGACTCAATTTTCCTGAAGTTACTTTGCTGTCTCTTATAGGATGGATGATTTGGTAAAGTCAGCCCCAGGTGGGTGGTGGGATTGAGTCCCCTTCCCTCCTGGGCACTGTGCCACAGCCCAACATCTCTCTCTTTTCAGAAGGGTCTTTGTAAACACTTGAAATTTGCTTTTTGCTTGCTTTCAAGCTATCATTTCTACTTTCCCTTCCTGCACAGCCCCGTTGCATGGCTAACACCTTCAGGAACCGGCACTTAACCTTTACAGACACATTAAAGCAGTGGAGCGAGACTAATCCAACACTAGTCTGGGGGCTGCACTGATTTAAGCCACTGCTGCAGCTCTTAAAGCCAACCAGCCATCATCTCTCTCTTTCTTACAACAGGTTTGGCCAGGGATCAAAGTCCAGGTGGGGTCATATTGAATAGTCTTTTGTCCTTGACAGGTTGTCACTCTCTGCAGTTCATCCGTAAGACCTGGAGATGCTATCGGTGAGAGCAGGATGTGTTCAGCCCATCTGAGCCTGGGTCCTCCATGCATTGCCTTCTGAGAGAGGATTGTGATTCAGTTCTTATCCCCACAGCTTAAAATATTACAGGGTTGGCTGTCAGGTCTCCCGGCCTGGTGCTTGGAAAGCAACCCATTGAGGAATTTCTGTGCTATTGACATAAGATGGTGCATTTAGCCCCTGGAAGATGACATGGTCTGTTCTGGTTGCACCTGAGGTGTGAAAAAGGTCCCCCCTGGCAAAAGTAGAACAACCCTGGTTGAACTGATTGTCTCCTCAGGTCTACGAGCATCCCTGTGTGTGATTGACCTCTTGGGCCAGTCTATCAAAATGTTATGGGTTTAAAAAACCCCACTCCTGTGCATATTAAGCAAAGCTAGCCTTTTGGGCAGAGTAGGCTGAGGGCAGCTGTGAACAGAATTGCACTGGTAGATCTCTTTCTGGAGCAGAAATGCCTTAGCTCCTTGCTGGTGGGTCTGAGCAGCATGTCCAGCACCGCCTGAGGCACCTGGGGAGGGATGGTTCCTGCTTCTTCAGCCCTTTTCCAAGCACGTTGCACTGAGGCATAAGTCATTCCTTCAGTGACGCTGTTCATGCTGTTTCTCTCCTAAGAAAGTTGCCCAGGAATTTCTCAAGGCAAACTTTTATTTCCCTGCTGGAAAACATCAGTTCAGCCCCAAAAAAGTCCCTGTTCTGGGAGGGTGCTTGTTTCAGTAAAGTCTCCAGCAGGAAGGACCTTTCTTAACTAATAGTCTAGTGGTCTGAGTACTTTATCTAGAGGTTACTATTTACAGGTTTTCCTCCCTGTGATGGGTAAACACATGGGTGTGATATGCTCCAGTAGCCCACGGTGAGGTTCATCTGCTTACCCCACCCGTTGGCAAGAGGCTTGTCTCCATCATGTGCTGTTTAAAGGATGGGGCTTGGGGGATTCACTCGTAAAGGGTGGATGGGTTGGCTGTTCCAGGTGCCTCTTCCTCTCCAGCAGCAATTAGGAAAAGCTGCAAGGAACTATCACATGTAATTTCCATCACTGGAGGCATCTAGGAGAGTCCTTACCTACCTCTCTGATGGGGTCTATCTTGCTGCTGGCACATGGGACTGGAGCCTGGATTAAATCCGACTGGGAAAACAGCACTGCTTGGGTTAATGGTGATGGTGGAGGGATTTGCACAAGGGCAGAGAGACAACGTCCTTTCCCAAGGACAGGGCTTTTCCGAAGGGTTTGCTCCTCTTCTCTTCCCCTCAAGGAGAATTTCTGGCCCGGGACACTGCTGCCTTGCTGTTTTCTGGCCGCAGCCTCGTTGCGTGGGGATGGCTACGGCTCCCGGCTCCTGCCCGTGCCTCTGGCCTCCATCCATGGCTATCGGAGGACTCTGTGCGATAGCCAGAGCCGCTTGTGCTTCTGTTGCCTGGACCCGAGCCCAGCCGATTTCCCTCCCCGGCCCTCCTTCCCATGAATGAAGTGGAGGGATTTGGCTGGGTGCCCGAACCCTCCGGGCTTTTATCAATGGGATCAACGGTTTGTCAGATCCGTGATGATGAGTCACAGCGAGATCCCGTTACTGTTCGTTAGTGCCTCGCGCGAGGCAGGTCAGCCTGCCCTGCCCGGCGGCTGCCATCCAGCCCGGCTCTGCAGACAGCCAGGGACCTTCTTGAAGGCATGTCCCCTTCCACTCGCATGTGGACACCAGCGCAGGCGTCTGGAGGGCAAACAGACCCTTCGTCTCAAGGCTGCGTACACAAACCCACCTCCCCTCTGTCCGCATGTGTGTGCACACACCATTGAGCGACTGCGCTGTGCACACACATGCAAAACCCATCTTGCACACACCCAGACACCGATGCACGGGTGCAAAAACCTCATGAAGTTCAACCAGGCCAAGTGCAAGGTCCTGCACCTGGCTCAGGGCAATCCCAGGCACAAACCCAGGCTGGGTGGAGAATAGATGGAGAGCAGCCCTGAGAAGGACTTGGGGGTGCTGGTGGGTGAGAAGCTCAACAGGAGCAGGCAACATGCTCTGGCAGCCCAGCAAGCCCCCCGCCCCCTGGGCTGCATCCCCAGCAGCGTGGCCAGCAGGGCCGGGGGGGATTCTGCCCCTCTGCTCCGCTCTGGGGAGACCCCCCCCCAGTGCTGCCTCCAGCTCTGGGGCCTCAGCACAGGAGAGACATGGAGCTGTTGGAGTGGGGCCAGAGGAGGCCCTGGAGATGCTGGGAGGGCTGGAGCCCCTCTGCTGGGAGGACAGGCTGAGAGAGTTGGGGGGGGTCAGCCTGGAGAAGAGAAGGCTCCGGGGAGACCTTGGAGCCCCTTCAAGTCCCTCAAGGGGCTCCAGGAGAGATGGGGAGGGACTCTGGATCAGGGAGGTGAGCCATAGGATGAGGCAGAATGGTTTTGAACTGAAAGAGAGGAGATTGAGATGAGATCTCAGGAAGACCTTCTTTGGTGTGAGGGTGGTGAGATCCTGGCCCAGGTTGGCCAGAGAAGCTGTGGCTGCCCCATCCCTGGAGGGGTTCAAGGCCAGGTTGGATGGGGCTTGGAGCAACCTCGTCTGGTAGGAGGTGTCCCTGCCCAGGGCAGGGAGTTGGAACTGGGTGATCTTTAAGGTCCCTTCCAACCCGAGCCATTCTATAATTTTGTGAAAAACAGGCGTGCACACACCTGGGCATGAACATACGTGCATTAACACACTGAATGCATGTATACACCCAAGCACGTGTGCATATGCTCAAGCTTACATGAGCACAAATATGTAAACACACACCCCAACACCTGTGCCTGCTTGGACAAGATGGCATCCTGCATGTCCCCTCTTCCCAAGGGCCGCCCTCTTCCCTTCCTGCAGGGCTGGGATCCCTTCTTGGGGGAGGACATGAGAAGGTGGCTCACACACTCAGAGAAGCTCCAAAAAGTGGATGCGGCTGAGGCCTACATGATGCTACAACGTGTGTCGGCTTTTCCATGGTTGTCTTGGAGATGGGTGACAACGACAGCAGGGAGAGGACTTGTTCACCATCACCTGGGAGATGAGTGCTGAGCCCCCTGACAGAGTCCCTGTCCCATCAGGAGCTCACATTGATGTGATCAACCAGTCCTTTCCCTCATGGTTTTTAAATTTAGCAGCTTCACCTGTGGCATTGCCAGTCTCATGTTCTCCATGCCTGTTGGGTTCTGAGAAACTAACTAAAACCAGGCGAGTAGAGAAAAAGTCATCAGCATTCAATCTTTTTTATTCCTTTTTTTTCACCCTTAGGTGTTAGAGCCCGGAGGAAAGTTTTCAAATGAAATCTTCACACCTCAGAGACATTTAAAATGCTCGTCTTCACATGAGAGGTGCAAAAATCTGTTTCCAAGGGTTTCATGTTTGGTTTTGTGCAGTCTTTCACCAGAACGACTGTCACAACTTTGATTTCCTAAGGAAAGCAGACCTATGTAGCAAGGGAGGGTGGCTGCCAGCAGCCGAGGACCCCTCACATCTTTTAGTACTGATTTGGCAGAGGAAAAACCCTACAAGTTTCACACAACCAGGCACAGGGATAGAGAGGAGGGACCAGTTTATATCCTCCGTGAAGGAAAAAGCAGCCTCGGAGCATACGGCTTCTTAAATTCTAGGAAACCCACCCATTAGATAGACTTCATGAATGTCACAGCCTTGGATAAGTCTTTCGTTGGAGTTTGTGCTATACTGGACACTAGAGAATCCACCATCCTTTGGAAACCAACCTTGCTTTGGCCTTCTACTCACAGAGCAACTTGTTTTCTTAGCTGCATCGTACCATAGGGGGAGGTCTGGTAATGATTTCATGGTGGAACATGTAAGAAACTCTTTGGGAGATGCATAGGAAAGGCAGGGGTGGGCGTTTTTTGAACCCTGGGATACTGTGAGAGCATTAAAATTTTCGAACAGCCCTAATAATAGCAAAGCTGATGTTGCCTTGATTGTTTATGGCTTTCATTTTCAATCACCTCTTGTCGATGGCAGAGTGAAACTTAAAGTGTATTTACGCACAGCACTGAAAGTACAGTTATACAGATTGTGATGGAAGTGAAGTTCGTAGGGAAGGATCATGGTTTGATTACACCAGGTGGTAGTGCAAGAGAAAGACAGAAAACTTACGGGCTCCAGGACTGCACATCTAGCCATCCTTTCTGACCTTCCCTAAGGTCAGGCAACTTTGAAGGAACCAATGCTCATCACTGGGGATCTGCAAGCTCAGACAGGTGCCCCCAAAACCCCAGGTAGGAGAGACAGGCTATTTAATACCTGAAGGTCTTAATCCTACACATCCTAGCAAAAATATTTGCTCTCTGAATAAGAATTTCTTATTTCAACCTGAAAGGGGAGGGAAACTGAGGGAGCTGAGCTTCAGCATTTTGGATAGGCAAGAGTCACACCAGGAAAGCCTTTGTTATAGCATGTTGGAGGGTTTTCAGGAGAGCTACAAGGACCATGGCCCTTGCATCTGATCTTCTGAAGGACCCTTTTGCCACCAGGTCTCTCCCGTCTCTGGTCTGAAAATCATTTCCAAATGACTTGCAATGGGAAAAAAAAAAAAAAAGTGTGAAAGTTGAAAATTCAGCAGGTTTTGTCCCAGAAATTATTCCCTTTTCCAGCTGCTGCAGAGGTCTTCAGTTGAGAGGTGGCTGAGACCCCTGGGGGCTCATTGGACATCCTCAGAAAATGGCAGGTTGAATTTCCTTCCACGAAGGGCTTTGGGAGCACGTTGCAGCCAGGCCAACCCAGAGAAAACATGGGCACCGAATGAATCATTGATGGCACAAAGCAGGTAGAGATTTGTGGATAAAATGGTTTTTCTGTGGGAAGGCTGTTATGTGTCAAACCCCAGAGGTGCTCTTTCTTTCCATCTGGAGCAGACTTTTCTGGAAGGTCCCACTTAGCATGGTCATCTGCACCATGGACAAGTGCAGCAGGGATTTGAGCCTTGGTCTTCCGCACCTGAGGCACATCATCCTGGGCTGGTCTGAGCACCCTCCTTTTTTATGACAATTGAGGAGGTGGTTTTCCATGAGCAAATCTCCTCTTTGTCCCAGGAACATTTACACAGGACCAAAAAAAACTTTTCCTCTTCCATGAGCATAATTTTCCGTCGTCCTTCAAACAGCCTCCACCAGTCTGTACCCCGGTCCCTGCCCCAAAACCCACATGGGGACCACAGCCAGGGGTGGGACGGTGGAGATCATGACCCTCCACCTTGTCTTGCACACAGCTCTCTCCGTATTTCCTCCGAGCTCCTGGGTGCCACCCAGCCCAGCGCAGCATCAGCTGGGTGCCGGGGAGAATAATTGCATTTCCAGCTTCCGCTCCCCGAGCATCTGGTTCCCCTCCCCTGAGAGCAGTGGGATTGCTCCAGCTCCCCACAGCCCTTTCCGCCCATCAGACAAAACCAGCCGCCCCCCCCAGCCCCCCCCCTCTCAGCCCCATTCCCTCCCACTCCTGCTTTCCCCCGGTGCCTGCTTAGACCCATTAAGTTTTTAATCTGGCTCGTGTTTACCATCTCCATTTACTGTTGCTCCCTTCTTATGTCTCCTGTTTAATTCCTGCTGCCCGCATCGCTGGTGATTCAGCGGCAGGAAGGCAAAAAGTCCCACCGGGCTTTAGGGTTATTGGCTTTGGGGTTTGGTTTGGGGTTTTTTTGAGCGTTTCCTGAAAGGTTCATCGTAGTTGGGGCCTCATCTGTTGCCCCTGGGGCTGGTGCCGCGTCGCCGCAGCTGAGACAGCTGAATGCATGGCACCTGAAGCCTCCTCTCCTGGGAAGGTCTCACCGCTGTCGTCCCACTGGCAGCTTCTCCTGCCTGTACATCCATGGCAGGAGCTTGGTTAAAGTTTCCAAGAGCGGTACATTGAGGCTGCAAGCACCTGAAAACTGCTCTGCCAGGAGGTCTCTTCTTGGCCAAGCATGAGGGGCTGACACCAGGTTGGGGAGTGGGCAGAAGTATCCCATCTTCCGCGGGGATGCAGGAGGCATCATGGGTGGTGCAAGATCCTTGGCTGTACAGCTGGATCAGGCCCTGGAAGAGTCTTTGCAGTTTGGGCAGCCCAAGCAGAAGACCTCAGGATGTCAGAGAAGAGGATCTGGTTAATTTATGTATACAGAATTTGCCTTTCCATGGGGGTTTTTACTAGTAATTCCCCTGTCCAAATATAGGTGCCAAATGCCGCCTGAGGTGCCCTTGGGCTATGCCCTGGCTGTCACTCCAAGGGGTCGTATGTGCTCAGTTCAGGGTTGAACCAAATAAAAATCTTCCCCGTGTTTTCATTTCAGTGGGAGGAACTTCTTCCATCCAACCCAAATTGCTTTGCTTTTCCCCACCTCCAGTTCAGCAGCCACACTGGAAAGCTATGTGTCCCACCACCACGCTGTCTACACAGACAGGACATCCAATGGACATCTATCAACCATTCCTTAGCTGATAGAATAGGAAACAGATGGGTCACAGCAGAGACCAGGATCCATCAGGCCTAGGGGACATCCTCAGCCGCCACATCCCCTTCCCTGTGACCGCTTGAGCTTCTAGCAACAGGACCCGTTGTTCTTTCTGCAGGAATCCTGAATCAGCCCCTGCATGGAGGCACCCATCATAGCAGGGTAGATGCATCCACACTGCCCGTGCTGACTCCCAGTCTTGCCCACCAGGACTGAATTTGGCTGAATTAAAACCATGCAAGGGGCTGTGCTAACAGTGGGGATGGTGCAATCCTCGTCCCCGTGTCACCCCCTGGTGCAAACACAGCCCTTCTGTCCCATCTCCACCACCACCGCATCCTCTGTCTTCCAGGCATCTTTCTCTCCAACAACTCCCAGCCCTGTCCAGGCATTTACCCAGCAGAAATAACGACTTTTAATTACTATTTTTTATGACTTCCCTTTCGTAATTGCACTGGGGGCTCTCTGCTGTTCTGCTTTAATCTGCATCCTGAGAAATCGCATTCTCAGGCATGATCTGCTGAACGGGAAAGGGAATTGGGGCTTTCAAAATGCAGCGATGGGCTTGTTGGCAGCGGAGAAATGTGGGACACACTTTAGCATCAGCCCAACTGATGTCCACGTAACTAATGTCCCTTCGCTCTTGCTGTTTTCTCCCACCCATCAGGGTGGCCAGATCCATTTTCCTTCTTGGCAATCACAGAATCACAGAATGATATGGGGTTGGAAGGGACCTCTGGAGATCATCTAGTCCAACCCCCCTGTCAAAGAAGGTCCTCCTAGAGCAGGTTGCACAGGAACGCGTCCAGGTGGGTTTTGAATGTCTCCAGAGACGGAGACTCCACCACCTCTTTGGGCAGCCTCTTCCAGGGCTCTTCCATCTTCAAAGTGAAGAAAGTCCTCTTCATGTTGAGATGGAACTTCTTATGTACAAGTCTGTGCCCATTTCCTCTTGTCCTGTCACTGGGCACCACTGAAAAAAGACTGGCCTCGTCCTCCTGACACCCACCCTTTAAGTATTTATAGACGTTGATCAGATCCCCCCTCAGTCTTCTCTTCTCCAGACTAAAAAGACCCAAGTCCCTCAGCCTTTCAATGATCTCTCTCTTATCCTAGCTCCTGAACTGGTCTTGGGCTTGCTCTATCATCTTGCTCTAATGTCTCTACCAGCCTTGTGCTCCCATCCCCCCCAATTTACCCCAAAACAACTGAAATAATTTTTTTTCACCTGCCAAGCCACGTTTGGGCAAACTCCTTTTCACTGTGAACCACTGCACAAGGTCTAGCTGGCTTTGAAGTTTAGTTTCCCCCCTTTCACATCCCTCAAAAGCATCTAGGGGGTGGCCAAAGTCCCGTAGGACTCCCCCTGGCCCGGCTGTTACTCACCCGGCTGCCTTTACGCTGAGGTTTCCACCAGAGCCGCTGCCTCGGTAAGCACAGGGGCACTAATTGGATTAAAATATCAGTGTTAAGACTTTAGCCCAGCAGCCCCTCCCTCCGCCCCGTTGCGGCTTAGTGTCCCTGTCATTATCTTTTATTAGGCGGCATCTATCAGGACGCCGGGATTGTTCGCCGTCTGCCATCCGCAAAGGAGGAGCTGCGAATCGTTTAATGGGAAAACCTTCCGACAAAGCCAACGTTTATTCCTCCGCAGGAAGACGTCGTGGAAACCAGCCGGTCTTTCCAACGGGGCCAGGCCAAGAGCTGCTGGGGGCCGAATGGCTGGAGGCAGGAGCAGGGATGAGGAGCGTGCGGAGAACTGAGGAGGTCGTCTCTTTTTGGTTTGGGTTTTAAAAGCTACTCAGCCTTCAGGTGTGGTAGGCAGGGGAATGAGGAGATTTGAGTGGAGCGAGGGCTGTCACCCGGTTTTTCAGGGGGAAACAGAATGGGGCAAATTCAGTCTGCAGAGCACTGCGTCCAGTTTTGGAGTCTTCCGCGCAGGAAGGACATGGACCTGTTGGAACAAGTCCAGCAGAGAGCTATGAAGATGATCAGAGGACTGGAGCCCCTCTGCTGTGAGGACAGGCTGAGAGAGTTGGGGGGGTTCAGCCTGGAGAAGAGAAGGCTCCGGGGAGACCTTGGAGCCCCTTCCAGTCCTTAAAGGAGCTCCAGGAGAGATGGAGAGGGACTCTTGATGAGGGAGGGGAGCCATAGGACAAGGGGGAACAGTTTCAAACTGAAAGAGAGGAGATGATTGCAATGAGATGTGGGGAAGAAATTCTTTGCTGTGAGGGTGGTGAGATCCTGGCCCAGGTTGCCCAGAGAAGCTGTGTCTGCCCCATCCCTGGAGGGGTTCAAGACCAGGTTGGAGGGGGCTTGGAGCAACCTGGTCTGGTGGGAGGTGTCCCTGCCCAGGGCAGGGGGGTTAGAACTGGATGATCTTTAAGGTTCCTTCCAACCCAAACCGTTCTATGATTCTATGAAATTCATGGACACACCGGATCTGGGGTATGGGTGCTGTCTTGTGCTTGGACCAAAGTATCTAGTGGAGGAGACTGTCGTCACCATGAGCCTTTTGTCAGTAGTAGAAACACCTCCAGCCTTTGGGACAACAATCCCACCTTTGAGAGGTGTCCAAGACACGCAGGAACAACCACCTCTGGAGGTGTCCCTGGCTGTAGATGGCATCTCAGGTGAACAGGTGACTCATGTAAAGGGCTCCGGTACCAGTACAATGATAAACTGAGGGCAAGGCTGTCCATGAAGGCCAGGGTACGAAATATCCACGTGGAGGGAGAACTGGGGCTGGATACCCATGGCACAGTGGCATTATCCAGGCAAAGAAGTGAGAGCTTTATGGAATAACCCCTCTGAAAGCCGTAAGTTCCAGTCCTCAGCCCCTGTCCTCTCCTGGACACCCCACAGGGGGATCCATAATCCAGCATGACCTCTTTGGAGCCAGGGGAAGCAGTCAGTGAGGCACCTCCCAGGCTGGCTCTTCCCACCGAACCGATACAGGGCTGGGTGGATGGCAGGTGGGTGGTGAATCAAAAAGCTCCTCAACACAACCAACCTCAAACCTTGCAAGCGAGACTCCTTTTCGCAGCAGAACCCCCGAGCCATTAGATTTCTTTTAGACTAAAGCAGCGTGTAATACATAATTGATAATGGTTATTCCTGCTACACTCCTTATAATGAAATTTTAATGCTGGGGACAACTTTATGTGTGCGTGTACGTATGTAATATATAGCTGTATCATCACGCTGTTAAATACAGGTGCTCATTGTTTGTTCTTGCAACCAAATGAATCTGAGGTCTTTTTCTCAAGGTTGATGAGGTCAACCCCATATTTCACTGGTGCCAATATTCCCACCGAGTCCGAGGGTCCAGGTCTTGAAGAGGACTCTGCTCCCAACCCATGTTAAAACATGACTCCATGTGATATGGAAGAGTTGCCCGCACCAGTCCCTTCCTTCATGCACTGGGAATTCAGTTGCCCATAAGTAACATCTCCATCACCTTTGGGCCCTGTTAGGAACAACCTCAGCTGGAAGCAGCAGGCTCTCACCCCCCAGCAAGCTGCCTTTTAGCAAGTTGAGCGATTTGGACCCCTGTGGCGTAAAACAGCCTGCTTTTCTCTTGACACTGATAAAGTGGTCTTGCAAACAAATTCCAGCAGCGACAGTGCGATGCATTTTCTTTTTTTTTTTTTAATCTTTCTTTTTTCCTTTTCCCTCCCTTTGTCTTCCCATTGAATGGTTGGCATTCTCCAAAGAGCACAAAATGCTTGATCTCATGGCAATAATTAGCTGCAGGGGGGCTAATTAACTCCCTCTCCAGTGGTCCAAGGTTCCCACTGAGCTGTGTTTTTCCCTCCATTGATTTATTTCCATACGCCAAGGCAGGCAGGAGTATATATAACTCCCTCATTGCTGGTGTCCGACCTTGAGCCCTAACCAGAGACATCTTACCTGTAGATCAGGTTTGCCAAAATTAATGGGAATAAAGAAAATAAGTCATCATACCCTCTCCCGTACCCATGTCTGATTACAGATGTCACCTCCCTTTCAACATGCTCTGTTCTTTCCTCTTTCCTGTTCCTGTGTTCACCTCAGCAGAGTTCAAAATGTTGCCTCAGATTTCTTGCCAAGTGAAGTGAACCAAAAAGCATGGTTTCCCAGACTCACTGCGATGAGTTTTTCAAAAGGTGCAAGTTTCAACTGAAGCTTGGTTGGGGCTGTCCGTCCCACTTGGACTCACTGATGTCTTCTGCAGGAGTAAGATCACTGGACAGTCTTTTCCTTGGGAAGAGGAGGATAAAATGCTTGCCTTCTCTTTGTCCACCTCCCTTTCTCGTTTCTACCCAAGTGACTATTTTTTGTGATGTTTGTGGGGATGTAAGGTTGGTACCAAATGGGACAACCTCTCTGTGATCGCTCTGTGTAGCAGCTGGTCCTGTGTCCTCTTTAGGACCCACATGGTGGGACCGTTTGGGACAGCGCTTTTGGCCTGGGCCAAGACTATGCCAAGGACTAATGCTGGCAAGGTCCTCCCTGCTCTTTGCTGGTCATTGGTGCCAAGGTCTGGAATGGGGTGAAGACCTGCAAGAGCGGGATGTTTCCTCGACTGTTTTCGTGTGCTCCAGGTTACAGGGCTGCCAAGTTACCCAGTCATTAGCAATACAACCTCCATAGAGGTGGCTTCATGTCTTTGGTGGCTATTTAGCCAAAGCAGCCGCTATTTGAATCTATCCCCTGGAGCAGAGGGCAAGCGACTGAAAGGGTGTTACGTGAGTCACCATGTAATTTCATTTGTTGATGAAAGCCACTACTGCTGCTTTGGGGCACCTGCCCTGACATCAGCCAATGCACCGATGAATTAAAAGTGCTCCCAGCAGCCAGGAGATGTGCTGAGGTTTGCCCAGGCCCTGCCATGGCTGAATGATTGATTATTGTAAGTTGTCAGTGAAACAGAGTCAGGACACGAGGGCTGGGGTTCAACCTTCTCCACCGTTATGCTCCCACCACCATCCCTAGCGGCGTTTCAGCCCTGGCCAACTCAGACTTACCCAAACCATCCCTGGCATAGCTCAGGAGTTGGCTTGGGCCAGGGACCATCCCCAACAGGTGGTTGGGATGCAGCCACCTCGCTTAGGAGGGTGAGAAAGATTAATAGTGTGGACACAGCCAGGCCTCAGGGCTGGAGACCAGGCTCCAACATGGTTTTATTCCCTTGCAGAGGTGTAACCTCAGCATCAGCTCTGGCCCCTGGACACTGTGAGGGTTTGCCACTTTGCCTTTCCTGATTCCCAACTGTTCTCAGCATCCATCTCTTCTGACAACCTTTCCTAGGAGCGGGGTAAAAGAGGTTATCCCCAACCTAGCAGTCTTCTTTCCGCTCCAAGATTCAACTGCAATTTGGAGCTTCCTCCAAGCACCCAGGCCAAGAGTGTTGGCTTGATGGTGGCCCCACAGAACCCCATGTAGGATGCACAGGCACCACCGGCTGTGCTTTGCGCTGGGGTGGGCGAGCGCTGCATCGTGGAGAGGTTCATGTGAGCCAACCGTTGTCACGGTAACGGGAGAGTTGGTGCGGAGGCGGAGAGGGGATGCCGAGAGTGCGGAGGATTCGGGGAGGCAGGGGGGCCGAGGGGCTCTCCCGTCATCCCTCAATGCAGAGATTCCCCCAAGGTAGAGACATCTCGCTGCTGCTTTCCACGCCGGGGCTCGGCAGCTTGCCGGCTCGGCTCCTCCCCGCTGGCGAGGTTGAAGTTGATGGATCTGTCTGCACTGTTCCTTCTCCGAGTCAACCCATTCCTCCCTGTAGCACCAAGAGAAAAAATAAAGAAAGAAAAAAAGAATAATAAAAGAAGACCAGGTTCTTGATGAGGAAAGGAAGAGGATCCAGAGGTGTATGGAGGAGTAACACCAAATTCCCACTGACCCCATACCCATGATTCCTGCATTGCAAAGTGGCACTGGAAAGCATCAACATAACAGCGTCATCCATCAACATCTGAGTGCTGACATGGGTGGTCCCTTCCTCTGCCTTCCCCATAAAATAGCCTGCTCCCCACCTTGCCCCTCGTCAGGGAGCTCTGAGAGGTGGCCCATCATGGAGGTGATGCATGGCGGGCAGGACACGGTCCTGGTGCAAGGGCCTCCATCACTTTTCTGTCCTTCCCTGCACCTTTGTTGGCCACCTGAATGCTCACCAGCTTCTCCTGGGGAGACTGCAGGAGGTCACCAAAGGCCGCATCTGACCTCTTGCTGTGGTTTGAGGGTGATGATGGCAGGGAGCGGAGGTTCACATGCGGACATTGGGTTGTGAGAAAGGAATGCTGGGAACAAGACTCTGGGGAGTCCCCTGGGCTGTGCTCACTCCCAGGTTGAGCCCTGGATGAGTTGGGCCGGTATGATGTGTGCCAAGGACCATTTTAGCAGTTTTGGTGGGGATGGTCCCAGTGGAGTGGCAGAGTTTAACTCACGGCTCTAGATGAAGCCATGGTGGCCATGGCTCTTGCCATGTGGCTGGGATGGAGGAGCAGGCACCTGAAGGTAGGTGTCACACTCCTCAGCGACATCCCACCCCTTGGCCCAGCTTCTCTAGATCTTCCCATACCTACATTGCCTTGCTGAGGATGTTCCCATTGCTTTCCATGAATTTTGAGGGGCAGGGCGCTGACATCTGCAAGTCGACCTTTGACTACCACAAGGTGAAGTGAGGGAATTGCATTTATCGGGAGTGTTGATGAGACCACCATGAGGAAAAGAAATTATATGATCTTACTGGATCGCCACGGGGTCGAAAGTCCTCACGACAGGGTCTGGGTGGAGAAGAAGCTACCTGAGCAGAAGGAGATTTACTGTTGCATTTCCCTGGCTGCTCCACAAAGAGCAGCACAAGGTGTTCCTGGTGGGCTCCACTCAAAATCTCAGCCAACTCAAAGCATGAATCTGGGCTTGGGATGAGTATTTCACCAGCACCAGGATGAGCCCTGCTTTATCCTAGCTTGGTCTACAGCCTGGCGTGACCCCAGCTAAACTCAAGGGAGAGGTGAAGAGGAGGAGGAGGAGGGTCAGACACTGGGAGAGACGAGAGTGTGGCCAAGAGGGAACTGCAGTGGCCCCGGCTCAGAGGAGCGGCTGAAACGCATCCGTGGCTGAAAACATGCCTCCGCCGGGACTTCCAATCAGTCTCTAGATGCAGCAGAAATCACCGGCATATTTATTCGCTTCCAGCTCTTAATCCTGCATTGAACCTGATGGTGGTGATGGATATTAGGGCTGATTGGACATGGCTTATTATTATTATTACTATTATTATTATTTTGCCAGCCGCGGGGTGTATGGCTGGCTCTTGCAGCACTCTGCCTCTTCTCTGCTGCTCAAGCGACTCCTGGGGACCTGCTCCAATTTAGTCCCGGGGACCTGGAATGACTCCGTAGCAGGATCTTATTTTCTTATTTTTCAGAGGTTTGCGTTTGGTCTGCTTTTTTTTTTTTTTGGCCTTTATTTTTCCCTCTCTCCTTTTTTTAGAGGCGGAGAAAAACCCTACAAATTTCCAGGTTTGAGTATTTGTGGATATATATATCTATACATAATTTATTAGGGCACCTAAATCCTGACTTGTGGGGTGAGGACATGGCCTAGGCAGTTTGGCAGGAGATGACAGTTGGACTGTCTGGATACAGCCTGATGGGGCCAGGTGGGCTCAAGGATGGGACCCTGGAGTTGATTTTACCCGTAGAGCTATAACTTCTGTGCATCTTCCACGCATGGTGGGTGCAACCCCTTGCAAACTGTCATCCTTTCCTATCATCTTCTCCTTCTCCTTCTCCTTCTCCTTCTCCTTCTCCTTCTCCTTCTCCTTCTCCTTCTCCTTCCTCAGCTTCGATCACTCAAACTCACCCACTGAACACCTGAATAAATATTTATTTATAAATATATTTGAATAACCTCGCCTTGCTAAATGCTGCGCTGAGCTGGAGACAAAACGGGTGGGAAAAGGGGAAAAAGGTGCTAATGGGGAAATGAATGTGAAGACCAAATGTGAGTGATCTGAGGGCTTCGGGGCTCTTGGTGAAGGAACTTGATTAATGCCCCTATTGTAGCTCATCCATGGCTTTGGGAGAAATTATGAGGTCATGTTTTAAAACTTTATGTCTCTTCTCACTGTTTTCTGGGCATTTTTTGGATCGTGTTAAATATACTTTTTCAAAAAATTATCAATGAAGATCTCAAAAAAACTTTCTTCCCCCCCCGCTGAAAAAAAACCCCAGCCGTCTTGCCCTGAGCATTTTCTCAGCTTTGATTTTTGATAAGCAGATAAGTTCTTTCAACAGAAACAGGTCTTGGACATGTCCCAAACCTGTGGCAATGTCATCTGACTTCAGTGCTGGTGGGGAAACTAAGGCACGGAGGGAGGCACGACTCAGAGCTCAGGGCTTTTGGGCACTCTGGTGGAAAGAAAATGGGGTTCAAAGCCAAGTGCCTGGGAGCAATGGGCACCAAAATTGCCCGGGTGGATCAGGCTTTTCAATGCGGTATATTTTTTTATTGCAATAATTGCCATTTAGGTATTGTCTATGCAGATAGGAAACGGCCCAGGGAAAGTTTCCTCCCAAAGCATAAATAGAGGTTAAATTGTGTCCGGGAGGGTCCTCCTGCAAGCCTCTGTTTGCGTGGCAGCGTGTTGCATCCATGTGAGTGGGGGTAGATACGCTTATTTAAAGTCCAGATCCTTTTGTGCTCCGTATAAACGTCATTTTTAGCAGTCAGCTGGGCTTTTCATCTCTCGGGCTTCTGAAGAAACGTTACATTTAGGAAACAATACAAAAACCCCCAAGCTCCCGGCCACTCGTTAGCACTGAGCAGAAGGAAACCTTGTGCCTCGGGGCTTTGGGGACTTGGGCTTTTGAAGGTGAAGTTGGCGGGGAAATCCCCGCAGCGTGAAGCTCAGCTCCTGCCTGGTGATACAGGCGGCTGATAAAAAGAGAGAGGAAGAGGGTGGTTTTTTTGGGCTGGTAGGGGCTGGATGCCCTGGGTGGGAGGAGAGGGTGATGTACTTTAGGGAGAGCAGGGAGGGACGTGGGGATGGGAGGTGGGGGACGTGGTGCTCATGGAAGGGGGTGAAGGAGGCTTCACGCCATGCTTGAACAGGTGATGGGGTTGTCCATGCCCCGCCATGAGATGGGGGACATGGTGCTGGGGTGTCAGAGAGGAGGGATACGGGACTTGGGTGAAGCATCCTGGCTTCTGCTCGGCTCCCCGTGGCCAGCAGGTCCTGTCTCTCACTGCTGCAGCAGGGACGGGATTTTTGTGCATGCAAATATCGGCCGTTCCAGCAGCTCCAGCTCCTGAAATGACCCCGTCGCTCGCCGCAGGACCCGTCCCTTTCTCTGTAGCAGTGGTGCGCTAGAGGAGGGGATGGAGGGAGGAGAGCGACGGAGAGGAGGAGGAGGAGGAAAAGGAGGCTGGGAACTGATTACGTGGGAGGCATTTTGTCCAGCACCGGCAGCAGCAGCGAGGATGCAGATGAAAGGAGCATCCCGCCTTGTGGGGGGAAAGGCGATGGTGAGGATGTCCTGGCATGCCCATGGGTGGGCTGGCACTGATGGTACCCAGCTCGGCACCCCCCCCTATCCCAGGGCACCCCTCCACCCCAGCGGGGCTGTGTGGCTGCCGGGGCTGGGATTAAGATGGATAGATCGGTGAGAAGCGTTTGGTGTGACTGGAATAGAAAGCACGGTGGCTTCGTGCTGACTTGAGGGCACGGATCCAGAAAATAGCATTGCTCGGGAGATGATTACTTTACTATTGGAGCTTGTCCTTAAAATAGCGAGCTCGCTCCTCGCTGCCCCTCCTTGCCCTTTGCCTGTGCATAGTCCTAGGGATGGCTGTGAGATTCCTGGGGTGTCCCCCCCGCCTCCCCCCCGGCCCCGGTATATACCTTATTTATTTCCTTATTATCCACGTCTCATTGTACTTTGTAAGGACGTCCTTGAAGGCCTCCTGGTTGGCGCTTAGCTTGTGCGGGGAGGCAGAGCTCAGCTCTGACCATCGCATTTGTAGCAGGGGAAGGATTGGGAGGAGCTGGTGCTCCCCGGGGAAAATGAGAGTCAGGGCAGCCGAGGGGCAGCGAAGGCAGGGTGGGAGTCCCTGCGCCCCGGGGTGACGCTGGGATGTCACTCAAGAGCATTGCTGGGGAACACCAAAGCCTTTCCTTGGGCGTCTCCTCCTGGCTGCGAGCCCTAAGGCAGGGTCTGGCAAGGACATGCCGTGGTGCTGGGTGGGTGATGCCCCAGCCCCCAGCCATCCACATGGTCTGGTTCCGACCACTGGGTGTGTTTTTTTTCACGTGCAACAGGCGGCCGGGAGCAACAGTGGGAAAAGCAAAGCCGAAAACGGAGCAGGGAGCAACCCAGGGCAGTCACTGGTCCCTTGGAGCCAAGGCTTTCGGCACAAGTAGAGCCTCGTGCTGTCACCACGGGGGGACGGTGAAGTCCATGCCATGTCCCGCGGGTGCATTTGCGTCTTCTGCTCTGGCGAAGAGAAAGCCACCCGTGGCAAAGGAGTCATCGGTGCCGAAGGCTGGAAGGGGGAGCGGCAAACCTCTTCCACCGGCTCAGCTAGGAGACCATGAGTCAGAGACCTCAGCAAGGGTTCTGAGCTCATTTCAGGGCTAAACTTAGTTCAGAGAGTCCCAGCAGCCACTCGGGAGCGTTGCCACGTTGGGATGGATGCCCTGTAGCAGCATTTTGTAGGCCAAGCCATCCGGTTATTATTGTTAATGTTAAAAATATTCTCTGCTGAGTTATAGAGGCTTCTGCTCTTGCGAGGCTGTCTCCGTGTGGATGTCTCGTGTCTTCCCGTGTCCCAGGTTTACATAAAATATTGAGTCCCTGCAAAAGGAAGGGGAATGAGATTTCTGGAACTGGAAATGTCCCAGGAAAGAAATACTGGGGTCACAAGGAGAGAGGGGCAGAGCAGTGGGTCATCCAGACGAAAGTGGGGAGAGCAATAGGGTGTCTGTACCGGTAAATGAGGCAGCACTGGGAGCCTGGCACAGGGTCTGCCATTTGACTGCCATCTACATTGCTTGTTTATCATGGCACTGGTTGGACAAGACCAAGGAGCACTGACCCACAAAATTCCCAGGCATGGGACAGGGAGCATGATTGTTCCCACGAAGTGGTCTGGATACAGCCACCCCCCTTCAGAGGACACAAGAGTTTAGTAATACGGACCTGCCCCTAAAAACTGAGCTTTCCTCTCCCATTTTCCCAGCCTTGGGTTAGCCTCAACCTAACTGGGCCATGCAATTCCAGGGAGGCCATTTCCAACATGGGGGATACCAAACTGTGCAGTCACACCAGACATTAGCTGGGGCCAAGCTGCTTAGGTGTGGTTTCCACCAGGACAACATGGAGCTCTGGTGGTCTGAAGTGCTTCTGGCATCTCCTGCCCTACCTGAAAGATGGAGATGAACTTCAGCCTCACCTGCATAAGCAAATCAAAAGACGCAAGGGAACTTTATCACTTATACTAGTAAAATGATGTCATGGTTGCTGACCCAGCTTTGACCTGGTCAAAGAGGACCAACCCAAGTGGTTGCTGGATTGAGTCTAGGAGTTAGCCCAGCCCACTCCAGGGACCATCTCCAACAGACACCTCAGGTGCAACCATCCTACTTTGTCAAGTGAGGATGTGGTGGTGTGGAAGTGGTTTTAGGGCCAGAGCTGGATAAGGAGCTCTAAAATATATACATACATTTGTTTATTTATTTAAAATTATGCAAACAGCTGCATGGACACGCTCATGTTAGCTTCAGCTGGCCTTTTTTCTGCTTAATTAATGATGACGACTCTTGCAGCGTGCTTGGCATTCACTTAAAAAAAGTGTCATAAAGGAGCTGGTTATTTCTGCTGTTTCTTCTTAGTAATACTGCTAAACCATTTTTGAACGAGCTTAAGACAAACTCAGAGGAGTCCTTTGGACACCAGGGTAAGATCTCTTGCAAACAGCCATGCCAACAGCTTATGTTTGGTTTGAAGGGTGATTCAAAAAATTTGTGGACAACCTCACGCAGAAACATCCCTGTTCTTCCTGAAAAATGGAGGAAAAAACCTCCACAAACCATCAAAAAATCTCTTTGTTGCTTAGTGAAAGGTTTTATTATCTGATTTTCTGATGGGGACAGACATTGAGAGGGGACAGGGGAGGGAGCAGAAGGGCAGAATCCCTGCCAGGAGGAGAGCAGGTCCCAAGGTGTTTGGGATCAGGCTGGTTCGGAGGTTGAGGCAACGTTTGTCACCAGCACAAGGACAGGATGAGGGACAGAAGAATGATCTTTTCCAACCCTGTGGGGATATCCAGGGAAAAGAGAGGAGGTGGGAACATGGAGGAGAAAGCAATGAGCTAAAGACAAGCGAGAACGGGCATCTAACTAATCTCCTTAAAAGAGATTTCTGGGGCCATTCTAGTAATTTGGAGATTTTTTTTTTTTAATACTGTCCGTTCTGGGATTAGCTCTCAGGAGAGCAAGGACTGGAGATTTTTTTTTCAAGCTATTTGTGACTCAGCAGCTGGGAAGCGCTGATTACTGGGAGCAGCTGACGTCCGAAAAGCATCTAAGTCTTTATTATATTATCCAAAAAGGCCACAGACTTTTTTTTTCATCGCCCCAGCTTCAGAACAACGAGTACCCAAGCCTTCAAGCAAGGCCAGCCACACAGGCAAGAAACAAGCACTGTTGGAAAATTTTAATCTCTTTCCCAAAAATTTGTTTCTCCAAGTTTTCCTTTCCTAGGTGCCTCTGACCAGTTGCGTTTCCTTGGGGTGGTCCCTTTGAATTTAGGCAAAACAACTCGAAATCAGGCAATCTGGTGGCTGGCTGCTCCCCAGCTGCAGTTGGTAGATGAAGTTCATGGTGTTTCTAGGGAGCATGGCTTCTGTGTTTTCATGGGAGAGTACTGTCCTTTTTTGCGTGTCCCTTTTGCCTTCCCCCAGTGGAAGGCTGATTTCCATGAGGGCAGCATCATCCAGGCCAGAGGAGCACTGAGCAAGTTGGGTCACTGTTCTGGGACTCAATTTCCCAGCGCTCAGTAGAGCACATCGGCTTGAAAGTATCTCCTCTCTGTCCCAGTCTTTCTGAGCAGCCCTAAGCATTACTAATGCATTGCTTTAGTGGTTATTTATCATAGGATCATAGAATACCAGGTTGGAAGGGGTCTCGAGGATCATCTGGTCCAACCTTTCTTGGCAAAAACACAGTCTAGACAAGACAGCCCAGCACCCTGTCCAGCTGAATCTTAAAAGTGTCCAATGTTGGGGACTCCACCACTCCATGGGAAGATTATTCCAGTGGCTGATTGTTCTCAGTGTGAAAAAATTTCTTCTTGTGTCCAATTGGAATCTCCCCTGAAGTAACTTGTACCCATTACCCCTTGTCTTCTCCATGTAACTCCTTGTTCAAAGGGAGTCTCCATCTTCTTTGTAGCCACCCTTAAAGTAATGGGACGTGGTGATAAGGTCTCCCCTAAGCCTTCTTTCTCATCTTCTTTTTTTTTCATCAATGCCACAACAGTCCATCAGGGTGCTCTGGCCTTGGCAAGGTCTTCTTCAGTAACAGTTCAAGTCCAGGTCTGATTTGCATGGCCAAGTCCGGCGAGTGGGTGGCCACAGCCGAGGGTTTTCACAGAATCACAGAATCTTCACAGTTGGAAGGGACCTTTGAGATCATTGAGTCCAGTCATACCCAAAAAAAAAAACCCAAACACACAAAAAATACCCCACACAACACCAGACACAAAACACAACACCCAACCCCAACAATCTCGGGCACTAGAGCATGGCCCGAAGTGCCACGTCTACACATTTCTTAAATACCTCCAGGGATGGTGACTGGACTACCTCCCTGGGCAGGCCGTTCCAGTGCCCGACCACCCTCTCAGTAAAGTAATTCTTCCTGATACCTAATCTAAACCTCCCCTGCCCCAACTTCAGACCATTTCCCCTGGTCCTGTCATTATTCACTTGGGAGAAGAGCCCACCCCCCACCTCTCTACCCCCTCCTGTCAGGGAGTTGTAGAGGGCAATGAGGTCCCCCTCAGCCTCCTCTTCTCCGAACTAAACTTGCCCAGGTCAGGGCATCTTTTGGTCAGGGGCGAGGAGTGAGACCTTCCTCCCCCTTCTCCGAGGCGCTTGGCTGTAGCCCGTGCAACGAAGCAGGTCAAGCCACGCTGGCTGCTCTTTGTCCTTTTCCCCTCCGCCTCTTCTTGCCTCCACAGCTCCTGTTTGTCATTCAGAGACAAACTCCCCTGCAGCTTTCCCCTCTGTTGCAATTATGGACTCGCTTCCTCTGCTCGTCTCCTGACGCGGCCTGCCCAGTAAAGCCGATAGCCAGGAAGCTCCCGGGATGCTGCCAATCCGAGCAGGCGATCCGTGGTAGCAAATGAGCGACCGGAGGGAGCCAGACTCGCGGCCGGGTTCCCTCGGCCAAGCGGAGGAAGCAGCACCACGTCAGCAAGATGTACCCTCTGTGCAAGTCTCCATATGGATGGCAGCGTCTCCACCCCGTGTCCCATCACAGGAGCCAAGCATCCCCACTGCCTGCTGGAAAAGAGGCCCAGCCAAAGCCATGGTGGGCAGCGATAGCGTCCCAGTTGTGGCATCTGATGGGCACAGAAGAGGCACCCGTTTGGGATACGGGCTCCAGAGCAGCTTTGCTCCATTTTTATTGTCCTCAGGGATAAGCAGGAGGGGGGATAAAATGAGGGAAGGAGAAGAGCAGAAGATTTCAGAATCACAGAATTGTAGGGGTTTGAAGGGACCTCTTGGAGATCATCCAAGTCCAACCCCGTGACAGAGCAGGGCCACCCAGAGCAGGTTGGACAGGGATGCATCCAGGTGGGGTTTGAAAATCTCCAGAGAAGGAGACTCCACACCCTCTCTGGGCAGCCTGTTCCAGGGCTGTGGCACCCTCAAAGAATCCCGGAGAGCACTTTGTACTGGAAATGAGAAGGAGTGGAGTGGCCCATTTTGTCCCCAGGGTGCGTGCTGTTGGGTACAGCTGGATGGACAGCATGGGCAGGGCACCACATGAGCTGCTGAAAATGAGAAATGCTTGGTGAAGGAGGTCAGGACTGCAGCTAAATGAGGTCTGTGCCTGCTTTAGAGACAGCATAGGTGTCCTCCTCATTACCAAGGATGGTAAACCTGAGCGGCATCTGCTAGGGTTTGGTTTGCGTGACAGGAGTTTGCAGAAGCTAATGTTGGAGCCCTGCTGCACTATGTTTTTAGAGGCAGAAGCACACATTACAATCCTTGTCCTGAAGGATACGGGTCACATGAGGAAAGCAGCACTCTTTAGAAGGTCAGTAGCTAATTTGGGACTAGGAGTCGTGTCCAATTTGGGGCTCACAGCCTGGGGCTGTGGACCAGGTTCCTCCTGAAAGCTCAGTTCCCTTTAGGATGAATGACTTCAAGGAACAAGGGGAATGAAGTTGCCTGAGACTGTTCTCTAAAATCATGAAGATTCACAGGGAAGGGACAGGCAATCAGTGAACTGATCAGGAACAAGCCTCAGAAAAACACGTGGCAGTGCAGGGTGTTATTTCATGGTGGCACTTGGTGCTGCAGGGTACTGTGGAGATTGGGTCTGGAAGTCTCTTTGAACAGGGAGCAGATGTCCCTGGAGGGCATATCCATCAATGGATAACAATGGAGCAGCTCAGGGACCATCAGAAGGTCTCTGAGCTGCTGATTTGCAGTGTCTGGCGAGCACAGAAGGTCCCCTTGTAAAGCTTCCCTAAGCACCCACTAGTGGTCACTGCTACAGAGAAGAGACCCCTAGATGGACCTTTGGTTTGTTGCCTGTCTCTTCTATGAGTCCCTCAGAGGATCGTGGGAACAAGAAGGTGTATGTGGATTACAGTAATCCCCAGTTTTTGTGTGGTTACACCTGAACACCCCTAACAGAGTTTGTCCTGGAGAACTGTGGGGTGAATCAGGCCCTTGAACACCAACAAGAGCTTGATATGGGCTCTTCCCAAGCCTGCTTTCACACACTTTTCTCCAGAGACACCTTGTCTTCAACCTTCTCATATCTTTCTTGTGCAAAAACCAAGGGCTCACTCAGAAAGCAGCTGCTGGGTGCAAATCCAGGTAGTTCCTCTTCACGCCTTCCAACGCATGCAAACCCATTGGGGAAGACCTTGAAGGACCATGGGCATGTCCCCGCTGGGGAATCTGTGGGAAGATCCTGAGTAGCATTAGCACCATCACATTTTTACGCCTTGGCTCTGATATTTGCCCCATTTTGATTCTGCCACGAGGTGATTTTGACTAAGAAAAGGCAACATCAACCCTTTATCAAACCCAGAGTGGCTGCACGTGTCCCTGTGACTCTTTCTCTAGCCCCGTCGTCTAAGAGCAGCCAACGTGCCCTGCGGCATGACAAGCTCATCCCTCATAGAGTGGCCTTTGTGAAGGCAGGGACAGCATTTCAGTGACCGTCCCCTGAGATTTATATATCCAATATGTTGTGGGAGTGGGATGAGCGATCTCAACTAGAAGGCTGGTGAGATGCATGGGAGAATCAATAACTCCCTGAGCAAGCCGGGGCAAAGGCTCGTTCCCCTCTCTAAACTCCTTGGTTTTACGGTCCCTCTTGTCTTGTCTTCCATCATGAGCCCGGGAAGTTGTTTTAGGATAAATCCCAGTCCATTTGTATGAGTGTCTTGCCCATGGGGATGAGTTATGTTCTCTTTCCTTCCCCTGCTCCGCTTGCAGCCCTGCCCCTGTCTCTCATTTCCTTTCCTCTGTTCAAAGAGCTTCTCCGAAATATGTAATTACCAACGGTGTGTGGGGAGAATTGGAACATCCAGACTTTGTTTTCGTACCAAATGGATGTAAGGAGTTGACCTTTAGGATATTCTTGTGTAATTGGATTTCTGAAATAGTTTGCTTCAGAAATAATACTAGCAAAATTTATATATTAGAGTGTGTGTGTGTGTATGCATAGCTGGGTGGATATGGATACAGATACAGATATAGAGACATCTATGTATAGAGACATATGCGTACACGTATTTTAATTGATAGCCAGGCTTCATTTTGCAGCTACTTGCTGCTATTTTCGTGCTATTATTGCAGCCTTCTGATTCCAAAAAATCAAAACATCATCCTGTAAAACAAAAACAATGTTTTTGAAGTTAATAATTCTAATTCAAAAAAAAAAAAAAAAAGGAAGCTGCCTATTTTGATTACAGAATATTACAAATATTTCTCAAGACGGGCACATTCCAGTGAAATAGCTGATTTTAACAACGCCATCTTTGCCTGTGGACAGGCACCCGGTTGGAAAATGAAGTCTCACCAGCCGTAGTGACCTTCAGAGCTTGTTGAGGAGCAACAGCCTCGAGGCTGAGGCACGGTGCTGGGACATGGGAGTTGGGATTTTCTTCTGGGGTCTGACACCGCTTCAGATGATTCATCGCTTTCCAGTCATCGCAGTTCACTACTCCCAGTCGGAGCTGGAAGACATCCCTTTGTAGGACCTAGGCTGAGATCTCTGGTGCTTCTGTGCTACGGAGGATGGGGGATGTAAATGAAAATCTTCTGCTAATAACCATAAATCATCTGGGGAGGACTGACTCCAGCTGTGTGTTATCCCTTTTCTAAGGAGGGGAATGCAACTACTGTCATAATACAAATAATTAAGTTCGCACTGGTAAATGAGACGTAAAGAGGCCATCTTCTGAATTAATAAAATTTCCAGAAATGGCAGAAAATCAAATTCCATCCAAGAGTAAATGTTAATATCTCAGCTTTTATTTTCTTCTTGGACTGGGAGAAGGGAGTTGACTTCTGCAGAACAACCTTTCTCTTTGTGGAAAATCATTTGACAAGTGAGGTTTTCACCTTTTGGATATTTTTTGGGATGATCAAAATGTCCCGGGTCACTCAGTATTAATTGGTGTACACTCTGGCCCCGTGGCCTCCTAGGATGCAGTTTGACCATTTCAGGTCTTGGGGATTCATTTCCTCAGGGATGAACCCCCATTTTGAACTTTTTTACCCCAACCACATGAAACAGGGTCATCCCAAATTTTTCACAGAGGGTGCTTACCCACCCTGTGAGCTCCCTGCCCCTTATTGCATCAAGAGTTCTTCCACAGAATCACTCAAAAATCAATCAAGTAACATAATAAAATGCTGAAGTGATTTAATACATCTATTTCCCGTTAAATCAAGATTTAATAAATCGTCCCTATTTTTTCTCCACTCTTTTTATTTCTTCCTTCTTTTCTTCCTTTCTTTCTCTTAAAATTGCATACATTATTGAATTTGTTTGAGATGGAGCTTGTTTCAGAAGCTGTATAACTCTGGAGGAATTCATTAAGCCCCACTGAATTTATTGAAAGTTATAAAGTTTTTAAATCTACAAATGTTTGACATCTTTAAAGAGTTATTAATTAATGCATATCATTAAATACTGTTAAAACTCATGTCGCATTTATGAAGCATTTGAGCTTCATTGAATATGCAGATCAGGTAATTCATCTTTTTAAGCTCCATCAGTCTTTTGGTTCTTAAAAGAAGACAGGGGGTTAACGGGAAGGAGGAGAAACCAAAGTTTGCAGAGCTCTTAGCGTAGGAGAATTCGCAGCCAAAATTAGAATTTCTCCATTTCCAGGAATTTTCATCCCAGTCTGCTATATGCCTTCCTGATTTCTGGTGTCTTCAGCTTTGTAGTAGCGCAGTGCCTGGTGGTGTTGCTCATGATCCTGGCCTTGTCCCTGGTCATTGTCCTTCAACCGCTGGGGGCTGGTGGTTTGCATTGAGGTGGGATGGTGACACAAGCTTGAGAAAAGCAAGTCCATGTGTTATGGGCAGTCACCTGGAGGTGTGAAGTTTCTCAAGGAGACCAGAAGGTGTCTGGTGCCCCTGGGTGGAAAGCAACTGGAGGCTGCACAGATGGGTGACAATGTCTGCTCTCTATGGAAATTGAGCAGGTTGCTAGAGAAAATGAGGGGAAACTGAGCCACAGAGGGAGTGTGGTGACTTATGCTGGATTCGTTGCAGAGAACCATCCTCTGTCTACTTGTATCTGATCTATGAGAAGGGACTGAGGAAGCCAGGTGAGTTCAGCCTGGGGAGGAGAAGGTGATGGGTGATTGAATTTCTGTCTTCTAGTATTGAGTGGAGGGAATGGAGAAGATCAACACACGCTTTTCTCGGAGGTGCCCAATAAAAGGATGACAGGCAGTGGGCATGGGCTGCAGCGAGGAATATCCTCAGCTAACTTAATCCACTGTCCAAGCTGGCCCTCCTCAGGTTGCAGGGGAGATTCACAGGAGACCTACAGAAGTCCCCAAGTGGATTGGGGGTGTGTGCATGAAGGAGAGCTGCTGATGAAAAGCTGACATCACAGCCCCCTCCTCCCTGAAATAATGCCAGCAAAACCCCAGCCCTTGCAGCGAGCACGCAGAGATGCTGGGGACATAAGCTGGGCACTCATGGGGATGTCCTGGCAGCCTCCCCACAGTGTAGGGGAGATCAGGGGGTGCCAGTGGGGTCGGGAGCTGAGCAGACAGGTCCCCATGCATGTTTGGGGCATGTCAGATTTGCACCCAGGGGTGTATGTAGAGGAGAAAATACGGGCTGTGTGCCTGAAGGTGGCTTGATACGTGATGAGTCCCAGGGAAAGGAGTGGTGTTTACTCTTGAAAAAAAAATGGAAATTCCTCTTTTGAGATCTTCACACTGTCACCTGCTGTCTGGGTTGTAAAACTGAGGGTTTCACTGGGCAAAACCCATCACACACTTCTCAAGGGGTGCACGTTCCCCAGGGTTAATCGCAAGGGCTCTGGAAGGTGACATCTAGCAGCAGAGCTGTGGATGAGATGCATCCCAGCCCTTCAGATGACAGCTTCTGGAGGAGACCCTCTCCTTAGCCCCTTCCCGTATAGGGATGGTGGCACTTCGCATGCTGGTGCAGCTCTGCAGTGACCACCACCAAGTCTGTCATTACTTTTAGCTCCAAGCTCCACCACAAAGCCTGTGGAGAGTCATCCTAGCCCCACCAAATTTTGGGCAAAGCTCTGGTTGATATTGGCCAGCGGTTTTCAGTTGTTCTTCTCCAGAAAAGTGCATCCAGCCAAAATCTTCCGCATCAGCTTTTGGGTCTTCCTACCTCAGATGCATCTCTTGAGCAAACACAGTCCAGGAGAGCTGGATCTTTGCTACCTGGATAGGACTTCTTGAGCAATGAGGACTGCAGCCCATTGCTGCAAAATCAGAGCATCTCCCCCAACCTCCCTAGCTTGTGACACGTCCAACATGTCCAAAGGGTATCAAACATCTGGAAGGAGAAGAGACTGGAGAGTATACTCTTTATATACACCCAGGCACAGCAATCACTGCATCTTGCCCTGTTGCATTTCACAGCACCGTGACTACCTGCGGAGATAGATGTTGGCCATCAGATCGCATTAAGGTCCAATTAACAGTTAGCTTTGTGAGGTTTATTTATGACTAGTCGCACCAGAACTATTAAAGGGACTCACAGGTTTACTCAAGTGGCAATCAAGAAACAGAATTGCCCTTCCTTACAGCAAAAATCAGAGCAATAATTCACTTTGTTGACTTTACCAGAGACTGCACAGTCTGACAGGAAACCTTGCCTTACCTCTGGGACATCCCCAAAGGATCTGCCCACTATCATCTCCTTATTTTATCTACTGTCCACCTGGATTTTCCTAAGGATGTCTTTACCGTGTGTGTATGTTACAGCATCATTATTGGTGACTCTACAAATCATTCCAGTCAAACTAAGTTTAGTATTTATCCTCACTTTGTCATGGTTATATTGCAATTAGGAATTGCCCATGCACTTCAGCTCTAACCTGAAAACAATTTGAGCAAATAAGTGACAAAATGAGCAGAATTACCTTGTCTCTATCATGGTCTCTAACAAGGTTAGAGTTTTTCAGGGTGCTCCCACACAGTCAGTCTTTAAGAAAGCTTGAGGAACTCTGATTTATGTGAGGGCTGTGATCTGAGAAACTTCTTGTCGACAAAATAAGACTCGTGACTTAAAGGGCAAGATCAAGCCCTAAGTGCGTGAAGGACTTTGCACACTGAGCATCCCATTCACAGAGCTGGTCTTGAGGGATCAGAGATTGAAATGAGGCAAAAGCAAAATACAGAATATGTATATGTATGTGTGAGTACAGACAGATCAAGAGACAGACCAAAGGAAAAAAATCTGCTTTTGAGAAAAATTAGAGATGGCCTCAAGCCTCATCTATCCAAGGACTCATTTTGGACAACACACTTGACATTAGTGGTTCGTAATTAATTCCCTGTGTTGATGCTCTTATTCCAGAATCAGACACGCCTTATTTCAAATTAGCTCAATCCACCCGGGACCCTGCCACAAAACCAGGTTAAGAAATTAGCACAAATCAGCTGAGCTTTGGTAACCAACTGGATAGGCAGGCAAGCCTGTAGAAAATGCAAAGGAACTCAGCTTAATTTTATATATCAGAAAGGAGGATAACAATATAGCAATAGTAATACCTGCCTCTGAGTAAAAACCACACACGTGAGCAATAACCAAGTCTCAGCTGGTGCACGGTAATATTTTAAGTTGCAGTGATGTGATATACTGTAAGAGCCCTCAGCACCGCTGGGAAATAGCTCTTCTACTCTAAACTCTCTTCCTGTTGCAATCAGAGTGATTTTTTTTTTTTCCCCTGGAAATAAATCTGCAGAGAAAATTTCATAGATGGGTAGCCTGTCTGGGAGGAGGGGTTGGGAGAGCTCTGTTCTGGGTAGAGTGATGATCGTTTACCAATTCTTTTACCACTTGGTGTACAAGTTAATGAATCATTAATTTAGTGTTTCTGTATTTTTGCTGATTTTTCTTTTTCAATAGCTGAAGAATTTTAAAATTTGAAACAAGCACGAAATTTCATCTGGGGTGCCATGAATAAATCTACTTATTCTAAGAACCAATATAGGTGAAAAATGCAATTTAAAAAAATGTAAAAAAGGAAAAAGGAGCCTATTTAGTGTCAGTGTTGGGTGGCTGGTATCAACTGCCTCAGTAAAGGACCCTACGATGTGTAAGCTCTGGTGGGCATGGTCCATATTTGGGGACTTGTTTGGATCAGTGCTAATTCACCCACTGCGTGTAGGCATCATTCCTGAAAACCAAAGCATCCAGTTCTCGGGGTAATTGCACATTTTCTGAGGAGTATTTAGCTTGCAGAACCGGAAGTGACAATGCCGAACCCCTCTTTTTTCTGACCCTGCATCACATGTTGTGTTGGGGAGTGAAGCAACAGCCTGGACCTTGGCAGAGACACCCCGTGGTCTCCATCCTCTACTACAGGAATGTGCCAAACCGCCATGGGTACTGGGTCTTCCCTTTCCTGTTGCTTTCTTCAGTGTGATGGGATTGTGATAACGATTGTTGGAAAAGGTCCCCACTGGCATGAATTAAGCAAATTCCTTCCTGAGTGCAGGAAGGGGCTTTTGGAAAAGTCCCAAAAGAGGCTGAAAGCAGAGTCCTGATTTATTCATGAAGAAGAGGCCCCATCAGTAATTAATCTGGAATGCTTGAGCACAGAAACCCCCTGCTCTGCCACAGACATTTCCAGCTCCAGAGCACCATAAAGACAATCACTCTGCTATCAGAAAAAGAGAAGGAAAAAGAGAGAGGGGTGAAAATTTCTCCGAGAGTAGGACTGTGGGGCATTGATGACAGGAAAGCAAGTAGACACAAAGCAACCCGCCTCTAGTTTTGAGCCTGGTAGCAGGTGATCTTCCTAAAGTATTGGGACTTTGATTTGCTTCCATGAAACTCCTGCAAGCTTTACAAATGGTATAAAATGTGGTTTCCATGTTGTAACAGCCCTTTAAGGTATTTCACTTTGCCACCCTGAGGTGCTTTGTGAGTCAGATACTCTCTTCTAGTTCTGTGGTCTTCAGACCTCCTGACGTAGACCTCCTTCAGACCTACTGGCCTGCAATGACCACGGTGTAAAACCAACAAGGAGTCCAGAGTTGTACCCCAGCGGTTATGTGGCCAGGGTGTATCAGAATGAAGTTTTAAAAGTGCCTAAAAGTGGCTTGAGGTATCAACTGCTTCATCATTTCAGTGAGCCACCTGCGGACCTGCAGTGCCAGGGCATGATTTGGGGCCAATAGCATTGGCCCAGGTGGTTTCTAGGTGCACTTCTGGAGTTAACACAAGGCAGGGATAATGCTGAGGTGGTACTTCAAAGGTGGAAGATCTAGGAGGAAAATATGTCTTCATGGTTTGAAACCCCATCCAGGTTTTGCGCTGAACAAACTGCAGGGGCTGTGGTACACAGGGAGCTCTGGGGAAGTGGGAAGGCACCAGGATTAGCGAAATACAAAATAGATGAAGTCAGGGTGGGGAAACTCTCTGTCACATCATCTGTCTCCTGCCCCCATGATGTGACCAACTGAGACAGCTCAGCTCCCTGGGGAGACTAGCGCTAACGAGGCCTCAGGTGAAGTTCTCAAGTGCAGCAAGGTCAGCTGCCCTTTGGCTGTAGGACTCAACCCTCAAGAGATTAGAATGACCAGAGATCTTTGTCACTTTTGGAATGGATGATGGTGAGGCCCATCCCTTTGCATTATCTTCCTCTTGATGTGATCCCTAAGGGAACGATTATGGTGATGATGCTAATGTGAAGATACTAACCAGGCTTTCTCAGCCAGGTCTGCAGCAAGAAGAGGAGCCATGCTTGTTGAGTAAAGGGGTGGTGTTTTGAGGGTGGTGCATGCTGAGGTGGTGGGGAGGCCACAGCGTTTCTCCCAGGAGCCACACTGCAAATGTAGCTTGCTGTGATGGGAACCAACCTCTCATGGATGTTGGTGTCTCTCCTGGTACTCCCTCTGCACTGAAGTTCTGTAGCTTACACTTCTGCAGCCCACAGCCAGTGCTTTTCTGCTGCCCCATGAACTCATGTGGGACTGGCCAAACTTCAGAGCTGGTGGCTTCAGTGTGGAGAAGTGGTAGTGCAGCTGGTGTCTGGGGAGTCTGATGCTGTGACCCATCTTCTAGTGTATGTCCTGAAGTGCAGACACATCTGGCATGTGACTTGGCAAGACCTTGTTTTAGTGGACCAAAAGTGGACAAAACTTGAGCATCATCTCCATTTCACCTTCCTAAGTCAGGGCAACTTCCAGAAGCAGTGGCAGGTATCTTGAGTGTCAAGCACCAGTCCAGAGTGGTTGAGTCTGTGGACACTGCAACACGCTAAAAGTTTAGTCCAAGGCCCAGGCTTAAACACTTGAAGTGTCTCTTTGGTTCATAGTATGTGCAGGAGTTTTGCTAGATCACAGTCAATGGGATCATGACCAGACCTCCTACAAGATAAGACTAACTTGGGCATCCTGCGTTTCCTGGCCACCAGGTTCTGGAGAATGCCAAGTGATCCAGGTGGTCTGTGCTTCATGTTGCCCAGACCTAGCTTCACATACAGGCAGGATTGATATGCCACCACAGTGCCAACAATAACATGCTCCAGGAGATTGTCTGACTACAGGCCCTGGTGTTCAGTGTTTGGGGGCTGGTGTTCACAGCTCAGATCCTGGATGACCAAGGGAGCGTTGCTTGCCCACTGAGGGAGATACTCACTGCAGGTTAGTCTGTGGGATCCCACCACTTCTCAATCCACCTCACTGTCCTTTCATCTAACGCACGCTTCCGAAGCTTACCTATGAGGATGTTATGGGAGACAGTGTCAAAAGCCTTGCTGAAGTCAAGGTGGACAACATCCACTGGTCTCTCCTTACCCACCCTACTACTCATCCTGTCGTAGAAGGCTATCAGATTGGTCAAGCATGATTTCCCCTTGATGAATCTGTGCTGACTGCTCCCGATGACGTTTTTTTCTTCTACATGCTTAGAGATGACATCCAGGATGAGCTCTTCTGTAACCTTTCCAGGGATGGAGGTTAGGCTGACCTGCTTGTAGGTTCCTGGATCGTCCTTCTTGCCCTTGTGAAGATTGGCATGACAACTCAACAGTGGGGAAGACATTGTGACACCCACCATTCACCCATGGGAGAGGGAAAGTGTCATTAGCTGTCTAATTCGAGGTTTTGCTCCTTGTGTCTCCTGTCCTCTTCTTAGCAGCAGAGCAACAAACCAGCCGGAGTAGAGTTAGCCACATACAATGTGCGAAGTGGGATGGACAGGGCTGATTAAACGAGAGTCCATCGTAGCTGTAAATAAAGGCCCTTAAATGAAATCTGTCACAACTGTTAGGCTACAGCCGCAAGTAAAGGACAAAGAAATATCTACAAGAGCTCAATAATGCAGACAGTAGGTTCTTTATGACCGCCTCAAAAAGATGCAGTGAAAATGTCTTAGGCTTTGTGGGAGCTCTGCCGAAAGCCCATGATAATGTGTACGGCAATAGTTTTTGTAAAAATCTTTAAAAAAAACAGATTAATGGAATTTATGCTTTTAGGGCTGGATTTTCCGAAGCAGTTCAGCACTGGGCTATCTCAGCTGCCACTGAAGTCAACAGGGGTTATAGCTCTGGAATCAATGGGGGAGCAGAGTGTTGCTGATTCTGAGAGCTCTTGGAAAGCTCATCCCTCGTTTATTTTTGGCTAAGCAGTCAAATAAATAAATGCGCCTACCAAAAGAAGAACCCTATCCCCAAAAGTCCAGCTCCTCCCATCCTTCCTTGCAGGGAGAGAGGAGAGGATGACTTTAATAATCCTGCCCTAAATCTGGAGGAACGTTAATCGTGCCAGTGGATTTACATCGTGATCAAGCGGGGCACCTGGCTTCATGTCTCACGGGGAGCTGATGGGCAGCACAATGTCAAGGGGTGCTTCTTCACCACATCTCCTCCTCCCATGGCAAAAGTGGGGCTTGTCAGTGGTCCTGCTGCTGCTGTTTGTTCCCATTGCATCTCTCAAAGTGCCTTTGCAGCACTCCCAGCTCCAGGTGAGCCAAGGGGATGGGTGAGGGCCAGGAAATGATGGAAGGGGAGAGCAAATAGACAGAAGAGGAGCCTCAGGAAGAGCAATGCTTGTAGATGTCCTGGCTGGAGAAAGAAGAGGCACTTGGAGCATGACACAAGTAGGTCATTCTGCCTCACACTCTTTACATGATTAGAGAAGGCAGAGCCAAGAGACAAGGAGTCATCCACCTTCTCCTGTCTGCAAGGCTTGTGGAGATGCCACCTTCACATGCTCTTGCTAGTGTGCATAGGCCAAGGGCCTGGTCTGCCCTGAGGACCAGCATGGCAAAAGGCTTAATGCTTCTAAAATGAAATGGTTTCATCTCTAAACACATCCTTTTCAGGGTGGCTGGGTGTGAACACTGTTCTCGAGCCTCAGGCAGGCAAACAGCCTCAGGATGCCTCCTCCTTCTGCAACTTGACTTCTTCTGTGGTCTCCATAGGCTGTTGTACCTTTCTTTTTCATATTTTTTGTATTTTTCTTTCCCTTTGCAAATGATAGCTGGCTTGAAGGGACCAGAGGTCACTAGTGCAAACCTGGCTGGTTTGCTTTCTCTTATCTGCCTCTCTGGACTGTCCGTGCTGTGTGGCCATGTTGCAAGGAACCCACCTCGATGGGGAGGAGAGTCCTGCTTCTTCGTCTGCCTTCCTGTTAAGCTGTTGTCTAATCCTCTGTGGGAGACAAGTTTGTGGAATTTCTCTGCGTTTTTTCCTTTGCTACCAGACTCTTGGCTGTCTTTCCAAACAAGGCTGCCTTCCCATCGCTTCAGAAGTGATCCCATGAGCCCACTTTTCCCTTTGGTTTTGGACTACATGGGTTTGACTGCAGTCCGTGGACACAACCTTCTCCACTACAGGCATTTCACAGTGTCATAGAGTGTTTGAGGTTGCGAGGGACCTCAGAAGATTGTCTAGTTAACTGCTCCATTTTTAATTTGGGACTCAAAATCATTGAATAACTGTGTTTTGGGAGGTTGTCATTGGCACCACTCTTACTCACTTCTTGGATTTTGTCCTCAGCAATGCAGTGATAAAATGTAATTTTTTTTTCTTATGTATTGCTATCATCTATGTTCACCTCTGCAGTTGGCCTCGATTCTTCTTCCATGACTCTATGGGGGCTCTTCTCCCTGGCAAGCTTGTGCTCCTGGCTGCCTTAATCTCTCCACGCTGCCTGTTCACACTCACTTTATGGCTGCTGGGTTGTTTGCTTGTTAATTAGTCTTCCCCCTGCTGCAGGTCTGGTGATGCTGCCTCCTGCCACCATGTTTCATGTACCACCTGCTGAAATACAGTACAAAGGGACTCTACGTTTGCAAAACTAACTGGCTTATTTATTAAACGAACTATTTATAGAAATGCTGAAGCCTTGGGAGGCAGCACCAAAGCTTGAGTGTCCACTTAACCTTTGTGTCCTGCCTGACATGATGGTAATTTTCCCTCCTGTCCAGTCAGCCTTGCAGTCCAAAGCACCACCACATTTATTTTGCTGACATCTGAACACTTTGCACCCTTGATGTGTTTATCTTCCTGACACTTGGGCACTTACTGATGGTGGGACCTCAGTATTGCTGGCCATTCCTACATCTTCCCAACCCAAGCGATGCCTCAGGACACAAACATCCTCAGTTTGCAAACAGTTAATTCATTTTGTGCTGTGCTTAATTCAACCCAACGGGAAGTTGGACAGAACTGTATCTTTTGTGATGGTTTAACCCATTCTTTCCCGATCACCCCCTTGTCTGTGTGCTTTTCTCTCCCTGGCGACACGTTCCCCTCTCACCAGGGGGGATCCCAAGGTGAGCAGGACCAGGCAGTATTCCCTGTTGGGCTCTCAGGCTGCATTCCTGGCCTTCAGTCACATATTTGCACACAATGCAATGGATTGATTTAACCTGGCTCACTAAATAAATGCCGGGGAGATCCCCTCTACTAAAAGGCTCCTCAATTTATCAAGTTAAATCACAACAAGGTTCTAACTGCTGAATCAGCAAAATTCAGCCTGGAAGTCAATGCAAGACCAGATACTTGCAAAGAACATGGTTAGGGAAGGGGGAGGGGGGGGAGGCTGAGCTGACCTACGTGACTTCTCGTTGCAACGGGGGGCAAACATGATCACTCGTTTCTCTGCTGAAGGGACAAGATGTTTTTCAGTCCGTCTGCAGAGGCAGCTGGAAATTTGGTCCCCAGGAGTACAACTTGGAAGCCAAGGGGAGTAGGTGGTCTGTGGATTTGGAGATAATGAAGGGAGAGGAAAGTGTTTTGAACCAGGGCGTGGCAAAGAAGTGGATGGCACCTGGATGAGTTCCTGGATATCATATCAGAAGGTGTCTTTGGGGCTTTGCACAATGGTCTGATCACTCCTGGAACATTGCTGCCGTCCTCCGTGGAGCAAAACCATCTGCTGAAATTTATACCTGTGGGCAGGGTACCCAGGGAGCCTGATTTCAGGCCCCTGCTTTGGGGATGGAAGAGATTTGCCTTAGATATGAATAGCCACGTGCTGAGTTAAACTTCCTTTCCTAGTTGTTCTCAATGAAAACAGTTTGTTATTTGTATTATCAGTGTAGACATCAATCAACCATTGGCCAGTTTCGCTAACCAGTATCCTTTCCAAATTCACTCTTTTGTTAAGTAATATATTACATTTTTAGGCGACTGTCCAGACAGCCCAAATGAGCTTTGTTAACTAACTGCCAATAATCCCATGCTTTTCACAGAAAGAGGAAGCCTGAGGAAATCCAGGGAGGACTTTCTCATTCTTGTTGAGTTTCTCAGACCACTTTTTCCTGGGTCACAGCCTGTGACCTACCCTGAAAATTTGATCCCTGTCGGATGCTTATAGATTTCATTTGACCGCCATTTTCCATGGGGAGAACTACACCAGCGGATCAGCCATCTCCTCTGTGCAGCTACCTGTGCTCAGTCCAACCTATGCCACCAGCTGGCCTGAGGTTCACCCAGGGGTTCAGGCATCTCTCTTCAGGCACTGTTTTTCTGTGATGTTACGGTCCAATAGCCAGGGCCATAAGGTAAATAACCTTATTTACAAGCCACTGACATCACTCACTGAGTGTTACTAGTAGATTTAAAACTGCAGGCACACTTTGTACACCATCATGGTCAATGGAGACTGTTGGTGACTACCACCCATGCTCTCCAAGACGCTGCTGTGGCTTGTCTTGTTGTGATCCCGTTGGCCTTTCTCAGACATCCCTTGGATATATCACTTATTGGCTCCCTTCTGAGCCTTAACTTGAGTTAGTCAGGATGCCTAATCATTGTGAACACCATAATTGCTGTGTACGTCAATCACATCGCATGCACGGTCGGCTGTCACAACTCCGCTCCCGCTTCCTAATGGCGTCTGCTTTCAGCCCCATTAATGACCGTAATTATTTTCCTAAGCATAAATTGTTCCTAATGACCGTAGTCATTTTTAGCATGATAGCACAGCAAATGATGCATCCATGGGACAGGACGAAGCCAAGACATAGACCTTTCAAACCCTGTTAAATGTCAGGCACACGTATTATTTGCAGGGCGCTTCAGACTGCGCTGTGTTGTTCCCATTGTTGGTTTGGAAGTTCAAACAGTTTGTCATTTCTCTTTGGCCTTTTTTTTGGCAGTGATCAAGGGCAGTCTTGGTAGTGTGTTTCATTTGCCCACCACTCACAACCAGATATTTTGCCCAGGCAAAGGGAGACACTCAATAGGTCTCTTTCAATTGCTGGTCACCGAGTGCTGGGGCAAAGTGATTTGCAAAATTATTAGATATTTCAAGGGAATCTGTCAAATCAAATTTGTCTCAAGTAATTCAGCACTTCAAGCTGCAGATTATAGGTAACCTTCTTCTTTTGAAACCTATGCAGTTTTGTTTTTCATAACCATCTCATCTTCATTATTTCAGCCTCTGCTTTGGGGCTTTGTCAAAAGTATCTGGAGCTCAGACAGAACATAAGTCTTGGGTGTAATTTTCTTAGACTTTTCTTAGACTCCATCGCACATGATTAACTCATTTGTAGTCTTAATTAGATCTTGATCCTGGATGACTATTGAAAGATCTGTAAGTTGATATTTGATTATTGGAGTAGTTAATTGTGCCCTGGGCATGGGATTGACTCTGCAGAGTTAGCACTGTTAAGCAGAAACACCCGAGGTGACGCTGCAGCATCCAGGTTAGGGACAGGGCTGAGTGAGAGCTGTTGACTTCTTCTCTTGGGACTTCATCACCACTCAGGATTTGCAGCGTTCTTCCTCGAGCTCCAGCATCCTAAAGTCATACTGTTGTTGGAGAGTCTTTACTTCCGTTACAGAGATGTTTTTGTCTGTCACAGTTGTTAAGAAAAACAGTTCAAGTGCTGCCCGTGAGCTGGAAACCTAAATAAAAAGTCTGCGGTATTAGCAATGCCATCCATTTGGGGAGGGGAAAATACATACTTCCATGCATCACTACAGGTTAGGGGATTACCTGCTGGAATGTAGCTCTGCAGAGAGAGACCTGGGAGTCCTGGTGTACAACAAGTTGACCATGAGCCAGCAATGTGCCCTTGTGGCCAAGATGCTCAAAGGTCTCCTGGGGTGCATTAAGAAGAGCGTGGGTCAGCAGGTGGAGGGAGGTCATCCTCCCCCTCCACTCTGCCCTGGTGAGGCCACACCTGGAGCACTGGGTCCAGTCCTGGGCTCCCCAGATCAAGAAGGACAGGGAACTGCGGGAGAGAGTCCAGCAGAGGCTATGAAGATGATGAAGGGACTGGAACATCTCTCTGCTGAGGAAAGGCTGAGGGACCTGGGGCTGTTCAGCCTGGAGAAGAGCNATGATCTCCAGAGGTCCCTTCCAACCCCGATCATTCTGTGATTTCTGAAGAGGGTTAACTGTATTTTCCATGTAGGACTGAAAATCCCAGGGAAGCCGGTGGCTGTGTGTAAGAAGAGGTGTCTGGGTCTGAGTGACTTCCAGACAGCAAAACCGGCCCCAAGGCTCCCGGTGCTGTCAGAAGTGGTTTCAGCTGCCGTTTGTGAATGCAGGTACCCTTTGAGCACCCCTGTTGGCTGCGGATGTTATGACCACGGTGACTCTC
>VXAK01005278.1:84715-109057 GCA_013399435.1 Arenaria interpres | reverse complement strand
GTCTCTGCTTCTTCCACAATTCTTGTTCACCCACACACAGCTTACTAGAATGCAGACCTATTTAAAATTTGAGATCTCTGCAATTTTGAAATTTAATGCTTCTCCATATATTTGCGGTTTTCTCGTGTTTTCACACATCATTAATGTAATAAATCATTATGCCATTGCCAATCTGTTTTAAATGCCGTCTGCATTGCCACAAACATTGTTTACCACACAGAACTGAAGACTAATACCACCTGACAAGTTGCACTACAATTGCTGGAGACACTAGAGTAGCAAATATAAAATGTGGGTTGTGCTAATGTTCTTGAAATGATTGATAAGTTTTTAATTATAAATCAAGTTTTAATTTAGTTACTCTGTTCACCCAAGTATATCTTATGAAATTTAATTTATGAAATATTAATACATGACATAATTGAGTTTCCAGTGCTGGTAGACTTGGTTGCTTGAGAACACAGAGTAGATCCTTTCATAATGACTGGTTTTATAGTCAGGAACTTAGTCCCATAAAAAAGTATGCAGGAAACTTCCTCTCGTAATGGTATTACTTATACTGGAATGGTGACATGAAGAAAAGTTACTGTGTTTGGGTTCTTGCTACACAAAATCTTTCCATCTGTATCCTAGCCTTGATAGCACTGAAATACAGCGTTTATTTCTAAGAGTTGTGATTCTGTTTCTCCTCTTCGGCACTGTGAATCATAAGAAACTAGATGGAGGGTAAGAGCAAAGGCAGTTAATAGCTGGTCTACGCAACCTCCATGTTATTTAATTTTCCTTACTAAATATAGATAGTAGAACATGTTTTCCCTGATCCACCTTTTAGGCTAAATTTTCACAATGCTTTGCCTGCATTCAGTTTAATTACTGTGCTAAGTCCTTACTGGGCTTAAGAATTTGCATGTTTTGATGGTCGGTAGATGGCCATATAGCCATTTAATGACATTTATTCCTGAATTTCTCTGGAAGAATAGAAAATAACAAGCCTCTGTCATGTATTGTTGCTAAAGTTTGACTTTCGCCTCTTTTCTAAAATCTCTCTAGTATTTAGCTTCAGAAATCCCCAGAAACTCATGAGTTTGCTTGATCTTCATGTCTTGGGTAGTTTAGCCTATTGTATAAAAAAATTTTAATTGTGTATTGGCCAAAGTAACTGTAGGTAAGTCACTTTAATAAATATAATATGTTGAATAGGATATGCTTCATAAAAAATGAACAGTTTTTTTTTTAAAAAATACCTGTGTCACAAAATATTGTAAAATATTTGTGATTTTCATAAGGTGAATATATTCGGAGGATTGAATGTTTAATTAAAAACTATTAGATTAAAAACTTAGATTAAAGAAAAGTGAGTATACAAATATCACTGTGGCTTTTCTTTGTGTTTGTTATTTCGCAATGATTTACTGATCTCATTTTTTAAATCATTTTTCATTCTAAACCTGGAAAATTTAGGGCCAAACTTTGTTGACCATAAGTAAAAATCCGATATTCCATATTATACTATTGATTATAAATTCACCAGAATAGCAGTTTATAATCTAGATAATCAAAAGTTGTTACCAGGAAACACTGAAAGGAAAACTGTATTTCTTCACATCAGTTTTTGAATAGTAAGGGAGCTCTCAGTAGAATGGGATATGTTGAACTTCGGGGGAGGTTGATTTAGTTTGGCTAAAAATTTATTTCTGATCTATCTGCTAGAGATAGTTTATTTTTTTTTATTGCAGATTGTTCTTATTGCAGCCTAGTAACACAGGGATACTGATGCAGATTTAATATTTGGGCTTTTGAAGAGACCAGTTCCATGTGTGTTTTTTTCTCATTATATTAAGTAATTTTGTGAATGATTACTTGGCTTCAGTATACCTGGGACTTTTTTTTAAATGTATGCATTTTAGAGGAATATTATTGAATATCTCTTCATCATTGATGAACTCCTAGTTATTTCTTGTGTGGGAGCTAAAGATGTGATAACTCTCGCTGGATTTTCTATTTGCATTTGTTTACAGTCATTCAAGGTAATGATTACAGTCAGCCTTTCAGTCACCAGTTCCAGTAATATTAGAAAAATTCCACATACATATTTTTCATAGGAAACTATGTAGTCAAACACATAAAAGTGCTTTTGGACTGGCTGCAAATTATGATTCTCAATATTGCTTATAGGAACGCAGGTTCTCCGTTGACAGGAGATTAATAGCGTCTTCCAACATTCACAATAAATTAATTTTATATGAATTAAAATTAGCACCATAGAATCCCAATAAACTTAAATACTTTTTTGGACGCTATTATTGGACAAAATGTACAACTCATAGTAGCTAATGTACTAGTGATGATAAAGATGTAGTAGTAACTATAATTGGAAGAATCTTTCAGCTATCCTTCCTCACGCTGTCTTCTACCCTTTTATTCCCTGATGTTTACACTGGCATTTGTGAAAATAAATAATGTTATCACCATGACTCTGTAAAAGTTCCTAAAAATCCTACTGTTTGAGCAAATGTTCAGAGAATCAAATCTTAGATTTCTAAAAGGTTAAATACCTTTAGTTCTCTTATTGTGGGAGTCTTATCAGATGATACAGGGGAAGTTCTAGAATATAAAAATTCATATCCTAATGATATTTTCAAATAGAATTTTTAGGAGAAAATATACACCTCTGCTTCTTAAGGGAAGGAAACATGCAAAGCCATTCCCTGTTCTCAATTATTCTAATTCTACTTATTTTTTAGATCCTGTTCCTATTTACTTTATGAATCATGCTCCATCCTGAACTCTATGACAGGCATGTTATCATAGAATAGTCTGGGTTGGAAGGGACCTTCCAGAGACATCTTCAATTAGATCAGGTTGCTCAGAGCCCTGTCCAGCCTGACTTTGAATGTTTCCAGGGGTGGGGTATCTACCACCTTTCTGGACAATCTGTTCCAATGTCGCACTAGCTTCAGTGTAAAAAATGTCTTCCTTATATCTCTTCTGAATCTTCCCTCTTTCGGTTCAAAACCATTACCCCTTGTCCTATCGCTACAATTTTTTTAAAGCTGCTTCCAGGCAGGAAGGAATATCTCTTCTTTCCAGAAGATTCCTCCTGGTCCATATTTGCATTATCTTTTTTTGACTTGTATGGTGCTAACTGGGAAAATATACAGACAGATGGAAAAAATGTTTTCTACCAGGTGAGAAATTATCAGCTAGTAGCCAGCTGGTGGGAGGAGGCTTGTGTGTTCATGCATTTGTGTGTATGTGTGTGTGCGTTTAACGGCTTGTTCCTCCTTTTAAAAGAGAAACACTTTTAAAATTTTTTTATTCACTAACTATTGCCTATTCAAAAGCAAAAAAAAACGCAACTTAAACTAGTCAGTACTCTTTCTTTCAATAAAGTAACTCCAACTGTGTCTCAGTAATATGTTTTTGCTGAAGCTTCCTCTTTATGAGGTTCTTGTTGCAGTGCCTGTTTCAGCCCTAACTGAGTCTCACAGGGGTAGCACCGCTCAGAGGATTTCCAAACTTCCCTTTTTAGTGCCATTTTGAAGGCAGAAGACTCTGGGCCATATTTGAAATATCATTTAGTGCCTGTTTAATGGGACTGGAGTCATTCTTGAATTTATCATCCCCTAAACACTGAATATGTTTTGAATCTCTAATGCTGGTTATATTAGAACAGAGACTAGAAGCATGAACTTTTTAAAGTAAAGAGCTCAGAACATGACAGAGAGCTAAGAGTGTTTGCAAACAGAATTTCTCTTATCATCTTCGCCAAGTTCCCTTGTCCTCCAGGCATGCTATTAGTCCAAGTTCTGAGACTGGATTAGTGCAAGTGAATCTTTTTCATCCCTCAAAAGAGATGAACTCCCATTTTGGACACCTGGATGTTTGAAAATCCCCTTTTCTTCCCCACTGTGTGCTCTTCCAAGGCAGCATTTTTTCTGTCCCATGAGCCCCTTGCTAACCTGCATATGAGAGAACCTTTCTGGCACTTCAGTACCCTTGCTTCTTGCAGAAAGGAGTAGTCTCCCCTTCCTTCCAAGGCTCCTCCTGATTCAAAGCAACACCCTTCCTCCTCCTGACTAGATGTGGGCTTTTAAAGGAATGGAGCACTGTAGTTCACTGTTACTAAATTAAGTGTATTCCAGTCTTGGCACCTTCTGGATCAAAGACCAGAGGTGCTCAGAAACAGGTTTGCAAGAAACAGGTTTGTATTGTAATATGAATGGATAGGGAAAGGGAGGCAAGATAAATTTTTTTCAATTACAGGCTGAGCATTTTGTGAAGTGACAAATGTTATGTTGCTACTTATGTCTTCCTGATAGGAAAAACTGTCTGCCTTTGTGATTTCTAAATGGTATTTGATGATGTTTGGCCAGTAAATGGTATTTAGGTGATGTTACTCATGCTGTAAATATACACAGTGCCTACAAGAATGTCTTAAGTAGAGAGCAATACCCTTGAAAGATGGCTGGCAGCAGGTAACTACCATTTATGCTGCCATTTGAGATGTATTCACTGGTCTCTGGTAGGCAAGACTGAACAAAGTTTTCTAGGGAATTCCCAGAGTCTAACCAACTGCATGGATAAAAAGCAGCATTCACATAGTCTGTGCTTTTACGCCCTTCGGACTCCTTGTTTTGTTCTTCTGGACCCCTGCCACGATGTAGCCTTGGGTATTAATTCCAAATGCAAAGTGCTTGGTCTGACTTTCTTAGTGTTTTCCAGAAAGACTGCTAATTACATTGGATCTGAGCTGCTATTGCTGTGCTGCTGCTATGTTCCAGTTTCTGTCTCTTATGCTCTCATTTGCTCCCCTTCTTATTTGCCTGAAATGAAAGGACTCATTTAGGGGAATGTATTTACCTGAAGAATTATGGTTTGGTCCCTTGGCCGTAAGGCTGGTTGGAGGCATTTGGCACTGAATCAGTTTCAGTGGATTGCGGCTGCCTGTTCTTGTTGTATAAAGTTGCCAGTTGTAGTTTATAGTCTGCGTGGAGCAACTAATCTCTCTCTGGTGTAAAGGACAGAGCTGGGTTGCTGTATAGTATACATTACATCTCATGCCAGCTGGAAAGATGGCTAGGCACTCTGGAAGCTTTCTTTTCCTAAAGTAAGGACTTTTACTTAGTTTCCATATGTAGTTTTTTCTTCTCTTGATTATCTCGTAGCAACAGGCTTGAAAAGTGTTAAGAAGATTAAATGAATAAATGAAAAAAGAGACCAGTGGGAATTTTTTTTCATTCACTCCAGAGTAGGTCAGAAGATGCAGGATTGATCTGAATCTGAGTATCATTCCATCCCACAACTAACCTGTAAAGGATGGAACAACTACATGTGTATATTATTGACATTTATCACAACTCCGTGGCTGTAGAATTGTTTAGAAAGTCGTGGGGGGGGAAGAAATGCTCCTCTGGGTCTTTTCCTTCCATGAATATTTGTGCATTCAAAAGGAAAATCAGAACTGTATTAAATAAAAGTTATAGGAGGAGTAAGCGCACTGTAGATTTAATCTATTTGTTCTATTTGAAGTCAAACATGAAAATGAGGCATGTAGACATAGTGCAATGCTTTTTTGTTAGATTGAAATTGCCCCATAACAAAAAAAAGTAATAACAATTAATGAAATACAGTGAAAATTAGCCCTTTTTCATGTTTCTTTTTCTCATGCGATATTTGTAATAGATGAAAAGTAGTGAATTGCTAGTTTAGGTTCATGCACACTTGCAGTAAAGCATAAGGATGGCTACATTGAGTCGGATCTCACATCCACGTAACCTGATGTTCTGTCTCAGACACTGATCAAATATGAAGGCCTAGAAAAGTCTATAGGAAGTGTTTGTCCCTTTGTACTCAGCAATGATGAGGTTGCACCTTGAACACTGTGTTCAGTTTTGGGCCCCTCACTAACAAAAAAGAAAGAGGTGCAGGAGTTTGTTGAAAGAAGAGCAATGAAGCGGGTCAAGGGTCTAGGGCACAAGTCATATGAGGATCAGCTGAAGGAACTGGCGTAGTTTAGCCTGGAGAAAAGGAGGCTCAGGGGAGAACTTACTGCTTTCTACAACTACCTGAAAGGAGGTTGTAGCAAGGTGGGGATTGGTCTCTTTTCCCAAGTAAGAAGTGAGAGGATGAGAGGAAACATCCTCAAGTTGTGCCAGGGGACATTTAGATTGGATATTAGGAAAAAAAATTCTTCACTGAAAGGGTTGTCAACCATTGGAACAGGCTGCCCCGAGAAATGGTGGCGTCAGTATCCCTAGAGGTAGTTAAAAGACATGTAGATGTTGTACTTGGGGACATGGTTTAGTGGTGGACTTGGCAGTGCTAGGTTAATGGTTGGACTTGATGATCTTAAGTCTTTTCCAATGTAGATGGTTCTATGATTCTGTGGTATTCTTGTATTGTACCTTTCCAGCCTTAAGCTATTTTCTGGTCAGGGGCACTGATACAAACATTTTATCGAGGTATTTATCAACCACCTGAGGATTTTTCTTCTATGAGCCCCTGTGAAACATAGGTAATCAAATGTGCTATGGCAAGAAGTTCCACAATTCAACCATCTCTTTAAGCCTGGCTTCTCCTAGCTTAGTTTATTATCCTGGGTTCCTAGTTTATTATTATTTGAAATAGAGTGCTTAATTGAACTCTGTCCACCTCTTCTTCCTTGTTACTTAATTTTATAAAATTTTACCACAGCTCTCAGCCTTTTCCAGGCTGCAAAAGTCAAACTCACTCAGGCATTCAGTGTAGGGAAGACGCTCCATCTCTTTGTTCATCTCCAAGCCCTTGAGATGTAGAAGGAGGGGAGGGCAATGGATTTGTATTGTGGCATGGTGAAATTGAAGCTTGAGTGTGTTGTTTTGGATTACCTATAAATTTCAGAGAATGTCTAATAGGTTTGTGAGTTGATGTAGGGTCAATTTCTCCTCTAGAGATATATTCAAAGTAGGTTGCAGTTTTACCTGTCTGAATTGCCAACTAGGAGATTCTGCTACATGCCCTGTATTGTGGGGTGGTCCAAAGAAATTAGCCTTGATGTAACAAAGATGAGCCCTAAATCAAACAAGTGATTTTGCATGTGTGTGTGTGTGTTTGTGGGCTTCGTTAGATTTAAACCAGGTCTATATACAAATGAAATAATATAAAATCAGTTATGTGTAACCCAAGCTTAATTATTGTTCCGTCATTTTGAAGATCTCATTTTCATTAGGCTCAGAGAAAACGAAAAAAAAAGGCAGGCTGCCCCCATGACAGAGAAGTGTTCAATAGTAGAACTATTATAGGTAAAATAACAAAAAAGTTTTTCATTTTGTTTAGAGATTGCCATAACTCGATTAATCTTCCTGGGCCTTAAGGTCTTTTATGATGGTTGAAGACCAGGGTCAATAAATTCACGTTAAGTTGAATTTGTATCAGTGAAATTACAATTAAAGTAGTGATTGTTAATGGTTCTGCCAGTATTTTTGCTGACTGCGTAGAACAGGAAGCGTTTGGGCCTAGAGTATCTAGTAGTTGTATGTGTAATTTCAACTAACAGTAGCACAATTTAAAATTGTTGGAACAAATTCCATGAGTTAGGAATTCTTTTGTCAGAATGTGAGCTAATCACACAGTTGACAATATTATGGCAAAAGGACAACAACAAATTGTTATTTTTAAGGAAGCCTTTCCAATGCAGCCAGTAAAGGACTTAGTCCTACTGAGTTAAAAAACTCAGTAGAAGACAATCTTGCTCCCAAGCTGACTGGTACGTAAAACAAAAGCTGAACGAAGTAATTTTCTTTCAGAGGTAACTGGGAAGGGTCAGTTAATTTTGAAAGCATTCTGCAAGCTTTTGAACAGTCTTTGTCCATTCCACTCTTGCACATCCAGTGCTAACCATGTTTTTGCATTTTCTTTACTTTTTTTTCAGCTCTAGAAAGAAACACTTCTTTAAAGCAGGTGGGAGGTATTTAGTATATTTAAGGGGCATTCTTTATGGCTATTCGTTGCCTTTGATCTTAACTGACAAGATGTGCATGAACCTCCTTGATATAGGAAACAGTTAGTAAGTTCACTGTAATGTTGGTAATGTTCCTGTTCCTTCTGACATCATATTTTGTTTTAGTTTTTAAATGATCCCATACTTTGGATGAATGTTGTTTTTCAGAGAATATCTAGTAGACAAAGACCAAACTCAGGTCAACAACTAACCTTTCAAATAAGTAGGAATGTCTAAATGATGAGAAATTAAAATAGCAGTTGATCAGAAGAAGCCAAAGTGATTTCCATTAATTTGTTTTTAACCTGAATTTCATGACTGTAATTTGTTTTAATGTCAAAGTCCATAATTGAGAAGTTTAGTGGCGTTTATGGAAATCTTCTCTCTACTTGCTAACAATGAAGCACTTGCTTGACTTTAGGTGTGGATATAAGATACTTATAAATCCAGTAGTACATTTTGAGCTGATCTTGAGGACTCAGCACAAGCTTAAATGTATTTCTTTGTCTGGAACGAGGGAGCAATAAAATTTTAAAAAGCATAGAGAAAGAATTATTATGACGATAATTGACCAAAGGACCTGTTTTTACAGGCTACATGTTATGCTGCTAACTTATGAAGAGGTAACTTAGTAGCAAAGATTACGAAAATGGTACATTCAGCAGATAAATATGCTTCAAGTACATTTTTAAAAAAAAATATAGTTTGTTGAAATCCATAAAATCCTTAAAACAAATTCACTTCCTAGCCAGAGATTAATAAGACCATAATGTTATTTGTATTGTTACACTTCTTAACTTAAGCAGCACACAATGAGTTTACACAGGCACTGAACAATCTCTTCTTAAAAAGGTTTATGAAACCATCTGTAAACATCCACAGCAAAGAAAAGCTCAGTGGATCCATCAGCACAGTATTAGCTGTATTTGCATGTCATAAAAATACAGGTACTTGTTTAGTGGAACCCGATAACTTCTGTAAAAAGAGAACAGGGTTGGTATAATTAGAAAAGAAAGGACAACCAGACCATTGAGGATTTATCAGCACTGTAAACTTAGTATGACTGGTTACTATAAGAAGCTTTAATTACCCATTGATAACTCTGAACGTTTTAATGATCATATATGTACTGTGATGTAGAACAAGCAGAACTGCTCGAGGTATCACAAAAAAGTATAGAAACCAGAGTGTCAAACGTCCCATTAGTTATAATAACTGCTTTTCAATTACATTTATTATTTAATGTAGGGATAGGGAATTTATGAAGCCAACTGAGATTAAAATGTGAAGTAGTTTGCAGGTTATGGAAATGCTGTAATGACTTTAAGCCATCAGCCTAAAATGATAACTTTTAGTAGTGGAAAACTCATTAGAAAATACTAGGAAATAAACCAGTAATACTATTTTTTTATTCAAAATAATCTTTCAATTTCTTCTTTTCATTGCCTAAAAGAAGATGACACATTCACCAAAGAGGCTAGCCAGGAAGGTGCTGTTCTGAAAGAAGGCATTGACTCATTCACTTTTAATAAAAAAGTTAGCTCATTGGCTTGGAGCTTCCCATCTTGAAATGAAGCTAATTATGTTTCTCTGTTAGCTTAACATTCCAGATGATTTATGATTATAAATAATTTCCATCTCTAATTCCATATTTTAGCTGTAGAAGGAGTTGAGATCATAATACAGGTCGATGGTATAATGTGTTTATACAGTGCCTAGATTTAAAAATCTGTTTTAAAAAGCCAGTTGTGTCTAGTTTAGTAGATTCCTAAAACTGATGGATAGAGAAAGGGAGGTACTCTGAATTACCCTCTCGGATACATATTGAAGGCTTTTATACCTCTCTGACTTTACTATGAGATTAGCTGGTAAACTTAGCCAGCTAATTCAGGTGTCTGAAATGTGGTGAAATTAATAGTCCTGTATATAGCCTCCAATGCGTGCACTGTGGTGTAGTCTGGACATAACAAAATCAGTTCTTTATATTTGTAGTTTTCTTAGAATGAACTTTAACTAAGGGATAATAGTGAATATAAATACTTTGATAATTTTGTACTCCTTATCCACAGAGGAGTAGATGAGACCAAGTTTTTAATTACTCCAGTGTGAAAGAGCCCATAAAATACCTAAAACATTTATAATACAACCTACGTCCTACAGATCATTCTTGGTGATTCAGTAGTAATTCTAGTAATGTATTCTATCATTCTGTGTGTTCTTCGTGCACAAGTGTAATCTAAGACAGTAGTCAATTCAGTCACTTTCTGCTATGATAGTGTTTTAAAAACTGATTAAGTTGCTACTAATCTGTTATCAACCATACTTTTAGATAATTTGATGTTTTCAGTATTGTGAGATGGCAGTCTTAGATTAAATACTACCACTTAGTGACCTGTCTATAAAATGAGATGATTGAAGTATGATACACTATGGTACACTATTTTTGTTATTGCTACATGTAAAATAAACCTATATTTAGACTTTCCAAATTCCCGTGTCTATCTATTCAGACACAACTATACACAAGAAAGCTCTGAAATTTTCCTGCCATCCAGAATTAAAAGAAAAAACCCGAAGATAAACTTTCTCTCGAGTGATATACGGTGTTTACTGTGTCTGTAACTTGAAGTTATTTTCCAGGCTTGTATGTCTTGCCTTAGTTTAGAAAAACAGTCAACAGTGTACATAACTGCATTTTTTTCAGATGTTGCTGAAGATGAAGAAGAATGACAAAATATGAGTTTCAGCTCTATGCTCCAAAGGACTTGGTGTGGCCATCCTTAAATTGTAACTTAGAAATTATTAACTCTCCCCTAAATCACAACTAATATAATAAATTTTAAGTTGAAAATCTACAGGATTTTGCAGACTGTATCTAAAGAACCTTGCTTATTTTGATGCTTACCTATTATCTTTGATATTGGGGTTTCACTATGACTTTTTCCTCTTTTAACCTATTTAAAAGTGTCTTGTCTAGTCTTGACACCAAACTAAATAGATGGCCTGCCTAGGAGTCACAGAATGGTAGGGATTGGAAGGCACCTTCAGAGATCATCTCATCCAACCCCCTGCTAAAGCAGGTTCACCTAGAGCAGGCTGGACGGGAATGTATGCAGGCAGGTTTTGAATATCCCAAGGGAAGGAGACTGCACAATCTCTCTATGCAGCCTGTTACAGTGCGCTGTTACCCTCAAAATATTGATGTTTTTCCTCATGTTGAGATGGAATTTCCTGTGTTCCAGCTTGTGCCGGTTGCCCTTTGTCCTGTCGTTGGGCACCACTGAAGAGTCTGACCCCATCATCTTGACACCCACCCTTTAGATATTTATAAGCATTGATAGGATCCCCTCTCAGTCTTCTCTTCTCCAGGCTAAACAGACACAGGTCTCTCAGCCTTTCCTCATAAGAGAAGTGCTCCATTGCCTTGATTGTCTTCATAGCCCTCTGCTGGACTCTTTCCAGTAGTTCCCTGTCTTTCTTGAACTGAGAGTTGAGAACTGGACACAGAACTCCATATGCAGCCTCACCAGGGCAGAGTAGTGGTGGAGGATGAGCTCCCTTGACCTGCTGACCATGCTGTTTTTAATGCACCCCAGAGACCATTGGCTTTGTTGTCCACAAGGCCGCATTGCTGGCTCATGGTCAACTTATCCACCAGGACTCCCAGGTCCTTCTCTGCAGAGCTGCTTTTCAGCATGCTTTTTCAGGAAAATGCATGTTTATTTCTCCTTCGTTGAATTTCTGATTTATTGAATACCAGAAAACTTTAACATGTTTATTAAGTGTAATTTGCATGCCACCACACTGTAAATTTGATATTCAGTTGCAAGATTATGATATTTACAGACATGATATCATATATTTTCAAAATATAAGAAGGCTGGAACATCGATATTTTGAAAAATGGTGTAGGCATATGGGGAGATTTGAGAATGGGTTCCAAGGGAAAATAGGAAATGAGTCAGCATTTAACATAGACAGTTAAATTAATGAAGTAGTGAACAGTATAAAAACTGTATGACCAGGTATAATAAAGCAGTATTTGTCCCACCTATCAGAAAGCAAAGAAAGAATTTGGGCTTTTTTCATCTTCTAAATTGATTTGATTCTTGAAAGCCAAATGGTAATTGGCCAAATTTAATATTATCCAAGGAGACAACAGCTTGTCATTTTTGCTGTTCCACCAACTGTTCCTGGGCTTGGGGTACAGAAAAGGTCAGAGGAAGCAGAGATGACTGCTCTATCTTAAGGTTACTTTCCTTCAGGAAATTCTCAGTAGGTATCTTAGGTCATCCATAAATTTCCAATAAATGTTACATATTTCTTCCTGAATCTTTTCAAACAGTTGTATTAAGATCTCATATTGAGCAGGCTGCAGCAGATCTGACATTCAGTATATAGCATTAACAGTTAGTCTCATGCATTAAAAAAAAAACTAAAAGCATGAGCCAACTACACCAGCTACAAAGCTGCCTTCTCTTCACTAGGATTTTACTTAGTTTAGTTGCAAACTGAGCAACTCATCTTTTCTCCTCGCAGGGGAGATAAGGCTACTAAGAATGAATGCATGATATCCCGCCTCTTCTATGCTGGTTCTTTGTGATAATTTCAGAATGACCTTGCCTGCCTGCTATGCCTACATAGCATATAGGTATTACATTTCATACTCTGAGTGTAATTCTATTTCTCTGTGGATAATAGGTGTGAATCTGTGCCTGGTACTTAACTTCTGGTTCTTTCAAATGCTTTAAGCAATTAGTAGATTTCCTGTAACTTTTCAACCCATAAGATAAAATAGTTTCTTTCTGGTTGCAGGTGATAAGACTTTTTTTTTTATTTACTCCTGGTTTAATGGATTAGAATATACCTTTTCTTTTTGCATATGCAAATTTCCAGGTGAGTGAACTCTCTGAAGCAATAGAACTACCCTAGTAGTGGTGGCCATGCTGCCTACTCTGGCCATCCATCGCCAAAAGGAATGTGCTTTTCAACTGGTGTGGCAGTTTGAAGCGCTGCTCCCGATGGTGGATGGGTTTGGAATAGAAAGGATGGAGGACAGTTACTACTGAGGGAAGGAGGAGGAGCAAGGCTTTCCAGTGCCACTAATGAGCAGTGAAGAGAGTTACTGCTCTCGACATCTAGAAGCAGCATACTGCCTCCTGCCTAAATTTTTCATCACAGACTTGCCAGAACAGCTTTCCCATTCCTCTCCTGAGAAGAGTGGTTTCAGACCCCCTTGCCTGTACACAAGTGTAAACTTGCAGAGGAGATTGTGTGGGAGGAGAGTTAGCTTCAGAACAAAACATCCAGTACACCACAAGTGAGAAAATAGGTAGAGAGGAAGGAGATTTCCACCTTCACTTTGGTCTTCAGAAAACCTAAGATGAACATTTTCATGGACAAGACTGTTTTTTTATTCTTGCTAGTTAAAAGTGACAGTTGAGCAATCAAGCTTTCTGTGAATGGAGTCATGAATCTCTAGGAGCAGTAGATTGACATTTAGACCAAGCCAGATCATAACACAACTATATCACACCTGTCTTCCTAATTCTTCTCCCTGTGTGTTATAACTGTCAGAGTCATACCTTGTGTTACTTCTGGCTGGGAGGAGGCCAGAGGACACAATCTGTGAGCATCTTTGTATTTTTCAGAGGATAACTTACCAAACTAATGTATCTTGAAATACAAATTTTCAATCCAAAGTCTTATTAAGAGGTTTTATTTGTACATGACTTGCAGCTGCTTTTTTATAAGACAAACATTTGTAAGACAGTTACTTATATAGCATTTGCTAATTGAATATTCCCATAAATCAGAGCAAGAAAATTTTTACAGTATGCAGGAAAGGATAAATTGAAACGTGCAATTGAATATTGATCTATGGCCAAATAAAAATCTTTTAAATGTAAAGCCTTCACTTAATTTAGGCAGAATCAAAAATAACATCAATGGTCCTGTTACAATTCTCCTAAGACCTTGTCCGGAAACATAATACAATTTTCATGCTGTCTGGTGATGGATCGAGTTAATGGAATAACCCTATAACCTTTAGTGTTCTTATTCATATTCAGAGGTAATATATATATCATCTGTCCTTCCCTTGGGCTGTAGAACATTAGGCTAACCTCTTTCTTCAAGGCCCAGCGTGCCGTGGTTGCTCTATCTGTCTGAGGCATTGATTATTTTAAAATAACCGGTGTTATTTTAGTCATAGAAGACTTCTTTACTAGACCTTCAATGTATTAGGGACTGAAAATTGCACTGAAACTTAGAAAATTGAATCAGTACCAGAAATGTATCAGACCCAGAGAAAAAATATTATTTCTTTATTCAGGGAATTCTCCCTAGCAGATTTGTCACCTTTAGTGTTTCCTCATGTGAGGATTTCTGAATTAGAGTTCAAGTAATCATACTCCTTATTTTCATGTAACAAGTGCTCTAAATTTTTCATAAAGCTTGTGCTGTAATTCTGTATAAGAGTCTAATCTATAAAATTTTTGAAGAATTACTATAAAATAAGAATCTGCATAGCTTTTGATTTACCGGCTTCAGCTTTCACATGATTCACATTTGACATATTTAATAGCAATTTAAACTGTAAATTAGAGTATCCTCTGGATGGAGGTGTGAGATGTACTTGCCTTCTTGGGAAGTTTAGAGGGTTCAGCACTTGTGCCCTATAGTTCCTAGCTAAGTCTATGAGCCAAAGGCCTTCTAAACATTTGGAGCCTATATAGTGAAAGGGGTTCAGCTAGGAGTTTTCACTAAAGGCTGTGGTAAACATCTGAGGGAATGAACTCCAGACATTTTTTTTTTTTTATTAAATAGTCCTCCATCACTACATTATTCTTCCAGGAATGCCAAGGGAAGTATACCCAACTCAGGTTTAATGGAGGTAGGCAGATCTGTCATTCCTTACACACAGCTGCCAGTCTGGTTTACGTGTAATCCTAGAGCTAAAATGCAGCAGAAAGAGACAGGCATGGGAATCGGGCAGAATGATGAGCCAAGGGAAACCTCTTAGTGATCATACCTTATTTTAGAAGAAAAGTAAATGTGTCACAAAAGACATTAACTTCAAGGAGGAATTTTAAAATAAGAGGGCTGAACTTAAGGAAAAATGCAAGAGCAATGAAATGTAGGATATGGGGAATGAAAAACTGTGAAGGGGGACAAGACACATACTTCACTTGTATGGTGATTAGGATGAAGCAAGTATCAGTATCATAGTGATGGTAAGTCTTCCTTGGAATGTCCTATTTTGTATGAGCTTAAAAGAAAGTGCTGATGGTGGATGCAAAGGTGTCAGTGTTTTTTCCTTCGCCCAGGCATCTCACACCACCTGGTAGGTAGCTCAAACCAGAAAATTCTAAACATCCTAAAGATTCAATGTGCCCATTTAAGGGAAGACATTGAGAGAAAAGGGAAAGGAGATGATATGATGCTTGATGATGGAGGGGTTTTTGGATACAAGGATGGCTATGTAGTAATTTCTTTTCCTAAATTCTGTGAAATTTATAGGAAACCTCCAGCTCTTTGCAGGGAAAATGTGTATCTGTATCTGAGGATCATTGTATATTAATTTATAAATTTTTCTCATGTTATTCAAAGAAGTTTTCTAAGAAGCATTCTCAGAAAAGATTCACTTGCATATTAATTCACTGGACTGATTCTTTGTTCCAGTACCTGTATAAAAACAACAGGTTTGAAGCAGAATTCCTCCGAGTTTCTTCTGGGACCGGAGAGTATATAGCAGCCAAACACTTAGCGCTGCAGTGGTGAGTGCATTACTAGATATATAATGGTCACAGCCTTTCAGCACCATCAGGTTTTAATAGTTGCTGGTGCATGTAGTGTGTAAAATAAAGTGTATGGCTATGGTTCTGTGCACGTCTCAAATATATGCCTGCTGCCTTTATGCACAGTAAAATAGAGATGAGAAAGGGAAGGTAATGAACTGGCAAGCTGTCTTTTGGGTGGCTAATAGAGAGAGCACGATCTAAAGGAGCAAGTTTAGAATTGGATGCCAGAACAATCTGTGTCTTTGTCCTCAGCTGTGTATTCACCATCGACCTCATCTTAAAGTGCTTGTTGTTGCATTCCTGGACCTGTAAAACATCTGTAGTTGTGCATAAGCCTTTAAGCTGAAGTCAGTAGGATCACTCACAGGCTTGAAAAATTAGACTGCTTATGAGATTTACTGGATTGAAACCCAAGGGTTCATTGCTTTACAAGGCTTAACTATCCCTGTTTTTTCAGATGTGCCATATAAAATCAACTTGCTGTTGATGTCAGCAAAAATAGTCTTTCTGACATTGGACAATAACACATTCATTAGCCTGCTCTAGCTCTAGTGGCAAAGCTGAGACCATTGGGCTCATTTACAGTCAGGATTGAGTTTATCTGTCCGTAGCCATCTGAACAGAGTTAAAGGGCTATGAGGATTAATTAGCTGATGCCTGTCACATCATTTGAAGATGAAAAATACTGTGTAAGTGCTACTGTGGTCACCATAACAGTCCTTAGCTTTGCAAATGATTACATGTAATCAAAGAGTTAGAACCACAAACAGCACCATGATAACTGTATTTCCTTGGCAGAAAAAAATACAAGGTTGTATGATGACAAGGGTTACTGTGATGATGTTCTCCATCTCTTCTGAATTCAGTGTCAGTAGCAAAATGTATTAGGCCGAGGAGTAGTTATCTTCACTTCTGCATTCCTAACAAAAATATTAGGTGACTGAGACAGGAAGGGTGCTCTGGAGTTCTCTTACATGGAGCATTTCAGGAGTGAGCCTCCGAGTCCTGGGAAAATGACCACAGTCTAAAAAGATAGATTGTCTTGTTACAGACAAACTGCATTTACCATGATATATTAGCAAAGCTAGATTCTCAGGGACCATGGGCTGATTTATGAGGTTTTGTTCTAACCTATCTTGGCTCTGTTACTTTTTTCTTTGTGCAACTCTGGCTGTGTAATCTGAACAATGCAGAGAAATAATTAAAGAAAGCAGACTGAGGAAAAATGTGAAAGTCCTTTATAGCATCGGGATTGTGGAGAAATGGCATTCACACCTCATGCTGAAACTTTAAAAATGTATCCATGGTACGGTGTCAGGCAAAGTTCTGTAAAGGGAGAGATGCTTACAGTGTAGCTCTGTCTTGGAGTCCTCTTGTTGCCAGTGTACATCATGTTGAATGCAAAGGAGTACTGGGTCACAATTCAAAGTGGCTCTTCAGCCTCCCTCGAAGATGGGAGCTTGCCTTTGCTGTACTCCGAGCAGGGGTGGAATTCACATCTGTATTTGATTTCCCATTAATTCCTCTATTCCACCTCTCCGAGACTTAAGTAGTGAGTGTGAGGAGATTTCACTTCCTTTAAAATAATAATGTAAAAGTATTTAGATTGGGGAAAAAAAGGTCAGGGTTTTTCTCGTCTTATAATACTACGTATCCATACAAGATTTGGACACAAGGAAATCCTACAAACAAACTCTGCAGGGCTGTTTGTAGGCATAAGCTAAGCTGGCAGTTACCTGGGATGATAAAAATATTGGACACTGATCTTAGGCCATGGCTGTGCTGCCCAATTTGCTCATGCTAGACCTGCAGAAAGCCATTATTCCCATCCTTGCTGTGAGAGAGAAGAGGAGTGCTGGGGCAGTCAGTTGGTCGTTCCACCTAGGGCTCGCCCTTGCTTGTGCAGCTTCATGGGCCCAAAACTGACCCTATAAGATTCTGGGAAAGATGAGTATCTTACCCTTTCCCATGACACTACTGCTTGGCTTTTTGGTGGGGTTTTTTTTGTAGTACATACTATAAAAATCCATTTTACTTAAGCTGGTGAAAATTCTTGAACAAGATCTAAAAGGAGCTAATTTTTCCTATAGCCTTCATAACAAAAGAAGAATGTAACGCCAATGTCCTTGGCTTTATTTCCAAATATATGCTACTCATGTATTATACTTTAATCCCAATAGGATTAAGGTTTACAAAAATCTGCTGTTACAGTACCTCTAGCTAAGGCACATAGTTGTTGGTTAAATGTTACCTTCTTGTCTGCATTGACTCTGTGTTTCTCTAGACTGGCAAGGGCTTGACTTTCAAAAAGACAGGTGGAGCAAAATAAGCAGCATTATAAAATAATGTTCTGAGAAAATGTATTTCCTCAGTCTTCTAACTTTTATACTAAATTATGGATCTGTTTTTTTTTTTTAATTTATTAACTGCATTATAAACAACCAGCCACAAAACCAATAAGAATAAAGCCTGTTGTTTCAGTAGAGCATGTAGTCCCTTTTAAAATTGATTTGTTAGTACATTCATAATTTTCTGTTTGTGTCTTTAATTGGTGTTGTTTTCAAGACTCTGAAATACATAATCCATGAAAAAAAGGTTCATAAAGAATCTACATTTTTAATGTTTTATTAGTTTTTGTTATTGTATGTACTGTTTCTTTTGATGGGTTCAGGGAAAGTTTAAAACAAGTTCATCCAAAATTAGCTTAATGGCTATGTAAAGATTTACCTCCCATGAGCTGTATCAATGACAGAAATTCTATCAAAACCCTGCTGATTATTAGACCTGAAATTGTTTTCATATATGAAGTTGAAATAAATAATTTATATTTTTTGCCTTACAGATTTTCAGGCATGACTTATTTTTTTAAGGAATGCCACTAAAGTGTAATTCTAAGTTCACATAAAATCCGCACTTACTTTCAGATGTTTTCTGTTCAAGTGCCAGACAGGTCTTGTGTTTTCTATTTTATTATTATTATTATTATTATGTTGAAAAACTACCTGAGTTATTTCTGTTCTTAAGTATACAAAGTGTTGCTTTTTTAATGATAACTGTTGTATCTGTTATAGAGTAAAACCATTACAGGATGCTATTCAATTTTCTTATAATTGCAAGTGCTGTAGAATGCATTTCTATCCTGCAGTCACTGTTGTAGCTATGCTATAGTATAAAATTAGATTGAGTAGATATATTTAAAGAAATTAACTTGTGTACTTGTTGCACAGGCAGACAATGTGAAAAACAAAGAAAATTTTTTAGTGTTTCAGGCAGGTCTGATTCCTCATTTTGATTTCCGTGTTGCCTACTTTGCTTACGGTATTCTGGCTAGCCAATTTAAAACTGGCTTAGATATGCCGCTCTGTCACAGGTGGTAACGAAGGGCAGTCTGGTTATTCAATATGATTCTTTTTTAAGAGAAGTGTAGGATCAAAGTTCCCTGAAAATTACATTTATATACTGAGAAAACCAATGTAAACCATCTGAAACTCCACAAAGAAACACTTTTAGCAATCTCAAATCTTACATGAAATGAAGTATATGAGTTCTTGTGCCAGTCCAGACACAGCAGGGCTCATGTCTATGTTGAATAACAGTAAGCCACCTTTGCCACTCGTCACATCTTCATAAACTTTTAATGGAAAATTAGTTTGCAGTTGTATGATTATGAGGCCATAGATCTAAGAGCTATCATAGGATCATAGAACAGCCTAGGTTGGAAGCAACCTCTAAAGATCATCTGGTCCAACATTTAATTGCAAAGAGAGCCCAGATGAGATTATCTAGCACTCTTTCCAATCACATCTTGAAAACCTCCAGTAATGCATCTACTGTATCCCTGGGCAGGTTGTTTCAGTGAATGAATGTTCTTATTGCATAAAATTTCTTTCTTATCTAAAGATAAAACCTCTTCTGGTGCGACTTGTATGCACTGCCCCCATATCTTCTCCATGTGACTCCTTGTGAAGAGAGAGCCTCTGTTCTCTTTGTAGCCACCTTTTATGTACTGGAATACTGTGATGAGGTTCCCTCGAGCTTTCTCTTCTCCAGGGAGAAAAGAAATTAAGTCCTTCAGCCTTTTCTCACAGAGTAGGTTCTCTGATGATCAGGGCTGATGATCATACCCTTTCCCTCAGGTCTGATACAATGTCTGTTTACAACACTGTAATAGGTCAGATTACAGTGGGTCTGTCCCTTCAGGTGTAGCAGAGTACCAAATAAATGTCCAGATATGTTTATCAAAGTGTTTTCTTCTGTCCCGCTCTTCCATCTTTGTATTATTTATGTATCCCATGTTTAATATGTGTGCATGTGTGTTTGAGGTGTTCTCCGGTTCTCAAGCCTCTCTTAGTGGCCTTTTCTCTACTGTATTACTATGGTGCCATCATAGAAAGTTTTTATCTTTGTGTTCCAGGTAGGAGTGTAAATGGTAAACCTGTTGACATCCATGGTTTAAGATAATGCACATAGTGGTGCCCAGGTGACAGGACCAGAGGCAATGGGCGTAAACTGAAACACAGGAGCTTCCCTTTGAACAGCAGAAAACACTTTTTTACTGTGGTGGTGACCAAGCACTCACAGAGGTTGCCTAGAGAGGTAGTGGAGTCTCCATCCTTGGAGATATTCAAAAGCCATCTGAACATGGGCCTGGACAACCAGCTCTAGATGTCCTTGCTTGAGTAGGGGTGTTGGATCACGTGACCTCCAGAGGTCCCTTCCAACTTCAACAGTTCTGTAATTCTGAAACTCTGTGATACGGTGGTGAGAAGATTCTGGTTAAAATGCAAGCACCATGTGCTAATGTAACATGAGTGAGAACCTGGCCAACTGCCCAAAACTTTAGCCTGTTGCAAATTATTGTGTGATTGATTTTTACACCTTTTCAGTTACTGCTATAGACACAATTGATAAAACTACTTTTGATCTCTAATATTCACTATTCACCTAAGGGAAGAAAGGAAGGTCTTCATAATCAAACAATGTATTTGAATGCTAAGGGGAAGAAAACAAGGCAAAAAAAAATACAGTTCTGTAGTAACATAAATTCAGGGATTTCAGTCACCGTCTAGAGTTGTCTTTTATTGCATTTAAGCAGAAAAGCAGATACCTTTCTTGTACTATACTGAATATCAAGAAAATATTCCTACAGCAGAGTCAAGGGATAGTATCAGATGTACTGTGGATAGAGGCAGTGCTCAGCTGCATCAGCACTGCGTCTCCAGCTTGGGAAGGAGTTGCCACCGTTTGAAATGTTTATGGAAGTATAATGTGGGGAAAGAGTCATTCTCTCCCTTAGCCAAATGAGTAAATTTGCCCTAGTAATGGTGGATGAAACAATATATAAAAGAATAGTAAGTGGCATGTGAATAAAGTATTCTTTTGGAGCAGGTATTCACAGGCAGTGGCATGATCAGTAGAAGTGTGCATTAAATGCTATCCCAAATCTTCAAACTTAATTACTTTTCAGTTTCACCTAAGGTTTTAAATCCTGTAGTTGCATGGATAATTATTGTCTCCAGTATATACATAAGTGGAAATGGGGATGTAATGAACATTGCATCATTGAAAATACAGCACAAAAGCATGATTTCAAATCTCAAACCAAACATCTCTTTTCAGCCATTTGCCAGTCTGTGCATCATTTTATTACACAGGTTAATAATCTGAATATCCATCATCTTTTGCCCAATATGAAAGTATATCATGTATGATTTTTAGACTTTTCCTCTTTATTCTGTGAATCAAGTTAGTCATCTTGGTAGTGTGGGAGAAAGCTTTGTGTTTTTTTTAAATATTATTATTATTATTTACATTATTAAAGGATAACCCCAGCCTAGCAAGTGAGAAGACTCCAGAAGTCTTTAGATATTTTCCAATTTTTAAAAGAAATGAAAGCTAAAAGTGCTACACATTAATTTACATATCACTAATCATAAGCAATAGCTATCTTGTGTATGGAGGTAAATCTATTTCTAAGCATGAATTAACCTTGCATCCAGAATCCAAATCTAAGGTTAATTACCACCTTTCCATCATATCAAGTTTATTGAAGAGGTATGTAGATGAGATAATACAGAGGTAGTATTGCTGAATTACAGCTTATTTTGGTGGGGTTATGAATTGATAAGCGCATTAAAGAAGTAAAATCTAAGAAAGTCTGCCGTGGTTGGTATCTTGTATGAACAGAAGTGGCATGCCATAGGAAATGCTGATAAAGAGTATAAGCAAAGCATATACTTATTCTATCTGGGACACCTATCTAAATATGACCAGTGAAAGCTGTACAAATAGCTAATCTTCTGATTCTTACTGTTTGCTCAACACTGGAAAAATATGAAGATAGATAGTATAGTAGATAGATCTAGTAGATAGGTAGTAGATAGATCTAGTATACTAGATAGTATAAAGAAGTCGAGATCCTTCATAAATTGAAATGCCAAACAACTATATGTCAAATAAAAAGTTGGGGTTTTTTTACTCAAATCCAAGTAATTTCTATAGAGTTCAGCTATTCCTTTTAAACTATATGAAAATCTTTTTCCTTTTTTTTTTCTTTTTAAACAAATATCTTATTTAGAAAAGGCTTTTTGTTACTGAGTTGATTTTTTTTTTCCAGGACAGAACATACTCAGAATAGCTAAAAGTGGTGAGAAATTTTGGTGTTGCTGAATCTGTATGACTTTTTGTGAAAAATAATGCCAGAGTCACATATTAAAATACAGAATGAAAATGAAGTTTGATAGTATATTTACATTTAGTGGTATTTTAGAGGAAAATGAAGCTAATACAAATGTCACGGTACTTGCTGTGGAGCTGCTCAGAAGCAGGTACTACAGTCATAACCACAGAAGTTAGGCATCATCCAGTGTTTTGTTGCAGAATATGGGTTCAACCCAATGCTGTAGTATTGTACTGGAAAATACAATTTGCAACACAGATTTATGTCACCTCTTGGAAAAACTACAGTGCCACTCTTGGCTGATCAAATTAGCTGGCAAGTTATCTCCAATTTAATTTCCTTAGTTACTGTTTTATGATGCCCAGATGGTTACAAAATGTATCCTGAATCCTGTCAATATTTGGACTTGCCAAGGAGCTGAGTGGAGATGAGCTTCTGCTTCATTGTACTCGTTTGAGACTCTGCAGCCAGGGTGATAAAGAGATACGTATGTAGGAGAATGCACTGAACATGCTATTTAACTGCAGTCTTTTTCCAACAGCTCAACACAATGCTTCTACGCCAGTATATTCTGGAATTCTACTCAGATTTTGACAATGCTGAGCAAGTTTCTGAGCTGTTGGGTCACAGGGCAGAAGTGGTATGGAAATAGTAATCCCTATTATGTCAAGCAGTGGTGTATTATTGCAGGGTTTACAACTCCAGAACTTTGTTACTTCATCTCAAATGCTTCAGGCATGAAGGAGAGATCTCATGTGTTCTTTGTGTAGGCATGACATTTGTCACTTCAGTATCTCTTTTAGATGATTAGTGCGTTATTGCTTAAACTATACTTGACTTTATTAAATCTCATTTTAATCAAAATACATTTAGGCAGTCAATTATTTGTGTTTGCACTTGTTAGCAGCATCAGATCTGCTTCTTGAATTTGCATTCCCCGTTCTTATAACCACAATGCTGTCTGCAAACTGTAACAATATTTTTTCCTTGCAGATGATTAGCCCCTTGCAGTTCTGCCTCCGGAAATATTTCTGGTCACAGTGCTATATGGCTGTGCCTTTTTCTTGCATTAAAGAACGGAATCCCACAGGAGTCCTCTCAACATATTTTTTCGTCTCAAACCTTTTGTATAACTCCATAATTAGTCATTTTTGTTTGGCTAATCAAACATAGATTCCCATGAAATAATATTATTAGTGCTAACACTTTATTTTCAAGAGCCATTTCTGTTTCTTCCTGATGTTGGTCATTAATCCAGATAGAAAGTAATCAGAGGTTTTTCTTTTTGCAATTTTTTGAGGGCATTCTTAAGATACACTGGTAGCTTATTGTGGTTAACATTGTGATTAATATTGTGTTCAAGAAATAATAAAAATTCTTAATAATGCATCCATTTGCATAATACTGTGGGATGTGTAGTGACCTCTGTTGGTTGCTGACATAGATTTGAACATGGGAGGATTAATAATGCAACTCCCTCTGCTCCATTGACATGTCTGCTCTGAATCTCAGAGGAGACTGCTTTTTCTCTAATAAGCAGGATTATTCATAACCCAGTTATATTGAACAGTCATATATTCTCAACCTGAACTGCAGCTTATTAACCAACCATACAGTCCAGGAATTTTAACTAAAATATTAATATAGTGTGCTATTCACTCAGGACAGTTCGTGTCATCACAATTGAAAGGTTAAATTGCTGCATCATAAATTCTGATTTAAAATAGATTATTGCACATCATATCGAGCTGACTCTTGTCACACAGGATGTTGTTATCTTGTCAATGATTTTTTTTTTCTTGATTAATAGGCTCAAAGTTTCCAATCATAATATTTTAGAGATTAACTTTCTTTTACAGGCCTTTATGTCCTATAGTTGA
>VXAK01005278.1:70422-84685 GCA_013399435.1 Arenaria interpres | reverse complement strand
AATCTGACATTTCAGTGAAACTTGAGTCTCCTGAAGTTGCTACCACCTATTCCTCACTGAAAACATCCTAAGACTGAACAGAGTATGATATGTAGTTTATATGTAATAAATATATAATATGCATTCACAGTGGAATGTCATTAATTATTTAGTCATACATATATTCAAATAATACTAATATAGTGGATGGTACTAGTGAACAATAGTCTATGGAGTGTGAAAAAACTTGGTTTTTAATGATCCTAGTCATATTGCAGTGTGTTGCAAGAATCTAGAGCATAAGTACAGAACATAAAGACTAAAGAGGTCAGATATTAAGTAAACAGATTGTTCATGTGGGTCTATAAACAATTCCTCCTACTCCTATGGAAAATCCCAAGAAAATATTGAAATAATATTATCTCTTCAGTTGTAGACTTACTGTATTGGTGTTTCCCCAGTCACAAACAGAGCAGCTACAGCGTGTGACCTGGGTACTGTTGCCTATGTGATATTATAAATAGGAATCATTCTTGCAGGCACTAAAACCTAAGGGTGAATTAAGGAGGGGAAGTGTCAGTATAGGTATTCTGGTGAATCAGATGATTTTATTTTGACACTGCTTACTTTTCTTGAAGAATGATTACCTTGTATTCTTCAGAATTGATTTCTCCTCTCAATTATTTTACTGTTTACGATCTGCATAGCAACATGCTGCAGCCTTACTGAGATTTTTAGGTTTACTCTGAGATGTAATATTAGGCCTTGAGCACTTCTGGTCATAAAAGACTCCTTGAGGCTTGTTAAAAGAGAGGAAAGGGGTAAACTGCTGAAGAGTGGCTTTCTTTGCTTGCTACAGCCTAGACTGGGTAATTCATTGAATTTTTCTTATCTAAAAAGAAAAAAGAATGGCCAGACTGTCTTTCCTGATAATGCCATAAAATGAGTGGTTGTCTGTGTAAGAAATAACATGTTTTCACCAAATATAATTAATTTGGTGATTAATGAGGTAACTATATATCCTTACTGGCTATTCATATAAATCTCATATGCTGTCGTGACAGTGCAATTTAAATTATAAAATAATATGTTTATTTTAACTGATACAAACAGATTGAGGGAAGTGTTTAAGAACATCCTTGTAACTCTGATTGGGAATCTGGACAAAAAGTGACATTGTTATTTGGAACCTAAAGTTAGTGTTGCTGCAGGATTTGATGTATTGGAGGTGGGGACAGAGAGGGGGGTTGATACTCAGTTAGTTGCATTGAAAAGTACTGAAAGTATTTCTGAATTAGAGGTTATTCAAAGATTAACTCTAAAATGTAAAAAAATGCATGTTTTGTTTTGGTTTTTTGTCAGAATGTTTAGTTATGAACATAGTCCAAAGTATGCTTGAGCCTCCATCTTATGCATATAGACCCTGCACTGATAAGGGGCAGCGTGACAAAATATGGATTTCCCCAGTGTATTTTGGTGTTAATAGGCTGAAGGGATTAGGACTTTTAATTATCTGTGGGAAACAGAAGTGTCATCATCAGATTGATATGCTGACTCTTACAAATATTTTGTTTTCCATGGTTCCTAAATTTGGCTTCAGGAGCAAGTCAGCAAGGGCATCAGTACAGTTTGGACTGTGTGAGAAAAATCAAGAACTTTGCTCCCAAAGAGAAGCTGTGTTATGAACTCCTACATTTGTGATCACTTTTATAGGATTAATTGGTTTCTCTGTACATCCCTTGGGGTCTGCCAGTTCTTGTGGAGGGGGAGTTCCTCTCTACCAAGTTTGCCTCTGTTGCTCTTTTCTCTGTAATTTATATACTTAAAAATCTTTTTATTGTGCCAGGGACTCCAGATCTAGAAACATGCCAGGAGTTTCCTTAGGGGAGATGTTGTTTGAAGTCTGGTTTTTTCCCCTATTTTCCTTGCAAAGTGACATAAAAGGTATTAGAAGAGGGAAAGAGCAAGAAAATGGTATAGCTAGATCATCAATTTACCAGATCACACTCTGTAATTCCAGAGTGATACAATGAAACCCTAATTACTATCCCGGAAGCTGCAGTATCTTTTGTTTGCAGGCATGTAGTCCTTTTTTTTGTTTGTTTAAAAAGTAGTAATTTAAAAAGTAATAGCCTCTTTATGTCATTAATCCCACCCTGTGCAGAATGACTAGTCCTGAGGAATATACTGCCAGTAGACAAGTTCTACTGCCTGGGCATAATTCCCAGCAGTAAAGCTGGCATTTGGCCTGCAGGAGTAGATTACTATGGATTGTTTCCCAGGAGCAGCTTTAAGAATTATGTCATTTGGCATCTGAAGCATATCTTTGGGAATACCCTCTTCATGACTTTCAAAATTCAGTCTGGATATTCGCTCTGGACTTAACTTTCAGCAGACTGCTTATAATTCACCCCAAATTATTCTGTGCTAGACTCATTTACTATACTTGCAAACTTATGCAAGACTATCAATCCATGAAGGAAGAATAGGGGCCTGGTGATTGAGTGTTTTGGCCTTGGAGTTGAGGAAGAAGCATGCTAGTTAACACTTTAAGGATTCTTGCTTATTGTCCCCATCCTTCATCTGAAATGTCTCTCTGTCTACGCTATATTATAATATCAATTACACATCTGTGCTTGGCATTTGTAATTAAATCCTTTTTTTTTTTTTTCCCCTCTGTTAAGACCTGTCTTACGAATTTGTTGAATGTTTGTAGGGAAATGGATCGTTATGTTTTCAAGTATGTGAGTATTCTCTCAGACTTCTGCTGCGATTTAGAGAAGCATTTGAGCTGCCTCATCATTCAGCCAAACCTTTAAGCAAATGCCTGAATTCCATGCATTTAAGAATGCATTAAGGTTAAGGATTCTTTCAAGTGCTTCGGTGAATTAATATTTTAATTTTTAAAGTAGAGGCTTGGCTTCTGGTAGGGGACTTCACTTATTAATAGTAGTAATGATAGTATAATGTTTCAAAAACCCAAAGTGATTGTGTTTTGATTGGACCAACTGCTTCTAAACAGACGAAAAGAGTTTCTGTCCCACTCTGAGCATCTTCAATAGATAGAACAAATAAAAAGCAGGAGGGAAAATAGTATTATATGTACTGTATTATTGGATACTGCCATTCAAAGAATTTTATCAACCTGTACAAATGATAAAGGAAGCATATATAGCAATAGAAATGACCTCTTGCCTTCACAATCTTCAGCCCCCAGCCATCCATTCATTTTCCCTCACTGCTATCATGTCCCTGAAAACCACTATGTTCCTTTTTCTTTAATTAACAGTCAGCTAAAAGGTACAGGTCCCTTTTAGAAAGAAGAGACTTGTCTTTCACACGCTTTGTCAGATTTCCTGTAATTGGAAAATCTGGAATGGCTCTGCTCATGGGAGCTAAATGTTAAAATCCAAATTCAGTCTTTAGCCTATTAAAAACCATCTCATTTTCTCTTCCCTCAAGCAGCGTTGTCAAAATTTGCTCCCCAGGTGTCTGGATAGATGGAAGTTACAGCTGGTGTCTGTCCCACTCTTTACATTGATGTTTGTATTTGTCCATCTGACTGAATGCCACCTGCTGCAAGGGCAAGAGGGTGGGATCACCCATTTCTGAACAATGTCTTTCTGCCAACAGAAGGTTATTCAATTAGGCAATCATTCATGCTTAATGCTGGATGGGATGATGTCAGCCACCTGCACTTTCTCTCCCTCGCTTTCCACTTCCTGGGGATAGCAGTCTTTTTTTGTCCCTGGAGAGGAGGGGAAGGTTTTCAATCTGTTCTCTTTTTGCATTAGCTTCTGACTACAATTATTAGAGTCTGACATTAGTTTCCCTTCCTGACTGGGGCTATTTTCAGTACAGACACTTTGTAGAAATATGAATAAGCATTTGATAATATATTAATGTTTTCACACCCCTCCTTGCTCTAGTGGGCTGAATTTTTCTCTTGCTTCCCTCGACATGGGATTAAGAAATTTCATATGCTTTAAGGCATTACACTAAGATCACTAAGGGAAGAGTCAGAATTCTTAAGTGCAATGGCACTATGAGACTCACCCTGAAATTTTGTATGCATGTATATGTAATTTTTATTTTTTTAAAGGTTTCTTTGTAGGGTTAATTTTACTAGAGTTACTCCACTTTATAGAAATAGAAGCAGTGTTTATCACTGTGGTTACTGAAGCTTCACAAGCAGATACTTTTTGTAGAAGAACATTCTCTTTGTTTTTTAATTAACTAGATGTGTGGCCTTACGGCGTTTCAAGGTGTTCCCTGCACCTTAGATGGTGCATCTCATTTTGTGGAAAAAAGAACAAAACAAAAAAAAGACAAAGAAAAGGGTTGGGGAACATCATCTGTTTTTTATAAAGAAATAGGCACGTTCCTTTGTACCCTATCTTAAAACTTCACAAATTCATCACCAGTGTGTCAAGCAGCGATCTATTCCAGAGTTTATTTTAATAAAAGTATAATGACAACTCTTATATTTATATCAGATTAGATAATAATTTCCTGAAATATATAATATTTATGGCATCTTGAAGTCTTTACATGAATCTGGAAAATTGTCCTCTGAGCATGGTTATCAGAACAAAATTGAGTTTCATTCAACTCTCATATGTCCCCGAGACCCTATTGAACCCAAGTGCCATACTCTTGAATTTGAAGTAATTCCATTTGGTTTTAAGTGCACTGAAGACAAGATTGAGTCTGTCAAATCTTATTTTAGGTGAAGGGCATAACTGAAATTATTTTCCTACTCTGGTAGTGCTTAACTTTTTGCTTATTTATTTATTTTCCTCTTGATGTAGTCTTCTGTTCTCTCAAATAATTCATTTACGTAGACGCTGCTGTGACTGGAAAAGCATCCAGTCATTCTGTTAAGTACTCTTTACTAATGTTTTGCTAGTTTTAAAACTAGCTTTTCCAGTAGAAATACACATTTTACCAACCTGCATTAGAGCAATGTTTACTACTTTCAGATTTACTTGCTGCCCTTGCTGTCTGCAAAGTGTTTAACAATCTTACCCCAAATGAACGTATGAACAGTTTTCATAGAATCATAGAATGGTTTGGGTTAGAAGGGTCCTTAAAGCTCATCTAGTTAAACCCCTCTGCCATAGACAGGGACACCTCCTACTAGACCAGGTTACTAAAAGTCCCATCCACCTGGCCTTGAACATTTCCAGGGATGGGGTATCTACACCTTCTCTGGCCAACATTTTCCAGTGTCTAACCACCCTCACAGTAAAGAATTTCTTCCTAATGTCTAATCTACTTCTCCCTTCTTTCATTTTAAAACTGTTACCCTTTGTCCTATCGCTACTCTCCCCGATAAAGAGTCCCTCCCCATCTCTCCTGTAGGCCCTTTTCAGGTACTGGAAGGCCTATATAAGGTCTCCCTGGAGCCTTCTTTTCTCCAGGCTGGACAACCTCAACTCTCAGTCTGACCTCCTAGGAGAGGTGCTCCAGCCTCCGACCATTTTTGTGGCTCTCCTCTGGACTCGCTCCAACAGGTTCATGCTCTTCTTATGTTGAGGGCCCCTGAGTTGGATGCAGTACTCCAGGTGGGGTTTCGTGAGAGCTGAGTAAAGGGGAAGAACCACCTCCGTTTTGCTGCTGGCTGCCTCTTTTGATGTAGCCCAGGATGCGGTTCGCTTTCTGGGCTGCGAGCACACATTGCCAGCTCATGTTGAGCTTTTCATCAACCAACAAACCCAAGTCTTTGTCCTCAGGCCTACGCTTAGTCCATTCTCTGCTAGAAAAAAAGTCAACCCCTTGAAGGACTCATGACAAATCTTCCTTCGGTACTAGAAATCAATAATGTGGGTCAACTCTCTTTTCAAGACAAGAATTTTCTCAGTTGAAATAAGGATAAGAAACTGAGTAAGCCTTGCTGTCAGTGGAAATTGCTGAATTAGGTCAAGGATAATATTAAACCTATTGCAGTAGTACAAGGGCTCATCTTCCCAGTGCTTATGGAATATTAATATGTATCAGTTGAGAAAATTAAAAAATTATATTTGGAACAAGTATTTATTTGACATTTACATTTGTACAACTTAATGTTGTGTGTTGACAGAAGTAAACCAGACTGATTATAAATATCTGATTTTATTTTTTTAAACGTGTTCAAGATAAGTAGGAGTCCTCATGGAGATCCTCACGTGCATGCAAGAGTCTGCAACTATAGCCTGAAGGATGAGCCCATTTATAGCTTCCTGAGCACACAAAGCCCAGCAAGCCCAGAGATTTTCAGCCAGGTAGCCCGCTAACGCTCAAGGGCAGACTGGCCCCAGCTGTGATTGGAACAAAGGTGGTGGAACATTTTGTGCTTAAGCTTCCTTTGGAAAATCGCACCTTCACAGCAGGACGGACATAAAATATGGGTCACGTCTGTAATTCATATAAACCAGTGTGCATCAGTGGAGATGTTCTATAATGGAATTAGCCTTGAAAGGGAGATGTCAGCTGTAGAGATCGTAAAGCCTCCTATTATGCATGTGAATATATATATGTATGTATACATATATACTCAGTAATTTGCGATTTTGGTTGGAAGTTTGTTCCTAGTGAAACGCCATAGAAATCTTGATGCTACCACAGATAAGTATATGGCCAACAGTGTTTAGCTTTAAACAGGTAAATCTCTGTTTTGATTTACACTTGCAGCACTCAAAATGGCAGAATCGATTTGTTTGAAAATTGGTAAAACAAATTTGTTGTGGACTATGACCTTATATGCTGAGCTTCATTACAGAAGTATTTTTTCTTTATGTTTGAAGTATAAATCTTGGAAAAGCAGTTTTTATTGCAGAAGTATTGATATACCTTTAGCTGTAATGGTGTGGCTATAACTTTGTTAAACAGTAGGTATGTGTGTTGCCAGCTGTTAACTAATATTTCTCAAACGGTAGATGTTGAACAGAGAAGCCAAAGAAAAAACTGCAGAGGCAAAACCAAGTAACTAATTGATGCAAAGAATTAATAAAAGGGCAAGAAACTAGTATAGAAATGACCCAGGGTAAAAATTATTTGGACAGCTGAAATTGTTAAGTGTATATGTGGAGATAATCATACAGGGAGGCTTATGGGGTATATATTGTATTTACTGTGTATTTCAAGACTCGGTTTTATTAAGAGAACACAACATCACTCTAATTTTGTAATATATAAGATTATAGAAGGCAATAAAAGCAATTATTGTGGCTAACTGCTACATGACTTAAAATAGAATTTGAATGCAATTTTACTATGTATTACACTGTATCTCTGCTTGAAAAAATACTGTTCTGCCTTTTTTGGAGGAAACATGGGAGGTGCTGGTTATTCGATGTAGCATAAAGATACAAAGATGTCTGATCCTGAATTAGTTGCTATGGCCAAATACTTGTTTTCAGGTGTGGTGCGCTGTCATAAGATTCACATGTTTTATTGGATATCATTTAGTTCATATTTAAACGCGCTGAGAGCAGCTGAAATTTGTGTTGCATTCATGTTTTCATTCAAAACCTTTCTTTTTTTTTAAAAATTAATTAATTAAAAAACAATTTAGGTTAAATTTCCTAGCAAGTGCACATAATTACTTAATAACGATGTGCCTTTGTGATAATCAGATAAATTCTCCACAAACATTTATAAGAGCTGATGTCAGTAAGATCTTATGTAAACAGAAAAAGAACACAGTTAAAGTATCTTATTTCTATGGGCCTACATTTTAAATGAAATATGAAAGGATGAGACTCTTTAAAAACCTAGGAAAGAAATAAGAGCTGCATTGAGTTTGTTCTCTTTATTAATCTCAAATCTGTAAATTGGTGAGCATTCCAAGGTCCTTATTTATTGACTGATATTTGTTTCCTGAAAAAAGAAGGACCTTTTAAACGCAGATGTTCTATCACTGGAAATCTAAGACCAAACAAATTAAAATATTTGTGCTTTTCACAGAATCATAGAATCACGGAATGGTTGGGGCTGGAAGGGAGCTTTGGAGATCATCTAGTCCAAACGCTCTGCCAAAACAGGTTCATCTAGAGCAGGTTGCACAGGAACGCATCCAGGCAGGTTTTGAGTATCTCCAGAGAAGGAGCCTCCACCTTTTTAATTTCTTCAAAAGTACAAGAAGATTGTGAAGGATAAGGGAGAAGCAGTAGATCTGGCTGTGGTGACAGCTTTCTGGATTAGCCACACCCTTATTTAATGTGTAATCACAGGCTTGTCTTGAGGATAGGCTCCGTATTTTTTTCAGAAATACAGTAGTTAATATGAAAGTTTGGTGAATCTGGCTTGTGTTTCCTCTGTCTTTTCCTAAATCGTCTTTACCCAGTGGATTAGCTTTTATATTTAAAACTAATGGTCGGGCATCTCTCTACATTTGAAATATACAGACTTCTGAGGGAGTATATAAACAAGAGGCATACTGGATGAACTGTTCTGTGAATATCTACAAGAAGTTAACATTTACAAGATGCCCTCTTAATTGCTGATTTTCTGCTCTTTCCCTGTACCTACACTTTCTTGATGGTAGTCAGGAGTGAAATTGAAGGGTTTGCCATGGTGAGAATTGCTTTGTGTTTATACTTCTGCACATGCTTCAGCAAGTTCTGGCCTGCTTAGCCTTTAGACCATATCAAATTCTATTCTAACTCTTACCTTCCTTTTTGTGGTGTCTCATAGCAACTCAGCAAAACTGGTTTTGTGCCTTCCCTGACACCTTTTCATCAGTGTGCCTCCTTTCTCTGTAATCATGTCCTTTGTTATTTGGTTTTTTTCTGTTTCTATGGTCTTCTGGCCTTGCTATTGACCTTGTACAGCAGAACACAAGGGCAATTCTTGAGCTTTTCCTGTCCTTAGTGACCACTAAATGTAAAAAAAGAACTGTTCTTACTTCCTAACACCCTGTGTTGATAACACAGCAAGCTAACAAATCTTTTAAATTGCAGCTTTAAGGTTCCGTTGGTCTGGGAAGTGAGCATCCTACAACATTTAAGTACAATCTTATAGTATCATCAGCTTCACTGAATTCTCTGCTTGAGGCAGTTTGATGTGTTCTGTCAGCTCAGCAGCATATTGTTTGACTTGCTCTTCAGTGCAAATCTAATGGGGATTAATGGCAGCAAGCTCAAGAGCACTCAGGGGCTTGTTCACCCTACTTTGACTCCAAGCAGCTCCCTAGAATGCTGAGAAAAGTGCTCCAGCTCAGGTTTGTTGTAATGTCAGTCAATTCACTAAGAAGTGCCTACTTTAGGGAACCCAATATTACAGGACAAAAAAAGGCCTTGCTAAGTGTGAAGATACTTTTATGTCTTTCTAGTACCTAGTGCACTTAGAAATTCTGTCAAAATGTTGTCCCTGTGATGCCATAGTGCAATCCTTCACACTGTTTAGCAGACTGTCCCTCTTTTCTGCAGGTCCATAAGTAACGTGTGTGTAATTGGTTAGAAAACTTAAAAGTTTTATTTCATATCATTTTCACAGGAGTATAAAGTCAAGAAATAGATTTTACTCAAGAAATGTTTGAGGGAATGTTTCATTGGGGAAAACGGAGTTAAAATATTTTTTTTCCATTTGAGTCAAAAGAGAAGCTTATTCTTCCAATCCAGAATGCATCAAGGTGCCTTCTTTGAGTTCCATAGGAACTCCTATCAGGAATGTGATTCCAGACTCCTTATCTTTAGCTCAGTGTCCCAAGTGGACAACAAATGCTACATCCTGGAACACAGTGTTCTTCTCCTTCTCCCCCCTTCTCCAGTATAGACTATACATCTTTAATTTAGAAAGCTGGAATTCAGTTTTAATCCTCAAGTTCAGTTGTTACTATTTGTGTAGCTGCTCTGCACTAATTTTGTTAGTGCAGAAGAATGTCCCCAAAGTAACTGAAATCACACATGACAGTATGACAAAGACCCCCTTGTCTGTCCCAGACTGATACTTGAATACAGGAAGGTTTCAATGTTTAAGTAAAACAGAACCAACCTTCTCTAAAAGTCAATACTTGTCTCATAGAAACATTGCACTGGTAAAATCAGATTGGGTTGCAATCACTTCTTTCATTGCAAAACACCACTTCTAATTATAAACATTTATTATGGTGCTGCTTCTCAGTTAGAAGATTTTAGTTAATGCTTGTTCTTTGCCACTCTGATGCTTCACAAAAAGTTCACCACAGATCAAATAGCAAGATCAAAATATGTTAAATCATATCAGAAGCCTTTAGAAATGGAAGTTTTTCAATGTAGAGGACAAGTCTGTGCTTTTTATCTAGTTTAATTCTTCCTCAAGTGGATTTTATTTTATGAAGAAGTTTATAGTATTTATTTTTCCTTTACCTATGATAAATTATTTTAAGAGTGTGTACTCTGGAAATCATGAAGAAGAAGATGGATAGACACACATTAATTCAGAGTGAACGCTTTTTAGACATGTTACATTAAAATACTACTGTGTTTATCCATCACATTCAATTGTTAAATCTGCAGTATTGCCAAATTTTAAGACAATATCAAATATTGTAACTTCTCTGAAGCATGAGTTCATAATTTTATGTGCTGAAACATCTAACGTAATTGTTTATATATATTCATTGATCAGTTAAAGAGCTGTCCTCTCCTTTTTCTTTTTTCCCTTGCTTTTTTTTTTTTTTTTGCATGCTTTTTTTTCTTGGAAAATGTGCTTTTTGTCAAAGCAAAATCGTTTTCGCAGGCATACCTAGTTTGAGAATTTTTCTGAAATCCCGATTGTAGTGTTTTGGTGAAAAAGATAAGAGCTTCACTCCCCTACTATGTGAGAGATGCAAGATCAGATTCTTTTTGCAATTATAGTTAAATATAATGATTTTATTTTAAAAGGATTCATTTCTGTAATGATTCATCAAATTTTAAATTACTCAAAAATAGTTCACTACGTGAATAGAGTGAGCTGAACAGCTTCAGTGAGGGCAACTGAGAGATATTAACCCTAAAATATTTCAGAGTGGATGTAACGGAGCTCTCACTTAGGATGTGAAAGATCAATAGATTAAGGGACCCGAAGGTGACATTTGCCACATATTAGGTGAGTATTCTCACCTCCTCTGTGGTGAAAATCCCTCTGACTCTCTGTTTCATTCTGTTCTCTTGTTCTGTCTTTTTCTTTCTTTCTCCAGAAAGTCATATAATAGGCTTTTGGTTTCATTTCAGCAAGTATTTCCTATTCTTGATATCTCAGGAAGAGCTGTCTTGCAAAGAAAGATTTCAGGGACTTTAAAATGAAGCAGCATCTTTAAATGTAATTTAAAACATTAATATTATCAGATATTAAATACATTCAACAGAATGCATTTGGAAATCAGGTACATCTTTCCTTTCTCATCTGTTCAATCTCCAAAAATATATGTAAATATATGAACTGAACTCTGGTAATACTTCATCTTGCAAGGGAAGCTGCCTCTGAGTCAAAAAAGACTAAAATTTACCCTGTCATGAGAAAGGAAATTGAACCATTGTTCAAACTACATTTCAGTTCCTCAGTCAATGGGTGGCAATCCATGGCAGATGATATTTATATAAGAGACCAGGATCACTTACATTTTGTTTCTCTATTGTATGACACGGCTTGGCTGGGTCATTGTCTGATGAATTAAGTCACCATCTTGGTTCTTTACAGAAAAATTATGTTTAGAGATATTCTGGAGAAAACTTAAAGCATGTGAAGGATATGAATTCATTTTTTAATCTCAGTCCAGGTGATCTGAGAGAAGACTCTGGATGGTGCGAGTTGTTCTGAGTGCTTTTACATCTCGCTATTGTCACTTTTCTTTGCCAAGTTCCATTTTACTGAACTGCTTGCCATGATTTACTGCTTTTATTTAAGCTTAAGAAAGCAAAGAGATGGGTTTGCTTACAAACAATGGAAAAGAGATGTAAAAATAACATTGTCTAGAGTATCTGCTTAGACTCTCTGAGCAGCATTATTAATTTGGGATAACTGTTCAGTTGCCAAGAAAGCTTGAATCTTGAAGGACTTTTCAGAGTAAAGCTTAATGGACATGGGCTGATCTGTAGGAAAGGACAGGAAGCATTTCAGCCCTTTTATTGATTCTTGAAATTTCTTAGGAGCAGCCTAAGAAAGCATCTGATAATTTGGTGCTATGTGTATCCAGACCTAATAACAATCTAACCTAAGCTCTAACTGGTAAATGAGTTCTGCGTGAATTGATGTCATGTGTATGCCTGTGCTGAATGTCTTGGGAACAATCTCCAGTGAAAATCACATGGCAGAGACATTAGGATTCTGTGGAAACCAGGAGGGTCTGAAGTTCTGCTAGGAATATAGTTTGTTTATCCGTGTGACTGCATGGGTTATTCCTTACTTTTTGATTGTGCTGCTCAGAAATGTAGACCTTATTTAGGATATGATTGTCAGAGGCTGGAGAAAGGAAAAGTCACACCTACATGCAAATAGTAGTATGAAGTTAGCGCTGAAAAAGATTCCAGTAGTTAATTTAACAGAAAATAATTAAAATTAAGGCTGTTTAAAACCAGGAAATTAATCAAATATGATATTGTGTTTGAACAAAAATATAAAAGTATCAGAAAAAGACAAAATAATCTGATTTAACTACATCATTCACGGCCTATTTCTTACCAGATTTCTAAGAAAGCCCATTTTAGCATCAGCTTTATGTTTCAGTTTAATGTGAAGCATTTTCTGTCAGTTTCCAGAGTAGATGATAGGATGTTTACATATTATTACAAAAGAATTCATGGCTTGTAAGTACTTAAAATTTGATATTTCTGGTTGAAGGAGCCTAACTGGCTGTAGAATGAATTACATTTTATATCAATCTGGTTGGTGTATGGAGATGGAATGAAACATAAAGAATTAAAAAATGAACAACTAAACTAGGCTTTTTAGATATAGTACTAAAGAGATAAATCTTGTTTGAAGTGTACATATAATGTAATTTATCTTGCAAGACTGACGTGAATAATTGCAGCTACCTATTTCCCTGCTGAAATGAATTCCACTTAAATACCACGCTGTTGTGCTCTGCAACTCAGCTTTTTTTCCACCCTTTCACCATCTAACACTAACCAGCACACATCCATGTGCAGAAAAAATTTCCCTTCAAAGAAAGTCATCCACACGAACAGCCTTATTTGAAAGGCTTAGAGGACGATTAGTTCCTCAGGCTATATTCCTATTTAAAAAGATACAAAGAAGAATATATGATAGTAAGCAGCATGTGTGAAATTTAAAAATAGTGAATTTGATTTAATCTTGACACACAGATTAGGCATTCTGTAAAAAATATATTAAGTTTATAAATTTATAAACATAAATTTACACTTTGATGTCATTAAAAAATTGTATTTTTCCATTTAAGCCAGAAGCCATGTGCTAACCTCTCAAAGATGCATTTTATTCTTAGTAATACATCTTTATTGATTAAGCAAAAGCAAAAAAGAAAAAAGAAAAGACTTTTGAAAGTCTCTTTGAACCCTAAGGAGCAGTTATGGTCAGAAAATTGATTGACTGTAAAAGGGTTGTTTTTATGATAGTTTTGAATAGACTCTATTTACCTTGTTAGCTAAAACAGGCTTGTATTATTTGCACAAATTCATATTGCCCTCAGCACAAATGGTGCTTTCTGTTTTCTTTGTTTTTTGGCTTATCTTAGATCGTTTCATGAAGTGGGACGGAGAGTGGTCAGGTAAATAATAAAACCAGCAGATCTGAAACAGTAGTACCAAGCAGTGGGATAACAACCACTTAACCAGGATCATCAGCGTTTGATATAGTCAATCTGATCATACTCTAATATGTTGTATTCTCTATGTGCCAATTACCAGGGCCACGTAAAGCTCTACAGCAGATTGCAGCAATCAAAGGCTTTTTGTTTTATTTACCTTTCTAACTCATTTTTCAGATATTATTTCCATATACAGTTTGTTTTTGATCACAGTCAGACTTACTCAATCCACAGTTCTTCATGGTACTATTTTCAGTGAAAAGTAAACTGAAATAATGGCATTGCATGTCCTAGAGTTCATTGACTCTGGAACAGGGATAATTGTATTTCTGATTTGAAATGACTTTTATATTTTTTTAAGAAAGCTGTTTATTAACTTCAGGCATTTGAACATGCCTTCTTGCCCAAGTCCAGAATGAAAAAATCTAGGTCAGTAAAAAAGTTATTCTAAAATAAAAAAGATTCAATACCATACAGTAAAAAAAAAATTATATACAAATGACAAATAATGACAGCCCTTCTGGTTTAAAGTGGTCTATTTGCTCATATTAA
>VXAK01005278.1:0-70342 GCA_013399435.1 Arenaria interpres | reverse complement strand
TTTTAATGTACAGTTGAATTTAATTAACTTACAGCTTTAAAAAACAAAAATACTCATACATATTATCGGTTTGTTTTTTAAATGTGGGGTCAAAAACTTGAAATATTACATTGACTTGTTTCCTTCCTATTTTCTACTGATAGGTCTTTTCTTTAAAGTGCTTTGATAAGCTTTAAGGTGCTTTTGAAAAACAGGATTTCAGTACAAAAGATTTTCAGCTCAGTTTCTTTCATTAGTCTGTTACAGGGGTTTGTGAGAAATGATAGTTCTGTGATATGTCTGAGGTAGTTCTGACTTTATTAACTGAGAGAATTTGGACTGCTCTTGCATAGCTTGTTAAAATATTCATAATACATTAATCAGACTTACGGTATCTAACAGCAACAAAATTCTAGAACGTGAATTCACATAGATCAGCCTGTTGCTAAACTAAAACTGGATTCTGATCTCCTTGTTCAACTTCTTTCTTGATCTTGCTAAATAGCATTCCTTGAAGTGACCACAAGAGTTAGAAATTCAGAGGAAAAAACCCCACTAATAATTGTAATATTTCATTCAACTTTAAAGTTCCTTCTCAGATAATTAAAGTATTTTATTCTTTTTAATCTATGAAAGTGAAGAACAGAATTGTTTGTATATTGTCAAAATAAACTGAGACTGAGGAAATACATATATTCTTTGAAATTTCATATGTGCTGCTAGTTCTCAGAATGAGAACTTGTAAAAGAGCTTTTAAAAAAATGAGAGCACTTTTTAAAAGTTTATTGTGACAGAAATTAGCATGAATCAGAAGCAGCAAGTGATTAAAAACTGATCAAGAAGATGGATTTAGGCATCAGTCTACAACTTTTCTAAGAGTCTAGGGAAAGTCATTTAACCTCAGAAAAGAAAAATGACTGGGGCCAGAGCAAGATTCCATGTCATGCACAGATATCTATTTATTAAATTACCTTTAGCTTGTTATGTAGGACCCTGTTTCTATTTCAGTTCTTTGGTCCTCCTCCTTGAAGAGGGTAAAAAGATACAAAATACATGTTAATGGTAGAAGCTTAAGGTACCTCTTCTCCATGTTAACCTGAGGGTTAATCAGTCTCTTGCTGGGTCTTTACTCCTTATGTACACTGACCATCAGGCAAACTTTATGAGAAAGCATCCCTGTACTTCATGTAGTAATAAGTTTCTATACATAATATACTATGTTTCCATAATGCTTAGAAGGAAATTTATGCTTTAGACTTCTGTTGGTCCAGCAGAGAAAAAAGAAATCAATCTATCCACATGTTCTCCAAAAACATGGGGTAGGAAGGTTAGAAAAATAAGGACTGTAGGGCATCAGCCACCTTTCATGGGACTGTCTCTCCACAGGATTTCCATATGCAGGATGATGCCATTAAAAACAATCTGAGACCGAAAATGATGGAATTGTAACATATCACAATTATCAATTCCAGTGTATTTCATAATACATTACCAAATTTTCAGTGTATTAATATACCCAAAGAAGGACAGTGGTGGTGTAATAAGAAGAAAGCACCTGCTGGCTTTTAGCAAAGATTTTTTTTTTCCATTCATTCTTTGTGCTCCAATCCTACAATTACCATTATCGCTCTCTCTCTTTCCCCTCTCTGCACCTTACTGCCAGCTAGCCAACAGAGAGAGACCCTGAAGCCCAGTAAACATGATTTTGCTGTTACTACAGAAGCCTTATGTGGCCTTGTGCTGTCCTGGGTGGCACTGGCTGACCCACTGCCTGAGGGTGAGTGACTGTCCCCTTCCCCAGGGAGAGCGGGGGCTTTGCGGTGCCATCAGTGGTGAGGGAATGTGTGGAAATGAAGTTAAGTGGGCCCAAGACTAAGGAGGAAGAAATCCCCGTCATGACCACGGCATGCTCCCTGCTTGAAGGGCTGAGGATGGTAATGTGCTATATGTCCTCCTGCCACCTCCGCCTGCCCTTCTGTGTGTGGTCCGCTGCGGGAAGCTAGGCACAGCCCATGTTCAGGCCCCCAGGAACCCTGGAAGGGTGGAAAATAGGAGGGGGTAGGAAAGGTGTGGTTTTTACAACAATTTCAACTGCATTGTTGTTGAGAGTTTTTTGCATTTGAGAATGTGGACTGTAAAAACTCTGAGCATATCAGCGCACCAGCAGTGCTTTGTTGGTACCACAGGCACGATGTGACAGGCTTTTGAGGGTGAACAGTGGTGGAAAAGGTGGGCAATGCCTCGGTGATCCCAGGCACAGTGACATGGTAAGCTACCCCCTGCAGATGCGTCTCTGCATGTGGCCAGGGGTGATAGCAGAGGACTAGGAAGGCAGAACTTGTGTCAAATCTGCCAGCTGATGTTACGTTACGTTACATTATGTTATTAGCAGTTTGGGCGATCGAGGCTTACTGAAAACATGAGGAAAGGGAACAGAGGTTTTTGCCTTGTTCTTGCTGTCAGGCTGCAACTCCAGCTGGGCAAACTTAGGTATGGAGGGGAGGCAGCAGAGGTGTTGGTGGTTCACATTATTGGCCCAAAACCTGAGAGGGAGAAAAAAGAAAAAAAAGCGTGCCTGAAGCAGGCCAAGAAGAGGTCGGACCCAGGTTGAAAACTCAGGGTTGCTGCAATCTGTATCATAGCCTGAAGAGATCAGAAGTCTCTTTTTTCTGTTCTTTCTTGCGGCCTGGTTGAGTCCAGGTGTTTTGTCTTTTTGGCGGGTTTTTCTGTGAACTGAGGGAAAGGGCAGAAGGCCAAGCACATCTGTAGGGAAGACAAGAAAAGAGAAGAGCAAACTCCTCCACTCTCCCAACCCCACCCTAGATGCCTGCTCTACTGCTACATAGGCTTTCAGGGCTGAGCTGAGTAAAAGGATTATACATTGGCAACCAGAGCTTTGGGGCTGCACTTCTGGCACAAGGGGTTCCTGCAGTGTAACCATCCAGAGCTTCCTTGGTGAAAACTGACATTCAAAACTTACATAGCACAGTAAAAAGGAGGAAAAAATACGCAAGAAGAAAAAAAGCTTTAAAACACAGGATCATTGAGTGAGTGCTCTCTGTACTTCAGTAGCATTCAGTGAAGTGAGGTAGAGCAAACTGCAGAAGCCAGGATGTAAACTTGTAAGGTATCCCCTGTAAGGGATGTTTGTAATTGACACATTCAAATAGACATTATTTTGAAATGAAAGAAGAAAAAGAGAGAGGTAAAAGTTTAGGTACAAGTGCTTGATTTTTTTCAGTTAAAATATCAAGTTTTACATGTTCGTTTTAAAGAAGAGATGAAACCCAGGGGTAAGAAACAAGGCTATTGGATCACTAAACAGCTCCTTAAGCACACCAAGTAAAATATTCTTACCTAGCAGTAAAGTCATTCATAAAAGATGCTGCAAAATGAATTGAGAAAGCAACAATGCTGCTAATTAACTGGAATATCACCAGAAACTCCTCCAGAAGGAGATGCTTTGGTTGGGTTGACAAAGACAGCTATTCATAGCAGTCTTGGCTGCAGGGTTTTTGTGCATTTTTTCCATAGGTAGAACAGAAGGATGAACAATCTATTTCAGTCCTATGGGTATTGTTAGCTGTGTAATGCATAGCTTTGCTCTGTTTGGATGTTGTTTTTGTTTGGTTTTGTATTACCATATCTCAATACAGGAAAAAAAAAAGGTAGAATACTTTTCTCTTGAGGTCAGTTGCCGTTGGCTGAAGTTAAAAACATGAGATAAATATGCACCTAGATAAAGAGAGAACATGGGCACAGTTTAAAGTGTTTTTTCTGTATTAATTTTGATTACAAGCGTTACTGTTACTGTAATAAGACCAATATCTATTTGTTAGGCTCCCTATATATAGTGTGTTCTTTTTCCCATAACATGGATTGGAATGTAACCACCTGGATGGAGATGGATGCCTTGAGCTCCATCTTCTTAGTCTGGGGAGACAATTTTGCCTAGATTATGATGAGACTGTTATTGCTGGGCAGCACAAAGCAGCCTGAAAGCAAAGTAGATCATACTTTAATTTTTTTTCTGAATTCAGCTGAAAATCTGATCCATGTCTAGGTTAGTTATATGCCAAAACTCAATGGGTCACATTGTGGACTCTTAGAACTCAAGAAGTTCAATCCATTTACTTCCCTCCTGCATGGTATTTTCTGGACATTCCAGGCTGAAGTGCTCCATACGTTTGGACTAGCAGGAAATGCGTCCCCTCTTACCGTTGGCTACTTTCCTTTGCACAGGATGTATGGACTCATTTCTTCTGTTATCAGATGCGAGTCTCAAAAAAACCCACAGCTGAATACATTATCTGCATGTAAAGAATTCTCCTTGAATATTCCATTTTGCTATTTGAATTTGGACTGTTTGTATATCTACCTATTTTTTCCTTTTGGGGTTTTTGAAGTAGTTTTCATTTGATTTTTTTTCACAACAAATATGCAGGACCCGTATCCTTTTTAGGGCTGCACACCTCTAACTTAGTATTTAAAGCTGGGATTGCTCAAGGGCTGGTATCCTTACTACTCAGACTTGCATATTTCCTTCTCATCGGTGCTTGAATACGGTGACCATGTACTTCATACTCCAAACTTTCCAAATACTTTTTGGATAAAAGTCTATAAAAGCTAAAGGAGCTACTGTATTTATTTAGGGTTTTGGCTTTATCCTCCGCTTTTCCATATCTCTGTTAGCTTGATATGTCTTTCTATTGAATCCCTTTAAAATGCTCAAAGACAATCCTACGTCTTGTGTTTTGTCAAATCCAGTTGACCATAGTACTAATACTTTCATCTCTCTACACCGACATCCTCGTAATGCTTTCCTTATACTGTTGTAGGTTTGTTTCAAAGGCATGATGGGTGAGATTTTGAACTGTTACTTTGAAACTGTTATGAATTTAAAATAAGAGGAAAATTAAGACTGTGCTTCACTGACCTTCGTAATATGATCCCATAATTTTCATAATATGAGTAGTCAGACTGACTGACATCTGGAGTAAAATGAAATAATCTCCTTCCTTTTATTGGGTAAGTTTTGTTTTCAGTGTGACACTCAGACTTGCAGTTGCATCCCAAAGGCGAAGGTTTTATATATATGGACATTTTTAAGGCTTCACTGGTTTTGGTTTTTTTTTTTTTTTTACTTTTTGTAATTTTGGATGCTTTTAGGAGCATTCAATTCCAGAACACAATTCTGCCCCTTGGGGGAAATTCTGATCACTATAAGAAGTCTGGTTGTTTGCCTAAAATCATTACGTACTACTGGTTTATGATGCTCTTAGGTCTACTTTTATTTGAAAGATTACTTTTATGGTATTAATTTATCGGGATTTTTATTAAGATTCTTGGAGGCAAATATTTGATTTTTATTGACAAATATTTCATTCAAAAATGCTTTTTGGCTGATTGCACCCAGGCCAAGAGAATATGTAAGCATGTAATTCAGTCCTTTCCTGAATTGTAGGTCTGTAAACATAAATTTCTTTCTTCTATCTAGAGTAATGAATGTACAAATTATGAGTTAAATTCAGTGTTCACATTTATTTCAAGACAGTGCTTTGCCAAGAGCACAAGGATAAGAAATATCCATGAAAAGAAATCTACACTGTGTGTGCCTTATGTAGTTTCTAAATTTAATTTTTACCTTTCCTTTCTGAGCAGAAAGGCTTTGAGCCATCCGTAGCAGGTAGCACGCAGAATCACTAGAGTCCTCATGACTCCACATCAGCTCAAGACTATCCTTGTCTTGCTTCAAGGAATACACAACACAAATGAGTTTTAAAAACTTCTGGAACAGACTTTGGTTAGGAAACTTTCTCTGAATAGGATATGTGCCTGTAGATTGGAAACATTCTTCTTTCATTTAACCTTTTTCCATATCTACTCCATTTAGGATGTGTTAATTCAAGAAATACATACCTAAGTGTTTTTGTATTTATATATAGTTTTTTGCAGTTGTATTATTTTTGTGTTGTGTGTGATAGTTGATTCTGTAGAGCTGTGTAGTTGAAAAAGGTGGTGCAGGAAAATTTGTGACATCGGCCATTGAGATTTAGCTAACATAAAGTAGAACAAAGCTGTAGTCATGTAACTGGGGGCAGCATATTTTTAAAGTTTTTATATAATATTCCTATTATTTATTTTACACTGGAAATGTTGGGGTTTTTTCCTGTGTCTTAATAAATATTTTAAGCTAAGTTACCAGTTGGGAGGGAAATATCATCAAAGAAAAGGATTTCAGGAAGTTTAGTGGACCAATTTGCTTGACATTATGGGGATGTTGTGGCTTGGAAATAAAGCTGTTGCTGTGAAACTACTACTCTATACATATATCCCCAGGGGCATACAAGGAGGAATTTTTTTCTGTAAACTGTTGGTGTGACACTCTCATGAATTTCCTGAAAGTAATCAACAGGCTGTTGATAGTGTTTCCCCCAGAAGATTGGCTATTTTGGTAGGCAGTGAACCTGAACGGGGAGTTAGCTGTTCAAAGTGCAGCCTGACTCCAAAGCAGCAGCCTGAGTTAGAGATGTTACTTTTACACTGATAGGGAGGATGATACTTTTGAGTATAGAATCCAGAGGGTGATAGTAGTGACTCATACTAGTATTTCTTTTTAAGCAATTTTTTCTGTTGGTTGAAAGATTCTTGGAAAATGCTCAACAAAACTGCTTGAAGTCAATCTATTTTTTTTAATATTCTCATGAGCAAAAACCCATTATTTATAAGATATAAAAATTAATAAAGATCATAATTCAAAAGTATTTCTATATATCATATAGACCTAACTAGATAACACCACCTCAATTTTAACAGAATTATTTTCCTTCTAAAATTATCTATAATTCTTTTACAAAATATTTATTACAGTAAGGAAACTGAGTCAGAATAGAAAAATAGCTTACCCAAATTATCTAAGAAGCCAATGGGGGGTAAATAAAATCTGACTTTCCAGCATCTTGTTCTGGAAGTCTAGTTCTGAAAAAAATATATTGTATAATTTAGCATCACAGGAATTTAAAAAAAAACAAAACTTTTTGCAGAGCAAATTTTCTATTCGAATGAATTTGTCGCTGAAGATTTTCACATACATACTTCATGTATGTATCAGAAAAATCTAAATGAAATACTGCATTCTAAGCAGTTCATTTAAACAAGATTATTTAATTGTGTTCCCTCTCTTTACGTGTGCTCCTGATTGTTTGATCTTGGTTACATTTTAAAAAGATAAGTGCATTAAACTCCCAAACTTCATTTCCTTTGAAATAAATATTGTACCAAAAGAGATTAACTTTACTAATGAACAGATTCAATGTAAAGTATTTTGAGTATACTTGAATCAGACTGAAGTTTTTCCATTTAAGGAACTTTAGAATATTGTAGTTTGTTACATATCGATTTTTTTTTAAATGTTTCACAGAATGGAACTGTATATTTCTTTCTCTGTCTCGGTAGAAAAGGTAGACGTTGAAACATCGTATTTCCTATGCAGCAGAAATAATGAGGATTGCATTACTCTAATTCTAGTATGTCTGTTATTCTGGAAGGTAAAAAGTCTTTTGTGAGAGGAATCAATATTTATCCCACCATGAAGGCCCAAGCAATTTCTAGAGTGACGTGAAAGTGTGTATTAAAGAAATTTTCATCATGAAATATGAGTCCCTCAAATTGTTTGGCATTGAAATATTTTCAGCATAGATGATGGAAAATACCAGTTTTACCAGCAATTTTCCAGTTTAATCTAGTATTTAGTTAAGGACTTGCAGATGTTAAGGACATGACTTTAATCAGCAAACTATAAGTAATGTCTTTTTTACAGAAAGTAACGTTCCCATGTAATTAAGATGCACAAATAGCATTGGAACTCTTTTTAGTGCAAACCCAGAAGTTAATCAAAAGTTCTGTGATAGCTGTTGTTTCACTGATGTATCTGGTTATTTCCCCATCTTAGAGTAGTTAGCAAGTAGTGAATACAGTTTGGTTGTTGACACTGCATTGTATTCTTAACTTGTTTTGGATCAGATCCAAAATCAATTGCTATCACTGGAAGTTTTCTGACCTATGTTAAAGAGAGTTGGATCTGGCTCTTACTCATCTAAAAATGTTTTATCATTTTCCATAATACTGTCTGCCACACTGAAACACTAAACAGCTGCAGGGTTTTGTGCGTTTCTCTGTTTCATTATGAGAGATGGCATCTGTCTTGACTAATGGGATGGAAATCAGTAATAATAGCAGTTAGTAAGTAAGTAACATTCTTTGAAGATGTCAAAACAAACAAGAACAACAACAAACAACCCAGAGAGAATTGATCTTTTTAGCCATTTTCCCTTAAATGACTAACAGATAGGGCTTGCCATCTATAAAATAGATTTTTGGTGAATCAGGAGTCAAAAAAACCCCAAAACCAACACCCTCCCCACTGTCTTATTCCACTGGTGAAAGGAGCTATTCTGGGAACTGAATTTAAGACTAAATGGTACCTCTGCACTTGTCTATACGGATGACAAATGCAGGATTTGGCAGCCCGGAGCCATCATATTTTGAGGATGTCTACTTCCAGAAAGACCACTCAGAACTGGAGATCATTAATGCAAAATGTGCCGGAACGATGTAAAGTGCTCTTCGGCAGCTTGAGAATACATGCAAGGGGTATGGTGTTAATGTTACAAACCACTTGTTTCTCCTTTGTATTTTAAATGGCAGTCTTCCACTGTCTGGTGGATTTGTTATATTAAAAAGTATGCAAATTTGCTATTACTACAAGGATTAGTATTTCAATCATGATGTCTGGCATCTGTGTTTAGTGGTGATTGCTTTTATGTTCGGGATTACTGAGAATTTCTTTTTATTGTGTATGCCTGTCTTCATGAGTATGCTAGAGCCTTAGATATGTGCCCGACTGACAGCCCTGAAAGCAGAGGTTTTTCACATTTTCTTCCAAGTTTATATAACATGGATAATGCATTCTCCTTGATAGCTTCCTTTTGCCTAGCTTGAAATCCTGGTGGGACATCATTAGGAAAAGTCTGCCGTACAGATCTTGGTCACTTTGGCTATGTCTGTATCAAATGAAACACACCAGGTTCATTATGATGAGGGTGGTGAAACACTGGAACAGGTTGCCCAGAGAGGTGGCAGATGCCCCATTCCTGAAAACATTCAAGGTCAGGTTGGATGGGGCTCTGAGCAAACTGATCTAGTTGAAGACGTCCCTGCTCATTGCCAGGGTGTTGGACTAGATGACCTTTAAAGGCTCCTTCCAGCCCAAACCATTCTATGATTCTCTGGCACTGAGCTGAAAAAGCAGAGAACAGCAGTGTAGATAACTCTCTTAGCTTCCAAAATAAGATAGTTTCATGCAAACTCCCTGTTGTTTTTTACTACATTCTAAGCCATGTACAGGAGTAGCTTGCAAGAAGACACTGAGGCCACAAGTAGGCCAGAAACTATTCTAATAATTTTTCAATATGAATGATTGAGTCTGGTGCCCATGAACATTCACAGATTCTGGATAATTTAATAGTATCTATCTTTTGAGGCTGCTGAAAGGTTTGAAGTTAATTTCAAGTGCTTACTATATTTTTAAATTATAGGATTCTGTTTAATATACAGGACACTTCCTAGTCTGGATCATCAGTGGACGCCAGCTTCAGATGTAACATGATAAAGTGCTCACCTGTCCCCTCATCTAGAAGTACCTTAAAGTGGGAGATTGAAACCGACCGCAATGTAAATACTAGGAGTAGCATCAAGTCAATTGAATCCACCGAAGGTGATGTGTAAGACAATTAAAACGATGGCTAGTAATGAAAAGCTACTGCTTATTCCTGAGGCGACTGAAGTGGAATACAGAAGATGATGCATGTCTGCATATTGAAAGCTGAAACATAGTACCTTTTCAGCTCAGAGATGCAAATGCATCCCTTGACAAATAAACCAAAGCTATCTCTGAACTTGCTGGCTGGGATGCTGGTAGTGATGTAACTGCAGAACTACAGAGCTCAGTTTGGCCAGCTCCCCATTTCAGCTGCCCAGGGGATTTGTCTTAAGTCCAAAAAGCAAAAGAAAGGCTTAATGCTGATTATCTGACAGATTATTGAGTATTGTAGCAAATAAAGACTGTATCAAGTCAAATATCTTTGCATTATACATGGATAGAGTTTGTAGGTGACACATTTTGGGGTTTTGATTTCTGCACAACAATTTTTTGAAATATCAAATAACAAAACGACACGGTAAAACTGCAGGAGACTGGCAGAGACATCCTGTTTATAGGTTTGCAAATGTGGTTTTGGAGTACATTGAATATGTGTTCAAACAGCATCTTGTTTTTAGTTATGCTGCTGCCTCAAGACCTAAACCATTCCTGTATTTGAATGCTTTATGCTTGCCACTTTTGCAGTGTTATTAAAAAATGTCACGTTGTCATCTCTTGCTGCAGAAAGTCACAAAACTGAATGATGTAATTCAGGTATTGTTCCTTGGCCACAGTTGGGAGGATCTTTGAATTTAGATTAATCTTCTTCATCCAGCTCCTACTATTTTATCCCTGCTATATTTTAACCCTGTAAGGCATCCCTGCTTTATGGATATATAAACAACAAATTCTTTGGTTATATAGTATTATATATAACGGTATTTATAAATGTACATTTTCTGTGTGTCTTTTGGCAGTCATCCTTGCAGAATAATTTTTCTAATTGCGGTATCCCTTTGTTGGACCCGACCATATTGGTATGAAGTGCTTTTGTTAAATCTCAGTCTTTATAGGACCAAAACCTTGGGTCCTTCATTCTGCCAAAATCAACATTAAATGCAGCAAACGGAATGTAATCTTTTTGTGTGTGTGTGTCAACAAAATGGAAGCATTTTGGCATTCTGATCCTCAATTTTCTAAGGTCACATCCGTAGAGACATTGCCATCAATACCTAAAATTCCTAGAACTGTAGAATGGTTGAGGTTGGAAGGAACCTCTGGAGGCCATCTGGTTCAGTCCCCTGCTCAGGCAGGGCCACCTAGAGCTGGTTGTCCAGAACTATCTCTGGATGGCTTTTGAGTATCTCCAAGTGTGGATACTCCACTGCCCCTCTGTGTAACCTGTGCCGGTGCTGTCACTCTCACAGTGAAAAAGTTTTTTCTTATGTTCAAAGGGAACCTCCTGCGTTTCTGTTTGTGTCCATTGCCTTTGGTCTTGTCACTTGGCACCACTGAAGAGACCCTGGCTCCATCTTATTTACATCCTCCCTTCAGGTATCTATACACATTGATAAGATCCCCCTGAGCTTCACAGTCCCAGTTCTCTTAGCTTCTTCTTGTATGAAAGATGCTCCAGTCCCTTAATCATCTTTGTGGCCCTTCACTGAACTCTCTTCAATAGCTTCATATTTCTTCTGTGCTGGGGAGCCCAGAAGTGGACACAGCAGTCCAGGTATGGCCTTACCAGTGCTGAGTAGAGGGGAGGGATCACCTTTCTCTACCTGCTAGCAGTACTTTGTCTTAATGCATCCCAGGATACCGTTATTTGTCCTGGCTGCGAAGGGCACGCCGCTAGCTCGCGTTTCACTTGGTGTGCACCAGGACCCCAGGTATTTTTTGCAAAGCTGCTCTCCTCAGCTGTCCTTTCTGCAACGCTGGTTGGTCACCGGCATATACTGGTGTACGGCGTTGTTCCTGGCCAGGCGCAGAGCTTTCATTTCCATTCACTGAAATTTGCAAGGTTCCTGCCTGCCCATTTCTCCAACCTATTGAGGTCTCTTTGGATGGCAGCATGACCTTCTAGTGATATCAGCCACTCCTCCCGGTTTTATGTCATCAGCAAACTTCTGAGAGTACACTCTGCCCATTCATCCAGAATGATGCATCATCAAGGAAGGTGTTGATCAGGATTGGACCCAGTATTGACCCCTAGGGTACACTTCTAGTTACTGGCCTCCACCTAGACTACATCTCACTGATTATCACCCTTTGGGCCTGTCTGTTCTGCAAGTTTTTGATCCACCTCACTGTCTGCTCATCCAGCCCTCAGTTCAACAGCTTCTCTATGAGGATGTTATGGGATCTTTACTGAAATCAAAGCAGACAATATCCACTGCTCTCCCCTCATCTGTCAAGCCAGTCATTTCTCCACAGACATTTATCAAGTTGATCAGGCGTGACTTCCCCTTGTTGAATCCCTGCTGACTTCCTGATCACCTTCTTGTCCTTCATGTGACTGGAAATGGAACATCAGGAATTGGAAATGGAGTTATTGTCGAGCTGGGGTTATATACAGAGGTGATATTATGTATCTGCTGCTTCACACATTGCGCAGTGACAGATGAGGAGACTAGAGATAGTGATTGTGTTTTCTCTTTGTTTTTTAATTTATACATAATATGTGAATTTATTTATTACAGTAAAAGGAAAAGTAAATTGCAACTGGAAATGGACATACGATTAAATTCCTTAAATTGTAATGGGGTGGGTTGTGTTTGTACAATGTCCTATTAACATTACAGTCACTGCTATGAGAATGAATTTGTGTTGTTCCATACTCTGCTCTCATTATAACCTTTTTATTTCCACATAATCATACTGTATTGTTGGGGTAAACAATAGCAAACTGTGTTAATGCCAATTCTATCTTTGTTTATTTCCACTGACTTCATTTGCCCAGTGCCTAGTGAAGGGCATAAAAAGATAAAATACCATAAGCATCAGAAGGTGAAAGTCTGACCTTATTTAAGTGAATGGGGATTTAACCGTGGGTGTCTTTGTAGTTGAAATTGCTTCTGCAGTTCAAGAAAATGCAGAGACGAAGGGAAAAGTCCTAACTGAAATCAAGCTGAAAACTGTTTTGGATTAATTAATCAGACATCAATGAATTCATTAATGTCGAATGAATTAATCAGCCAAACTTTGAAATTATTTTTAAAAGAAATTCTAAAAACATCTAAGCTCTAATCACACTTTATTTTTGATTTCAGTTTCTTAAATTGTTAATACTTGCAATGAAATTAAAATATGGAACAAAACATCAAATATAAAAAAATTAAAAATATTAAGATGGGAATATTGGGGAGTCAGGTACACTTTTAATTTATCTGAACAAATTTTAAGAAAATAAAATTTCAAAGCATTTTAATTTAGGCATATGCCTTCTGAAATAAAAGCAATTATTAATGTATTAATTAAAATTTGCATGTCACCTGAATTCCCTGCCGTGACAATATTTACTTCTTGAAATGACATAAAATTATGTTAGTTTCAGAAAAGGTAAGAGCTGATATAATGACAAGCCAGGCATGCCACTTATTTTCTGTAGTTGCTTTTTGACATAGCTGGCATGGATAATTTGCTCAGAAAATAAGATACTGACAATACATCGTTTAAACTTTTCTTCCTGTCTTTGCTACCTTGCCTTGCACATCTTTCTCAACTCTTGAGTAATGAAGAAATATTCCACATGCCTCAGCTATTTCAGACAGAGGCTCTGCGTTGCTTCTTTACTGAGTGTTCATTGAAATATTCAAGAGGAGTTACTTGCAATTTAAAAACAAAAAATATTAAAACTGATATTTCTTTCCCTGTTTATATATCCTATATTGGAAAGAAAAAAGAATGAAGTTATAGACCAGATTTTTTCCTTCTGACTATATAAAATTAGGGTCTGTGGTCTACACCTATTAGTGGCTTCAATTCAAATTACTTTTCTGTGTTTTAGATTGATTTATAGATGCTCAGAAAGTCTGTGTATCAAATAATTTTCATTGAAGTAGCTACTCGATATTTATTTGACAGTCAGATTGTGGGGATTTATTTATTAATTTATTTTAACTGACAGTACATTGGCATACAACTAAAATCTAGTTTTATTTCAAGGTTTCAAGATTTCAAACAAGTTCTATTTCAAACAAAACGTCTCATCTTTGCATCAGTTTGTGATCTGCCAGGAAAAAAAAAGGGAAAAAAGAAAAAATAATTTAAAATAGTTTATTTCAGAATTTTCAGGACATTTTCCCAGTTTTGTCTGAAGAAAAAAATCATTAAATTTCAGCTACTTTTAAGTTTAGTTTTTGACAAAATTACAACTTCGCATGCAAGGTGTAATATTGAATGTTCATATCACAGTATGTGGCTTTCTGCACTCTTCTCTACGGGAAGTGTTCTATCCACAGATTCTTCCATAATATCAGTGAGAAGAAATCTCTTGTACGTTGACAAGGAATTGCGCATAAAGTCAAAGTCAAACTGTTGAGAGTGTTTAGTTACGGAAAGTGGATGATGTGTGAATGTGAACATGCTTGTCTCTGTGTATTCTATTGAAGATACTGAAGATACCAGTTTTTTAATTGGTGAATCACTGTTATTTGGAAAATTTCTGGGTCCCTAGTGCAAAGGTGGTTTAGTTAATGGCAGTATTTCCTTTTTAGGAGGCCTCTGTGTTTCACTAAGTGATGGCTTAGTGTGATACTGTAATAGAGAACAGATCTCAATTTTTCAGCAGAAAAAGACATTGTGTTCAGTGAAAAGGTCTTTGTTTTGTTGGTAAGAGAATGAATCTAACAACATCTACCTACTGCTTCCTTGAAAGGGGAATATGTGAATACCATGATCTTGGAAGGATGTTCCTTGTTTCGTAACAGCTGTGTTAAATGATAAATTACGGGAATTGCACTCTACACCGAATTGAGGATAAGGCATTTACAATGTGATTTTAAAAATGAACATGGAATACGCATATCATATACAGGAACAGCTATCAAAATCTACATCTGAGCGACGTGAACTTTTAGCTGTGAAATTACAATAGCTATCTGTCGCAGCTCTTCTCTCATTTATGAAATGAACAGATTCCTAAGGTGGTATTGCAGCATAAGCCTCTTTTTGTTAAGGAACACAACAATTCACTTGGGCTCTGTCCATTCTCGTCGCATTGATATCAGTCTTACCTTTCAGTTTACCTCATGTAGCAGAACTTCATGGCTATTTAGAGGCAGAAATAGTAGAGATTCAGTGGTAATTTCTTTCATTGAAAATTCACCCTGCAACAAAAGCATACCTGTGAGAAAAGATTTAATGGCTAGTAAGATAGAATATGTCAGATATGAAAGTAAATTTATGCAATTTTATTCCTCACCTTCTTTGAATCCTTCCCCCGGCCTGGGTCATGGAGGAAAGATATTTACAAAGAGAACAAAATCTGGGTAATACTGCTTTGATAAAAACAAATTATTTAAAGAGTAAATAGTAGGAGGAGACCATTTACTTAAAATTTTGACTACATATTGGATAGATAGCATTAATGAAATTAAGAAACAATGCTGAAGTTCTGCTATGCAAAAAGGTTTATATCTGTCTAACTCAATGGCATGCTCTGAGTATGTTGATAGTTTACAAAGTTCATTGGGGATCTTAAAGAATACCTATGCTTTGCATTTTTCAAAATTTATGTACCAGGTATTGTTTTGGTTGGCTGAAGTTAGTTTGCACTGTAGATGTATTCTCTGTTCATGGTTGTAGTACAGTGATGTGGCATAATATTAGCTCTTAGGACTCTCTATTCAATAAGCTAGGGAATATAGCTGTAAAAGCTTGACAGAGGAAGACAAAGCACTTGACCAGAATGTATTTTTTTTTAAAAAAGCATATTTTTCTCTATAATGCGGCTAAAGGAAGCTTGTGGCAAGTAATGGTGGGATTCTGGTCACCAAATATTAACTGTCTAAAATTTTGGCATCGTATCTTAGCAAATTGTCTATGATCTTTTCGATTCGATCGATTTCGATAATCAAAGGGGGGAGAGCTAGGTGCCAGCCAAGAATGACAAATCTCATTTTGAGAAAGATGTCTCTGTTCAGGTGGAAGAAAACTTACTGACATTCTTCTCTAATAATGGACTATCAATAGCCTAAATGACTACCTTAAATTAGATGATTAATTATGATGGTGCGAACTCAATTAAATAAATTACTCATGAGAGACTTGTGCAGTTTTAATGATATTGCAAAGCATACAGGGATGTTGCAACATTCTTTAAAATGGGACTATTAGTTGTGAAAATTAATATATTTGCACGAAAGCAGACCTTCCAAAAAACTTCTGGGTACAATGTGGTTTTGGTTAGGATGTTGTATGCTACCTTTTCTTATTGTGAATAATTCCATCTATGTGTGCATACATTTATCGCATATTTTAGCAATTAGTTATTAAGAAGTTTCTCATTTTAATTACATGTGTGTATATATATGACCACTGCCTTTTTTGCTTGTTCGAGAGTCATAATTAATGAATAATTTGAGTAAACTATGGTTATGAACATGATTATGACATTAGAAGTCAGTCTTGGAAATGTTAACATGTGATTTAATGAGTTCATTGACATTTTTTGGCTCTTATCTGCACAGATAAAGATAGTCTCTTGAAGAAGTGTATGTGCCTCGCCCACAGTCTATTGGCTTACGAATTTCATGTAAATAATCTCACTTAGCTCACTGGAACAACTTTATTCGAGACCATAATGAAACAAGCCGAAGCATGGGGTGAATTTTTTGATGGGACGAGAGGGATATGTCCTGCATTGTTCCTTTGGTCTCAAACTTACTGTTTGCTGAGTGTGATATTTAAAAGAATGTATTTAGACAGCTAGCTTGCAGTTAGCTCTTTGTGCCCTGCTATGCTGTTACCAGTATTTGAGCTAATTAGTTCTGACTCAGATATATCTGTGTGAGTTGCAACCATTCCCAGTCTGCTTGTTGTTGAGGATAAAATCCCTTATAAGTTCTGGAAAAGGAAAAACTGTGTCTGATGTTTTACAATATATGATACTCTTGAGCCTTGTGGTGTGGGACCTGCAAGAAGAGATTGCTAATGTATATAACACCAAGTGGAAGTGAAGTGACTGGGAATATGCCTAGTTGTATTGAGAATGAGGCATAGAAACAGACAGCATTGTGCTACAAATTAAAGGGTACGGATGTCATCACTGATGCCATAGCTTTCCTGTCTACTTTAAAAAACAGTTTGGAAAAAGATGCACACAAAAAGGAAGATAATTTACCATCTGAGCATGTTTCAATATAAAGGATGAAAAGTTGAGGTGAAAGTAGACATAAGCAACAGGAAAGCCCCAAACACTTGAAAAGCAGCAAAACCATTTAGAAAGGCTACTTTAATAACTACTTTACTTATTGTGAGACTGACTGAAACACTGTAAAAACCTGTTGGAAGAACAACAACATGTACTTACTTTTAGAGATTGTCAGTTGCAGCCGACATTGCCTATGAATCTCTGTTGTGTTGGATCCATAGTTATTCTCGGATACCAGATTTTTTTCTGACCCGTCCTAGACATTATTTCATTCTTTGTTACCCTGTTTTGAAGATTCAGGGTTTTGAAGAAGTGATGTGGGTGGATTTATTGTTAATCTCCCACATAAGTTTTCACAAATTAGACAATAAATGACGCAAACTACAGATGCTTTTTCTATTTTGTTTTTAGGTGTTGGGTTTGACTTCCAGACTTTGCATGTCTTTCATTAATACAGATCCTTTTGCCTGAAAAAGTAGCCCATTCAGAATCAATGCTCAATGATACAGCACAGTAAATTAAGCCATTATTACAACACACTTCTTATGCAGGTACTTACTCAGAGGTTGTTCCAAGACATGTATTTTACCACTTTTTACAAGGCAGTAGAGTTCTTTTCTATGATTTCAAGTTTGTATTTAATTATTTTCTGAACCAAATTAAAGCAATTTCATCCTGGTATCGTGTTCAAGGAGATCAGGATTATTTATTATTAATACTGTGTTTTCTTCAACAAATTAATATTTTATTATTAATATCATCATAAATAAGTAATTTGTATCTTTTATATCATTAATGACATTGGACAAATATGCTTTCGGTTGATTGCAAATGTGCTGCTGTGCAAATGTCAGGGTGATAGAGTTTACTTTATGCCTTTTTCTATAGTTTTAATTAAGCAATAAAAGAAGACATCCAGAATAATTACATACTATTTCCTGGTTGAAGAATACAAAGCTAAAGCCTATGCAAACATAAAAGGTGCTAGAAAAATAAAGCTGACACTTTCCTGCCTAGCCTAGAATAACCCTAAATACTTCAAAATATTAACATCAGCAACATTCAGATTGTATTAACAAATTTTAATTAAAGATGAGCTGATAAGCAAACTAGTTTACTTGTAGGTCCCAACATCTAAAAACCAGTATATGCCTTACCTTGATAACTACTCATTTTACTTACAGCATTGAACTGCATAGCACTGCCTCGTTTTTTATACAGATTTAGGTTAAATAAATAAATAATAAGAATAACTGTATAAAGGAACTTGGTTGCTAAAATAGTAATTAAGTTTCTGTAACCACCACTTCTGAGCTCCGTCCTTGATCAGCAGCCTCCAAATATAATTCTCGAGACACGTAAATAACATCCGTATTTTCCTTTTAGAGTTGAAATATATTGCACAAAGGGAACAGAAGCTGAACCTGCAGCAGCTTATGCATAACCTGGCAGCTATAACACTCACCTGGGAAGCAAATCAGGGCTTCTGGTGGGTATCCTTGCTATTTTTATGTCTGCTGCCTAAAGAACATTTTTCTTTTCCATGATGAGCCACATTACATCTGAGCCAGGCTGCTTTCCTGTCTGCTGAAGTTCTTTCTGCATGGTGCTCTAAATTTCAGAGAGTGGTTTGTGGCCTTACCCAGGCCTCCAACAGGCTGGCCTAAGCAAAGCAAACCTAACTAAACTTCACAGAGTAAATGCAACATTTGCCTCAGGTGTGATACTCTCATGTTATTACTGAGTATCCTTCTCATGAGTCCTGTACCTACTTATGTGATCTGTTATGAAAGTTCGTGATCATTGCTTTTTTTGTAATGACATAAAAACCATTGTATCATAGGAGCTAAATAAAAATTTAATCACTGGATGAAATCACAAATTTAATAGTGCTATCCTGATTACAGCATGCTGCAAAACCTCTTCCCAGTCAATTTGTTTCTCACCACCACTACAATATTTGAGATCATAAGTGGTAAGTTGCTTGCTGTTGTCAGTGATTGGATTGGTAAGCACATGGAGTGGCTGCAAAGCTTACAAATGCTGAAGCCACAAGAACAAGCAGTGCTGATAAATGCTTTATTCCTCGTTGCCGTTTACGGGACAGCTTTACCTGAATGTGTCTTAAATAAATTTTGTAGGGAGAATCAATTTTAAGAGGATGTAGAGATGTAAGAAAGATGCAAGAGAGAAAACTATGATCTGTACTTTCAAAATGTTAAAGAGACAAAGAAAAATATATTTTGATTATTCTTTTTTGCAGTAATAGTTTTCCCTCAGGTTCTTAGAGCCTGGGAAGCAGACAATTTTCCAGGGTACAGAATAGGTGTATCTATTCTGTGGGTAAATATATTTAATTCTGATGGACATCTCCAGACAGGAGCGTAACTTGAGAGAGAAATGCACAGGGTACAGAAGTAGGAGCTTCCTTTTAGCACTGGACCTTGCAGCACATAATTTACTTTAGTGGTCAAAACTAACCAGGGCTTTTTTGCACTCCTCTATTCTTATCAGGGCTTTCTGTATTCTTGGATATCAATGTAGTGTGAGAGTTTTGAATATGAGAGAGTATAGATTGTTTACTACGTTGCTTCTATCCTCACTCATCAACACAATACAGTACTATCCTCAAAATGTCAATGTTTGCATGAAGTGCAACTCGAACAAACATTTCCCATATCAATGGAGCAGCAAGCAAAACTTCACAAAGAGGGGCAAAAGTGATCTCGGCTTGACCTGGCTGTTTGTCCATCTGGTAGATTTTTTTACAGGTCTCAATGTTCTTTTTGTTTGTTCGCAGTCTGCACAGAATGTAAAGGACTTTTAATATTTTTGTAATCATTTGGAGTTTTTTGATTTGGGTAGATATGTGTAGTATACTTGTTAGGATTCTACCGCAATCCAGACCCAATCCCCAGGTTCCTATCAGCTGTAACACAGAGAACAGTTTTTGCTCTTAGATCACTCATTCAGTCCATGGATTTATCTTGGATATCTCACATCCCCAGTAGGGCAATTATATATCTCTTACAGCCTTAATGAAAAAGTTTTCCTATCAGCAGTACCATAAAATAATACTAACCTGTTAAAAAAAAAAGCAGAATACTTAGAGGATTAAAGATTAAACAGAGCTTATTTGGGAAGCAGAAAGGCTAGGTTTAAGAGGCAAGTATGTTTTGTAACATACAGTTTGAACTAAATATGAGATCTAGATCTAGTCTTATAGACAGTGTGCTTTGCACCTCCCTAGATGCAAGATGAACCAGGCATAAAAATCCTAACTGAATTTATGCCACTAGTATTGCACAGTGTTTGCATTTATGTGATCCAATTTTGAGTACAGATAGCCCTACATCAAATGAGATGCTCAATAAATTAGAATTTTCTAGTTTCCTGACCTTAGGTTTGTGCTCGTGATTGCTTTTAAAATGCTGCCAGCATCTAAGAACAGACCATGTTTTGTTTTTCAAAAAACATGGAAGTGCACAATATCTTTTATTTCTCAGTTCCGTTTTTTTATTTGTGGATCCTTTGGCATACTGAATGACTGTATAATACGTGGTAGGGCTAGCACTGCCTGCCCTCCGGTGGTATGTTAAATTCTCCACTGGAATCTTATGATTATTTGCTGAACCATCACCATAATTGTCCCATCTGCCCCCATTTCTTTCTAGTTATAAGCATCTTTCCTCTTAGTCCTCTCCCCTTTCTCTACTCTCTGTGGCCTCAGGCAGGTCACTTGCCCTCTCTGCTAATGCTTCTCCATCTGTAAAATGGGAGCAGTCTGAGCTGTTGGGGAAGATTAATTAGTGAATTAATATTTGTGAAGTACTTGAAAGATGAGAAGCACTAGATAAGGGCTAAGTACTGTAATTATTATTCTCAGAAATACCTTCATGAATAGGGAAAAGAAAAAAGGTACAGGGTTTCTGCAAACTGATTAATAATCAGTATAGATGGTTCTGGAGATAGGTGAACACAGGCTAGTTGGCTATGCTTGTAAAGAGACAAATTAACATGAATGAATAGGTAGTGTTTACTTAGGATACTACACATATATGAGCTTACATTTCTTACCCATCATTTTTAACAGACAATGTTAATATTACACATTTTTACATCAATCACGAATCACAATTTGCAACCGTGAGAGAAAATATAACTCTCTGAAGTTCAGAAGCAAGGCCTGTACCTTCCAGCTTCAAAATTCTTCTACTCTCATTCCATACACGTGAGTGTCTTTTAAAGATGTTACTTATTACAGATGCAAAGAAAACTGAGAGAGTAACTGAGAATAAATATTTTAAGGTAATGTCCTGCAGTGTCAACTTTGTATTGTGATTATATGACCATCTTCTCCACCCCTCCTCCAAAAGTGACTTAACTTCCTGGTGCTATAATTAAGCCATCTTTCATTCCTCCATATTCATAAAAAGGGGAAAGAGAGGCTAATGGCCCAAAATTAGTATGAACACATAATGATACTTCCTGTCCAGAAAAGATACAATTATTAACCTGAACACTTATGTTTTTTTAAGGTATCAAATGATTCATCTGTCATCTGTGGCTAGAGAATTCTATTCAGTTTAACCACTGGAGGCCAAATTGTATTACTTAGCCAACTGTCTCAAACCATGTCATCTTAAAAAGAGATAAAAGGTGGCCGTGCTTTGTGGAAGCATATTCTCTTCCAACATGTTTCAACAGCAAGACCTTACTAAGGAAACTCTATTCCAGCATGCTCTATACTGGTTTTTGGCAGGAAGCTGCAGAGTAGTGGAGTTTGAGATGCTACTTCTTTATTCCCTCTGTGGGATGTGATGCCCAAATTTATGTGGCTGGACCATTGCCTCTGCTTCCCTGAGTGTAGAGGCTGCAGCTGAGACATGGTTTTGCTTGGGCTGCCTGAGCTAAGGAGGCTGGGTTTTTTCTCAGTTCTCCTCCTGGCCCTTCCAGTTTCCTGCTGGCTAGAACTGAGTGTCGCGTTTCGTATCATGATCTGATTCTGTGTCTTCTGAGCTTTTAAAATCTTGGCATTGATAGATCCCATTGGAAGTAATGACTACAGGATGGAACAATTAAGAAGATAGTTTTGTATATTACCGGTTTTTCATTCTTCTATCTCTGCTGAGCATCTAAGGGAAATCTTAGAAAATCTGATAATCACAAAGGCCCATGAGACTGATGTTTTTGAAACGTAGCATAGAATCAAAAACTGGCAGATGAGGAATAACACGCAGCTCTGCAGAAGGAAGCAATAGAATTTTGTTACAGACTATAGAAAAGCAAACTAATGGGGTAGTAACATGTAGCATGCTGTCTGTAAATAGGAGGGCATTGGAAGGGTTAATGATGTAAGTGAGAAAACAAAAAGAAAACTCTACAGCGGTAGGCCCTGCTAATTAGTGTCAGTGTCTGTGTACTTTTTGAAATCTTCATGTTCTTTGGTATCCAAAAATAAGATCTATATACATTACGCAGTTCAGCTTCTTTACGTCATGAAATCCACTTAACTTTATTAGACACTTGGATCCAGTACAGTGCTTTCGGGAGTAATGGTCCTGCCATTAGCCAGGAGTTTAGAAGGAACTAAATTACCTAAATTCCTGAAAGGCTCTGAAAGTTCTGCTTTGCTCAGAAGAGGGGATGAGGGACTGCCTTACCCCCGTCTGCCGTCAGCTTGGTGTGTGTAGCTGGAGCATTCGCACAGCAGGATCTAGCCCAAGAGCTAACCAGCGTGGTCACACGTGGAGGGGGAGTGCTGACCCTGAATGAGAGCTTGTCTTACAGGCCACTGTTCCCATCAGCCTACTCTTTCAGAGATTGGCATCTAAATAATATTACAGGTACTCTGTATAGTATAGTCTGGCCTTCTTCACTGTTTGCTGTACTGAAGAAAGTTGTCCTTTATAGCTGAGGGGCTGGTGTCTGTTATTTGAGAAAAATCTTGCTTGACACCGTGAAAAATGAGAGAGAAATATCAATTATAAACTTTCCAGTCACAATTGTTACAGCATTTCCAGCTCCTCCTGAACAGTATTTGAGAGAATGTGATGCTGAAAGCAATTTTATCAGCGCTTCATTCCTTTTCCTACATATTTTTTATATGTATATAGAAAAAATGCTGCTGTTATTTTCCTTCTGTTTTCTCCTTCTATACCATATATCCTTTCTAACACTACCAGAAAAGGCAGAAGGATAGCTTTTCTTCTAAGACTGCCAAAAAAAGAGAACCAAGAGATCAAGGAATGTGGAACATTAGGAGACATGGAGAAAATAATCCTTGGAGAAAAAAAGATAGGAAGTGCTTGTGGTACTAGAAATGGGTAGGAAGAAACCTTAATAAGTAAGTGGAAAGACAGCAGATTAAGGTACGAAACAGGGTGTTTAATATACTTAGAGAACAAGTCCATTACAATAACTTGAAGAGAAAACGCAGATTTCTTGAAGAATTTAAAGGTAACTCTGCAATGGACAAACTGAAAAAGAGAAGAGCGACATCATGTAAGGAAAAATGGTCAAGGGTAAAATTAAAATAGAACAACAACAAAAAAAAAGAAACCAAATTCCCCAAAGTCAGAAGACTAAAAACTAGTCAGAGATGTGCAATTTAGGATTGCTGGAAAGTTTGTTTTAATTGATGTTTATATTTGTTACTATATTTTTCTGAGCTTTTCCAGAAACCAATAATGTCTGAACAATCTCAGGCAGAGATGTTGTCACCTCCTAAGATCCGATTTTCTTTAGGTATTATACAAGCCCTGTGGTTCCCCTGAAAAATGGACAGATATGATGGTTTATGATGCTGAAAATGTGGCCCTTAAAGTGTGTTAGATTTATAGTATTAGTCTGAGTAAGTAGCAGAGCTGGCTGCAGCTATAAAAATGCCAGGGAGAATCCCAAGACTAAATTGCAGTTCAGTTTTGTCCCCTTCAAGGGGACAAGCAACCCCTCCTTATTCAGACAGACGGGAACATGGAAGCTAATGGATAGGTATAAGATATTTATGTGATTACAAGCAGTATATTGCATCCCTGCGCACTACTTTCTGCTGTATCCTCTCTCCCCTGTCCCTGCACGCTAAAGCAAGTGCACGGCAAAAGGGAGTGAACAGACAGAGATTTTACCGGGAAGTTGTTGTAAATTGCTGCTGAGACAGGTCATACCACAAATCACACTGTTCCCTTCACCTGAACAAGAAGGATGCGAGGGAGGAATTGTACTGTGGAAAGGATGTCCCTGAGTCATTCTGTCTCCCACACTGCTCCCGCGGTCCAACTTGCAAGGCGCTCCTGGTTTTGCTGTTATGCCTAAAGGAGGTCCATAGCCCCCGGCAATACGGAGACCCAGACCAGAAATTACACATCACACTTTGCTACAAAACCATGCCCTTGGTCACAGGTGTGTAACTTGCTTTCAGTTGAACTGTATAGGTGTATTGCTGACAGAAATTTTCAGCAGACATAAACTAACTTCAGATATAAAATTTTCTCTGTAGAGTACATTCTAGTAGCCCTGAGGTTCCTAATTTAGACAGAAGGACATACCAAACAGACAGAACTGAATTTTGATGCCATGTTTTAACGAATCTGCCTTTCTATTACGTATCTGTAAATAAATAGTATTGCAAGCACATATCATATTCAACTAACTGTTCATTCTGTTTCTTTCTTTATGATTATGGACAGCCATAATTCATTTGGTGCTTGAACATGAACTATATTCCTTTGTGATATAAAGTATATTTTTCTAAGATGGTAGTAAAACTGAAGAGGCGTAATCAAAACAGCGGTGGCCTACGTCACATATTCGTTCTACCTTTATTTCCTTTTCTCTTTACTAGATCTGAATACACCCTTAAAAACATTGTCCTTCCATGTTTCTTTTCACTCTGAGGCCTCTGTAACTTCTCTATCTGTAAGTTCCCTGCTCTTGGGAAGACCAGTGTTCTTTAATGCCTTCCAGAACTGAATTGTGGAGTATTTAGTCACCACTGGCCTTCCCATTACACTTTTGGAACAGTTCAACTGTGGTCATAGGATGCTCCAAAATGTTCATTTGTTTCTTTATACATTTTTTGGACCTTTGCTTAAATCCAGGGCTACCTGTGCTTCCTATATATCTCCAACATGGTAGGGATGTCTCCAAGGAAATAGCACTAACATTGAAATGTCTCAGTCTGCCACTTCAGCTTAATAAAAGTATACAACAAAGCTCAACCTTTACATTGCATAACTTAATCAGAAATATCTTAAAGCAATATGCTGTACTACTTCCCTTATCTTTGGAAGTTTGGCCTAAGTAAAAAGAATGGTACTGAACGATAAGTAAATGGCCTAAGTGAAATGGCCTAAGTAAAAAGAACGGTACAATTGCTAAACTGGGAGTGAGGATGGTGGTCACGTAAGCGCAAGAGCGCCTTGGATTTGTCTAAGCCCCTAGAGCTATCACAAGGAGAAGCCTGATGAAGTGAGCAGTTTTCCACTGAGCATGGCTAGGATTCAGCCGTTTCCTTCCATCCAGATCTCATCTTTACCTTCATATCAAGAACAAGGCATTGAATTAAACTGCTGAATGTTCAAGATTACACTTTTTGTTAGATGCAAACAAGTGTCCTGTGTTGCCTGTATGCACTGTGGTCAGAAAGTTTGGAAAAAATGATCCATATAAAAAAAAAAGTAATAGGACGATGTTGCGGGAAGATTGATCTTTGAAATCTGGTATAATATTCATTGATGATAAATTGTATTACTTCTAGATGAGATCTCACTAATTTATAAATCTTCTGTACAGTTCCACTTAAATCAATGCAGCTATGCTGATGTAAGCCAGATGAGAATTTGGAGTTGAATCTGCTCAGCTTGTGCTTTTGAAATTAACAGGGATGAGGGTAAAATTTTCAGTGCTAAAATGAGTGGCAATTGTCAGGTACTGTGGAGAGTTATCTAATCTGGTTGTCCCTGGCTGCCATGGGGAAAAAATGTTTGCCAAAATGCAGAAAATCTGATGGTTGTGAAACTTCAAACGGTTTTCTTCTTTTTCAAAGCATTTTTCATGTGTTTGTTTTACTATTTATATATTTTTCTCCTGAGAGTTGAGGGTTAAAGATGGTTTTATCCAATCTCTTCTATGAAGTCTTTTATCCAGCTGGTTTTGCTACTATCCTGGAATCTTCTCACACCTGATTTCTAGTTACTGCTTTTCCAGGGATTTGAAGCATACAATACCTCTTTTTTGTTAATTATTTATAAAAAAAGAAGAAATGACTCCCCAAATTGACACTCTTAGTATGTCTTGTATAGTATATCTTTTTCATAGCAAATGATCTTTTTAACTGTATAAAAAACATAATTCTGTATGTTGAAGCTATGGGTATAGACACAATTCGCCTCTAGTTCATTGAGTTCCTGAGCATCAGCAGAGCTGAGGCAACCAACTGTGTGTGTGAATTGGGCCAGCAGAAAAGTTGCAAATATATTAGCATATCGGTGAATCTGTCCCTTTTCTTACTGTTCTTCGACAGTCTTTTATTCTGTACTGAATTTACACTGATGCATGGTGAAGTATTGTGCTACAGTAGTTCCTGTCTCTGAACTGAAGATTTTACATGAAAATTAAAAATCAGTAGTATAGTTTTCTTTATTTATTTTGGCATTCAGTCTATTCAAATGACCAATTTGGGAAATACATCTCTTTTAAAAAATGCTTTTTATCTGTTAAAATATACAGCAAACCAACTAAATTATTCTTTTAGTGAAGCATGAGTATCTAATGATCTTTGACAGTAAAAGTACAATGGTTTATGCAATGATACTGTAAAGGTCTTCTAAATTTTACTACTAAATGGTATTAGTTGGTAGAGGATATTTTCCCACAATTAGTGTCTGGTCTTGCCCATGAGGTAATACTTCTGTTTCTCATTGAGGAACAGTCCTGAAACGTGTGTATGTATTTTAAATCCTGTTGTGATTTTAAAATTTTCTCATACATATATTTTAATTCTTTGCTACAGTCACGGCTTGTGGCAGTGAATTCCAAAGGTAAATTATGGATTACATAGAAAATTACTCCTTTTTTTTTTTTTTACTAGTTTAATGTACTGTCCCCTTTATGTAAGAATGATGAGACGAGAAGGGTTTTTTTTAGATTTTTTTACCTATATAAGTGATTCTCCTTTATCCTATTGAAGACATATTACTTTTCTGATCTCCTTGCTCTGAACAACCTCACAACCTCTGTCCGTTTATTTTAGATGATTTACAAGAACTGAATTCAAAATTTTTAGTTATATTTAGGATTAGGAATAGGACCCAGGACAACTGGCTTTGCTTCTGTTGTTTAGACTGCAGCAAGATTTATGAGTGATTCAAATTATTGTTTCCTTTTGTTAACACTGAATTTAAAATGCCAGTTTTGTACCCAGTTGTCCAAGTCAACAGTAAGCCCCAATTGTTTCTGCACAAAATTAAATCATGTTGTCACTTCAAATTTTGTCACTTTAGTTCATTTTCTGGACCCACTGTTTTGTTTTTCAGACCTTTACTTATGGTAAGAAACAATTAAAATAATTCAGTTATGTACTAAGAAATTCAGATGAATTTTGACTTTTAAACCTTAAAAAGACAATCAGAACATAAGAGAGAAGGATTATAATTTATATTAGAAGTGGATTTTTTAGTATAAAACTACTGAAAGATATTTGAAAAGGGGCTACTAACAGGAAAAGCATTCCTGACATGGTGATCTCTTAGGTTGTGGAACAGTAATTTAAGAGAAATGTTGAAAATTCCCGGGCTGATGAGAGTTAGGACTCAACCAAGCAAATCGGCAAGAAACCTGAAATTGGAAGCTTTCAGGAATGGCAAAGAAATTGTCTTAATAAGGTCTTTTTTGTGTTTAATTTCTTTCATTGTATTTGAAATCATAAATAATGCAGTGTGTGCCTGTGGATTACCTGTTTCATGAGAGATTCCATGTCAGAAGAGATAAGCGTTGGGATGACTTGCTGCCCATTCTGTGGTACAAATTCATTGGTAAGGAAAGCAACCTCTTTTTAAGTGAGGGTTGTAGCAACAAATCACCTGGGTCCTGACACATGAAATCCATTTAGTCAAGCTCAAGAATGTGTTTATGTTTCATATTAATGGGTGTAAAAGCCTTCTGATTTGATTAATTGTTATTTTGTTACCATTAGTCCCAGGTGAAACAAGAATCCCTGGGTGACAGGCATTCTGTAAATCATGTTAAAAGATAACCCTTGTTCTCAAAAATCTGCTGTCTGAATATGGAATATTGCCAAAGACAATCTTATTATCCAGATTTTTCACATGGAGGAGTGTCGTGGTTTAACCCCAGCCGACAGCTAGGACCATGCAGCCACTTGTGCGATTCTCCCCCTTCCCCTGGAAGGGCAGGGAGAAGGGGGATAAAAGGAGGGAAAAGAGAAGGAAAAAGAAAACCCTCACGGGTTGAGATAAAGACAGCTTAATAGAAACAAAACAGAAAAGGAAAATAGCAATAATAACAACAATAGTAACATAGTCATAATGACAGAAGTCACCCTTACCACTCACTGAATTGGTACCCTCTGGAACAGTGACAGTGGATTCCTGGCCAACCCCCATTTATATAGTGAACATGACATCTATGGTTCAAAATATTCTATTGTTCTGAGGCTCCTTCTCAGCTTCTATGGGAAGCTGAAAAGAGACCTTGAAAAGTATAAACATTGCTTAGCAACAACTTAAAACAATATGCTTTGTTGATATTCCTTTCATGGCAATCACTAGAAAGACAATTAACTCTTTTCCAGCTGAAACCAGGACAAAGAGCTTTTGATTGGTGTGAAGAGAGAGGCACTTCCAGAGGAAGATAATGAAAATGATATATCTACCGCTATTAGCGTAGAAAAGTTGGTCTCTTCCTCCTGCCTGTGTAGTACTGCATCTACTTCCCAGGGTAGTGCATGCCCTGTGAACATGGGGTGCTTAGATTTATTGCCTGGTTCTCAGGTGTTACAGTTAGGATGACTGCAGTTACAGTGAGAAATCACTATCGTCTCTGTCATGCTAAATAAATTGGGGATTCAAACTTTTCTGAATGACCTAATCACATGATACTGTTTTCTCTGTGATAATGAGATGTCTGATGTGCATGCCTTCAGAAAGTATGTATGTGATACATTTCCTCTGCCATTTGCCTAACAACTTAAAAATTGCTTTCGTGTTTGCTTATCCTACTAAAATACAATTATACTAATTTACCTGAAAAAAGGATAAAATCAGACCCAGTGTAAATAAATGTGACTAAGATTTTCAGTATCTGTTTATGATAATCTTTGTTTCAGCATACATAGAGTAGCTTATGAGGAATGAACCTGTGAACTACCATTGCTTTTATAGGTTCCAAATCTTCTTCTTTAGTTGCTATAAAAAAAAATTGTATCCATTTTATATTGATGCATCAGACCACCATTACTAAATATGTTATTCTGTGAACTCCTCTCTTAGCCACAAACTGGTATTTCCATGGATAAATCTTGGATGTAAAATTGAGTCAACTGGCTAGTGCCATAATTGTTCTCCAAGAAGCAGGAACATAGCAGATGAGGATAGTCATAAAAGTTGACATATTTTGCCAGAACTTATTTGACCACATAAGCCTGAATACTTGGTACACAAAAATCTAGTTTCCATAATACCCTAGAACCAAAAGCAGGCAACAAATACGCATCATTCTTCTTTCACTCTGCTTTTTTTTTTCCCCATCTAAATTTAAACTGTCATCTTTAGTAGATTTATTTGTGTCAGTATAAGTGAAAGACAAATTAGGTCTTTTAAATGCATTCCTTGTTGTTTTTTTCCCCCTCTACTGCAAGCATAGAAGAGAACTTGCATTGTTGTGCTTTGCTGCTGATCTTATCTCTACCTTGAAGACTCCTTTCTGTACCAATTTAACATTCTTTCTCTACATTTAATTTAAATTGCCACACACACTTGGTAAATAATTCTAGTCTGTTTGGGTTTTGTTGTTCTTTTCTTTTTCTTTCCATGGTGATTGATTGCCATCTGGGGGCTAACGTGAACCCACCATGCTAATTTCACTTACTCTACCCATTAAGTGCTGTTGTCTCCAGGGTCAGAGACAAATGTATGTATCCACTTTATCTCTCAGCTTACAGAACATCTCATACAGCGAGCCTTGTACTACGAAAGGCTACATCAGCCTCTAATTACTCAGCCCTACCCTGCACAGAGCGCCGGTGCACCTTGAGAAACAGCACGCGAAGGCACATTTGTTTAAGTCCTCAGATGGTTAACGTTGTGCACAACCTCCTCACAAATTACAGCCTCAGCTGCAGCACATCCATTAGTCTGGAAGAATGAAGATTCCCAAGCGGCCCCGGTGCCTTTCCCAATTCCCTCGCGACCCGCCAATCCTCTCAGCGCTTTCTCTGCCTGTCGGGAGTGTTCAGAGCTAATCAGGTCAATGATCATCTCACGGCTCAGGGGACATGACAGGAGCCTATCACAGCAGTTACACCAGCTTCCAGACCCGAGCACGCTTGCTGAGAATCTCACGTTAAGAAACATCGCTTTGGTGCCTCTTCTCTCGCTCCCTGGGAGCCTCTGAGCATTTCAGCTTCTCTTTCTCTCTCTCCCCTTTAGACAGTGAAGAGTTCAACATCAACGGGAAAAAAAAAAGAAAAAAAAAGGCAGAGCAGTATGCAGCTACCCGGAGGGCGCTGATCGAAACTTAAGATTACCCCCAGGTCACTGTTGAATTGACTGAGGCTCCAGCTTTACCAGAGAAAAGACTTCCATTCAGGTAAGCGCCGCTTTATGTGGCGGAGCGCGTCACGCCGCGTTTCTGCGCGGGAAGTTCCGAGGGAGCAAGGCGGGAGCCGGCGGGGGCCCGGGGAGGGCGGGGGGCCGGGGCCGAGGCCGGTGCCCCGGCCCGGGGCTCCTCTCCGCAGCGATTCGGCTTTTAAGCCGCTTCTTCTGAACGGCTGCGGCCGTTGCCGACTCGGCGGTTCCCTGAAGCTTGGGGGAAAGAGGCAAACAACGTGTTAGAAAGGTGCCGCCGGGGTGTGAGAGGGGAGGAGGAGGGGCAGGGGCGCTCTGCCCCTCGCTGCCCGCCGCGGTGCCGTTAGGGAGCACGGCAGCCGGGGAGCAAGAAGTACCTCATGGTAAAACTTCCTTCCGAACAAGGGGCCTCATTCCTTCGCCAGCGGGAACGCCGAGGCGCGAGGCTTCAAAGTCCCGTGGCGTTTAAACCAGGCGGAAAGGGAACGTTTTTGAACCGCGAGTCGAGAACCCGCGCGCGGCTTTGCGGGCTGCCCTGACTGAGGGCTGGGACTGGCGGGGTTTGGGTAGTTACTGTGGCGGGATTAGCAGTGCTGTGGAGGAACAGGGATGATTGGGGGTGCTGGCTCAGCACGAGTTACCAGAAAATCAAATTGGTGGTTGCTGGGGGGGTGAAGTAGTGTTGGATGGAAAGGGAAAGGGCATATTTTTCATGAGGTGGTGGACTTCTATCTGGAAAGAAAAAAAAGAGAGTAGATAAGGGAGGCTGTCTTGAAAGATTAAATGATTAATAAGAGATAGTCAGGGATGTTTATGCAGCCTGGAGTTAGTTAGATGACCTGGTGTATCCACTCGAAATTGTCTACAGTGAGCTGAAGTTGGTAGTCACAGTCAAATCCACGCTTAACAGCTGTGCTGTCAGGGGACAATTAAGGAGGTAGTAAACAGCCCAAACTTTTTAATACTGTAAGGGACCAAATTAAGATTTGTTGTGTTAAACATGTCCGTGTTCTTTCTGTTGCCCACCACAATTGACACATTGTGTTTAAGAAGCTGTCATAATAGGGAGAAAAGATCAATGGAAAGTTAAGTGATTTCAAATCTTGCTGTCTTAAACAGATGTATAACTTCTAGGGGGTTTATAAAAGTGTGAATTAATTGCGTTGCTTTTTTCAGCCAATACTGTTTGCTATCATCCAATGTTGGTAATTCGTGGCACCTATATCTTACATTACAAGCTCAGCTACTCAATATGGAGATACTTTTTTTTCATCATAAAATACTTCCCAAGCCCCTGCCCCGCTCCATTCCTCTCCCCCCAAAAAAAGAACAGTTCAGGGGAATGTTCGTTACTTGCAGGTTTGTTACTTATTCCATCAACTTTCTCAGTGATAAATGCCAAGTTCTCTTTCTCATAAAAACATAAGCATATGGGAAAATGACCTGAGGTTTTGCAGGAATGTACTAAGAATACTGACAGTTATAACCGTCTACCAGTTCTCCTTGAAAATGATTTCTGAAAGTTTGTGGTGTTTTGTTTTTTTTTTGTAATGGTGACTCAATATGTCCAATATTTTATTGGAAAGGAAGCAGTTTTCTTAGTTTTTGGAAGTAGTTACAGACACTGATCCTCATTTTGGTGTAGCATATGGCTCGCTTCTTTTTTCATGTTACATTAATATGGCTTTTTCTAAGTTTTCCGCTTCTTCCACCAAAGATGCAAGTCTTAACCAGGGTAGAAATATCTGAATTCCATTATACCTGTTTTCATTTTTTTTCTTTCATGAATAATCAATGATTTATCAGCATAATCAGTATTCATTAATACACACCAGAGTATTCATTAAAAAAATCAAAAGACAATAACCTAGTGTGCTGCATGGAAAAATTTCTAGTGTAAACAATTCCTATGCAGTCACAGACGTCCAGGTTACACACAAATAGCAGGAACTTCTGTTCCAGTCTTTCACAAGGATTGACTGCAAACATTGTTTGACATGACGGCTCTGTTCCCCTTTTGTCTCACAAAGCTGTTGCTTTAAGTAAAAAATAAATAAAACACACTTTCATGGCAGTGTGTCTGTGGATTTCTTAACAAGTCTACAAATGCTCTTACATCTCTATTATTATTTTACAAGATCAGATGTTCTACCTGCTTCTAAGTGAAGAGCACTTACTTTTGGTATGCTAGCCTCAGAGATTGTATGAGATGACGGCTCGCCAAGTGTGAGGAAATGCTGGTTTTCCTCATGTTTTGATAAAAATAGACAATAACGCTATAATTCTTTTCTGATCTCTTCCATTGGTGGATTCTGGGCTTCATCATACATAGTAACAGTCCAAAAGTGACCTCGGCAATATGGAAAATATCATTCCTCATTAAGAAAATAGTCTAGGGCATCTGATTCACTGAAGCTTTTCAGACTTGGTAAACATAGGACACGGGTTACACAGGAAGGCAGGGGAAGAAATGTCAGTATAGCCTAGTTCCCTCTCTTGGACCTTTTTTTAAAGTTTTTTTAACTCCAAGACCACATCAGATATTATTAAATATATAGCTGTATGCAGAGTTCAGCTTTATTTTAGATATTTCAAGTTCTTTGGATGAGGCCAGTGTAAAATTTTTTTTGCCTCAAGCTATGTCTCCTTATTACTGACAGAGGAATACGATTGCTATCTACTCCATTGAAAATTAGCATTTGATGCTAATTCTTTAATGTTTTAGGAGCTTTTTAAGGAAATATATTAAAGTGAGCTCTGGAAAGGGATAAAGCAAAGGGAACTCTCTAAAAGCTGACATAAAACCAGCCATAGAGCAGCAAGGAACAGTCCTCCTAAAACAGTGATAGTCATACATGAAAAAGAAAACAACTGTTAACGACTATAGTTAGTAATCCAGATAATGTAATGTAAAGAGATATATTTATTTCAAGACGATAGGCTGAGAGTGAGATAGAATAAGCTTCAGGGGTTAATGAGTTTCCCCAGTTTCCCTTCTAAAAGTTATATGGGAATTTGCTTTACCAGAAAGGGAGGCTTTTCAAGCCCTATGTTATTAACATGCGTTGGAGAACTAACATCAGCTTTCCTAGCAAGACCATTGTGTCCCACTAGACTCTTGTTATCCCTGTTCCTTCTGTTATTTTCATAGTCTGTTTCCTGGCTGCTTATTCTTGCACCTCTTTGTAGCACCTTCCTCTTGATATAGGTTCTTTTTCCCCCTAATGCTTTGTGTTTCTTTTCATTCTGTCCTTTCATTTTCTTCACCTGCCACGATTTAATGCTTCATCACTTTCCCATCCATTCTCTTCCTTCCTTTGATGCCGTGAGGACATTGCTTTTCTCACTTGATCCACCTGTGTAAATCTTTGTTTTTATTTGAAACAGAAAACCCCTCTGAAAACACTCCAGAATTCGCATGAATGGGATGTATGTGCTCCAACGCTCTACTTTATCCCCTTTTTCTGTATTTTTAATTATTTTAGCTTGTGCACTCTTTGTGTCAGGGGCTGTATCTCAGTGTACAGTAAGTAGCTGGCACAGTAAGAGAGTTCTGTCTCCACCTTTGGAGTCTCTGTGTGTGTCTACACAGAAATGGCGTGCTCTTAAATGGTTCGTGGAAACAAAGCTCTACAAGGCTTAACTCATACCTCAGGTTGTCGTTGTTCTTGCAAAAGCATACCTTACAGTTAAAAAGAAATGTATATTGCAGTGTGTACATTTATATGTATGTTTGCAAATATGTAAGTTTTCAGCATATTTTCAGGTGTTATTATTTTCAAGTCATTATGAAAGTTGCACTTTCTGAATGACTTCCCAGACTCAGTTGATCTAGAGGCAAATGTAGTGTTTGCTACTACTTTTTCCCTGTTTCTCTTTTCATTGCTTTTAGTCATAACTGTACCATATTAAAGAATGAGTTTCAAACCTTATCTTCCTTTGTATTAATAGAAGCTTTTACTAAGTTTCTTGTCTTGCACGTTTTCTGCAGAGTGTTAACTCATTGAAGGCATTGAGTTAACAGGCATGTGTCACTGAATGAATATTTGTTGAGGCAATAATTTTGTAGCAAAGCTTTGAAGCTTCTGTGGTGATTTGAGAGGGAGGAAGCTTCAGTCTCCTTGTTTCAGTGGAACCTTCAAGCCTAGTAGTTTGAGGGGTGAGAAAAAATCTTTCATGTAGATAATTTCTGTATCAAAGTAAAATGCAAACCTACATTGCCATATTTATGACTGGACTTGGTATTTAGCAGAAGTCAAAGATGAGTTTTACAATGCTAATTTTGCAATGGATCATTTTAAGAGGCTTCCTTTTCTTCCAACCAGATGGGAGCTAAGATATTGCATCATGAGACTTGGTTAGATTACTGTAGGAGCAGCTGTGGTTCAGTTTCTGTCAAATATATCACTTGAGAGAGTCTTCCTGTAAAGATCAGACTCGTTGATGTACACCAGACGGTTCTGGGGCTGGAGGGGCATCTTCCTCCTGCAGATGTCTCAGCTGTCAATATTTTTTAAGGCAATGACTGCATGGGTTGACATATGTATAACGTAAGCTACGTTTACAGTCCTGTGTCCCAACACAGTGTGATTTGGGGTCTGTGGGTGCTGAAGTCCATCTCTGTGGTGTTGTGCTGAATGGCCCAAACCTGTAATCACAGCTCAGACTGGAAACCTTTATCGAGACATTCATAAGAAACATATAGGTCTGGGATTCAAAATAAGAAAGTATCTAAGCATCTAACTCACAATAAAGTGCTGTCTTTCGCTTAAGTTTAAAAGTTGTATTTTTAGGTATGAGAATTATGTTGTCCTTCAACTTCCAGAGTACGGTATATTCAGAACAGTCTCCAAAGCAGATGATAAATACTCAGTTAAATGACTGGGATGAGAAGGTTTGTTTCCAAATTTAGATCAGATTTATTATTGTTTTCATGCATGCATTTACTTACTGACCACATTAATACTATGTCCGGCACACCAGATATACTTATGAAGCACAGTTGTGGCTGACTTGAGTAGAAAAACATTTGAAATTATTTTTCTTTTTCCGGTGAAGTTAAATAGGATGCAAACCCAGTCCTTTTCCAGAAACCACCCAAGACTTTTGACCTTTCTTGAGCAACAATGTACTCTAGCGCTAATCCCAAAATCCAGCTTTTTGACCTAGGTCATTTAGAGTCTATAAGCATTAGGTAGATTCTTAGCTGCTGCTTTCTGAAGGCTGCCAGCAAGTGCGAAATGTAATTGTAAATTCAGACACACATTTGCTAAAGAGTTGTCTGTGTCCATTTATTAATTTCACAAAGCTTTTGGTTTGTTTATGCAGTTCAGCCACTATCCTCAGGGCTTGGTTTGAACTGGTGACTTAGGTTCTGAGTTCCTTTATACTCTCTTATGTTCTTCAGTCCTCTTACCCTTTTTATATATATAGAGAGAGAGTATAATGTTTCCGTATATAGACTTGAGAAGGCAGTTTAAGCAACTCTCTTAAAAGCCTATATGAAGATCACAAAGTATATTTATTAAGAATAACTTTCTTGGCATTCCGTCCTCAGGCATACTGACTCTGTGTGTGCATGTTACACACTTTTATATATCTGTTTTATATTTAGCTCAATATAAAAGGGAAAAAAAAGGCTCCATCCCATGGCTCATTTTTCCTATTTAAGAACAGACTGAAAATAAAAACAATATTGTTGAACGGAACAAATATACCAGATAGTCCAATTTAACGACAGTTTTCTAAGAATACTTGTAGCATGAAGAAAAGCTAAAACCTATTATTTCTTGAATAGATTTCCATTGTCTTGAGGAGTCTGAGGAGGCTTTAACTCAATACTTTCACTAGAGGTTTGATGATGAAGACATTCTGCCGAGTCTGAATTCACTAAAATGTAGTTGCAACAAGCTTTCTGTAAAAAACTCTTCAAGTAATATTTCAGTCATTAAAATGGAGTATTAATTATACAACAAAATGAAAAGCCATTTCATTTTCATTTAGGTAACTTGTGTCTTTGCTTGTTAACAGTCTTTCATTTATCCCTAAAATATTAAGAATAATCTTGGTACTTGTTTACCCTAATTTTAAATATTTAACTATATCTCTTGAAAATGGTAAATGGAATATAAATTAATTGCATTCCCTGTCACAAGTAACACTTCTTATCCCTTTCCTGGGTAAAATATTATATCTACCTCATTGTAACTCTAAACAGAAGTCCCGATTTACACTGGTAAAAGAAGAAACAAAAATACTCTGTGCCTTTCAATAAAGATGCCCTTTTCTGTATCACTATGTGATGAGCAATCCTCTCATAATACTGCTGTGTTTCATATTATCTTCTTGGATAGTTTTTTTTAATCTGACTGCCTATACAGTGGGACTCAGACAGGCTTTCTGTGAATCAGATCTTTTGGTAATTTGGCCCTTCTACCTTGAAGGAGCACATATGTCAAAATAAATGAAGAGATAAAATGTGATATACCTGGCTCCTGCTTGAAAGAGTAAATATGTCAAAATAAATATGATTAAGAGGCGATGTTGAGAAGGTAAATGCTGATTAAAAAAAAAAAAAAACAACCACCGCTCAAATGAACTTGCTAATTAACATGCTTTTTGAAAAGTATCACTTTTCTGATGGTTCTGTGATTCAGCGTAAAGACTTCTATCCCATTTTTTGGTCCTTGCTGTATATAAATTGATTGAAATTTTCAGGCACCATTACTTCCTTCTGCATTTGTCCTCATGCTTCCTCATCTCCTTCCCCGCCTCCTCTCATTTGTTATTATTTGGAATGGAAATGCCCTTTGTCTGGTGCACAGAACATTCAGGTCCATCAGTGGACTTCAGTCCCTCTCTGAATTACCCGTCAGATGTTGCACATAGGAATTCCCGGTACTCTTTCTTACCCTGAGAGCCAAAATGTATCCGTTAAGGCCCTATTTGAATTCCAGCAGCCAAGAACATGTATAATCTTAGGTTAAGTGTAGAGGATATACTGTGTGTGGCAAAATGGAGTAGAGCCATCAGGGCAAGCATCTGGACATTTTTAATAGGTAAAGTTAAAAAAATAAGATCTTGTAGAAGTATTTTTCTCTAAGCTTGTTATTTAAACTGGGTGGATTTGTTTATTCATTTAGTTAGATTTTTTTTGACTTTTCGTGGAACTCCCTTGGGCATTATCTTCCAACAAACAATGGGCGTTTCTTGTGAATGTTTTTTAAAGGTCAGTCTTTTTTAATCAACTCACTTTTCCTGTAATAACTGTGTGACATTTTTTTGCCCTATTTGTGATCAATGAGCATGAATATTTTAAATAGAAAACTCACATACTTAACTATCTTTCTAAATGTTGCTGTTACAGTTCTGTGGATTGAAAGGGGGATGCTGAACATCCAGAATTACTCAGTTTCTCATTGCCTGGTAGTTATACAGCCCTTTCTGTGATTACATGCCTAGAGATGCTAGTTCAGGTATAAATGGCAGGATGCTATGTTTTAATTTTCTCTTGAATGGAAGTTCTCACAACTATTTCTAAATGTATGCATGTCTTCTGCCTAGTCTAGGTAAGAACTGGGTTTATGTTGTTCAGATACCTGGTGATAGATGATGATTTTAACTAAGAGCTGAGGTTTCATAAATCTGACTTGATATAATCATACTTATTTGATAGAGAACAAGTGGAGCTGGTTAGCATGTGCTCTAACTCAGTTGTTTCTATGAGTACAGGCTGTACCAGTCAAAACACAAGCTCATCTGCCTAAAACATTTTTAATTCAATATTTAGGTGCATCGGGTGTTTCTCTTTTTACCAGTTGTTCTTTACGTTTTCTTTGGGCAGATACCATAGTAAAGAAATAGTTTATTTTCCTTTCCAATCATACTTCAACGTATATAATTATTTGACTCTCTGCCTCTGAATTTGTGTCTGTATGTCTTGTGCCAAAATTATTAATTAAGGAAAGAGAACTAGAGGTCTTGTGCCACCTGAAACCATAAAACATACAAGAGCTGAAGGAGGTTATGTCTGTTGGTGTTGTATGGTTTTCGTGTCCTTGTTTTTGGATTTCACTTTTGAAAAATAATGGTCTGGTATTACTGATGTCCATAGTTAAACTAGCCATTTTAGGAGCAATTCTTCTAAATTTTCTGATAGGATATTTTCCCCCTCCCCAGTAAAAGTAACCGTTTGTATTTATATTGGAAAATGTTGCCTCCATACCTCTTTAGCAATAATGCCCACAAACAGAAATTGCACTTCTTGCAAAGAAATGAACTTGGGTCAGCTGGGTCTAGTTTTCCTGGGATATATAGATATATTTTTTAAAGTGCAATTCATAAGGCATAAATGTGATGTTTTAAATAGCTTGTCAGGGAAAATAAGTGATTTTTAATGCAGATCTACCAAATATAATGTTTTTTAGTAGCATCAGTACCCTGAAGGCAAACATTTGAAAAGGCAGAGTGCCACAATGCCAAGATAAATGTTGTGAGTAGGATATAAGGCAAAACACAATACAAGGAAATAGAGAAATATCTTCCGTCAAAAGGGAGAGTATCAGCAATCAAAATTATTGTTCTAGTTTACAGTTTCTTTGCAAACATCTAATGAGGTGTTTGGCTTTTCCAATATTAAGGTTTTTCCCAGTAATTACATATAAAACATAATTATATTTTTTTTCTGAAAATAATTAGAAATACAAAGGAAAATGTCAATACTTCCTTATGAAAAAATGTATAGCTGAGATACTGAAGCAAAAGACAGCCACAGGAAAGGAAACTAATTCTAGGCAATCATTTGAAGTACGGCTTCATAATTCTATATGAGAATATAATAACGTGTATGTTGGAATTTGATATTCTAAAATTATTACAATTCTCAAGCTTTCTGTGAAACCAAATGTTATTTATAACCATTGACAAGAGATTTATAATTAGGTAATCTTATTCATCCCTCTTTGAGACAATACGCTATGTTTTTTGGAAGATATACTGAAAGCAGCCATACTGAGGTAAAGCTATAACCTACCTTTAATTTCATTAAAATAGATTTACCAACTACACAAAAGAAGTTGTGGAGTCTCCTCAGTATGTTGCCTCACAGTTAAAAAAACCTACAGCAACAGAAGTAACTGACAAAATTGTTTTACGGAAAGGGTGAAAAAGGAGTGAGATCAGTCAAACCTAGATGAAGAATCAATTTTGCCTTCTCTGACTTCAACAGGAGCTGGATCAGGGTATGGCTGTGGGGTACACTGGATACAATTGATAGAATTAGAAAATCTAACTGAGCAAGTAGGTTTTATAAGATCTTTTAAGTTTTATGGATTGTCTAAACAAAGTCTCAGAGCTATTACGTCTTGATTTCTACTGTTCTGTTTTGCCTGGTGTTGAAGTGTCATCCAGTGGCCAGGATGTTGAGTAGTAGACAACCTCCTTTGAGCAGTCATTAAGCCATGTGCTGAACAGTGCAGCGGCTTTGACCATTTGAGACTAGGTGAGGATGTGATTACTTGTGTGATGCCATCAGCACTTGTTGAGCTTTTTCTCTCAGACAAATTGAAGTTCATCAGTATTGGAATGATTTTTGTTCTCTGCTGATATTCCTTTGCCATTTAATATTTAACTTGGTTTGTTCCCCTCCCTCTACCCCTCCCTGGCCTTCTCCCCCCCGTCCTCATGTTGCCCACAGAGAGGCTTCTCATTCCCAATATTTGGAAGGTGCTCCATCTGCCTAACATAAAGGTCAAGAAGTTGTTTCCTTCTTTAATTTTGCCCCTACATAGCAGACCAAAGGTATTGGGCTAGTATAACTGCTTTCTGGGAGTCATATTTCCCTCCACAGCTTCTTATCATCACGTTCCCTTTTCTGTGCCCAAGGAAATAACGAGTCACTGCCTCGACAACACCTAATTCAAACTTGTACAAGAGATTGGCTTGCGATCACAAATTGCCCTAATGTCAGATATTAACCCCGGGGACTATCCTAGCCATGAACAGAAGCATTTATAGTTTGGATTAAGGAATTGGTGGGGGAAGAGGGATTGAGGCTGAATTTCTTCTTGAGTATAGGAGCAGTATATTTATTTTTACTAACAATGGCAGCCAGTAATTACAGCCTTTTCTCATTCTCCTGCCTCAGGGGAACTGAACTGCTGCTGTCTCGGGGGAGGCTGAGCTGCCACTGGCTGCTGCCATTTAACACTTACTATTCTACTTTGAACCTGTTTGTGAACAATTTCACCTTCCCTGTCCCTGTTTCTTTGCTTTCTCTGATAAATATGTTCCTGAAATGCCCTTTAAAGCAAGTTTAGATATCCGTGCAAGTAATATGGTTTAAGCACCTAGAGGACTAACAAACATAAATCTTCAATTCAAGAATCTATCTGCAATGACTTCCCCTACCTCTTCATAGTTGGATGCACTTTATTACAATTGCAGATAATACGTGCTTAATTTCTTTTCCTTTTTTTTCCTAACACACAATTCAGATTACAGCTGTCTAATTGTTAAATATATGATACGAAACAATATTTTCACTTCCAAGAGTGATCTCTTTAACTCAAACGTACCAGGCTTCCTTCGCTGTGCCAAGAACTGGGTAGACTATCTAGAATGCCAAAGAAAAAAAGATTTAGCTTTTACTTTCTATAAACAGAATATACATTTTCTAAATTATGCTTCTTATTAATATTCCTGTTCAGCTGTTCGCTGTTGTTCTCAGTCTCTCTAATGCCAAGTAATGAAAATTTAACTAGTGGTAATTTTTACTGGTAGATATGAGTTCCTATTGTGTGTATATGTTAGTAAATGCATCTGAGAAAAAAAAAAAAAGGCATTTCTGTGAGCATACACATACATGAACCCCTTAATTTTGCATGTTAGTGGCAGGTAAATCTTGATTATTGTTTAGAATTAGTTTAATAACCAAAGCATGAGTTGTTTACGTATTCATCCAATCCTTGCATACTTTGGATAATGAAAGCAGTACATTCCTCATGCCTTAAATGGACATTTTCTAATCACATTCAATTTTAAATTGTTTATTTCCTACTATTTCGTGATTATGTCCTCTCTAAAATCAGACTGTCTGCTATTCTTTGCAAGTACTACAGTTGCCATTTCCCCGGGACAGACTCCCCACTTAAAAGAGACTTTTTCTTTCCCCTCGGTTATATTCCTTTCTTAAAAGTTACTCCCCAGCACCTACCCCTTTAAAACAGATGCCAAGTAAAAGGAATAAACCAGCATGTGTCAGATCAACTCGTCTTAAAGACCTTTTATATTACATTGGATCCACATGTATTCACATACTATTTTTAAAAATCTTTGTTTTTCTTCCTCTGTGGTTATTGTAAAGGGATCCATATAATGGGCAAATGGAATGAAAGGAAATATCAATCCAATCATACATTGTAACCCTTTAAAATCAGAGTGAAAGGAGCCCTTTAAAATGTCATTAATATTATCTGCAAAATATTTTTTTATTCCACTGTTTAGAAGGCTGATGTATTTACAGGACCCAAAGAAATTAGAGCTACGCAGAATAGTCCAAAAGAGAATGTAATGATACAAGATAAGGATTAATGGTGAAAGTAATCATGTTAGTTTTCTAATTATTCAAATCTTAATTACAACTGTGTTGGCCCAATTAGTTCAAAACACAAGGCTAATGTTAGGGTTGGTCGGATACTCGGCATCTGTGCATAAGTAAGAGGCATCTGTTGCCAAGTGGTGGAGTGATGGAAAGTGTCAACGCACCAGCTGTGAAGTCAACAAAGCTCTTAAAAAACAAATTTGAGCCAACACAATGATTTAGCACACTTGGGGGAGTGTAAAGCTTATTGCACATGTATACTTTAGCTAGCTGTTGTCACCTAGTGGGACTGAAATCTAGAGCAACTGTGCACATTTGCGTCTTTGCCTGCTTTTTTTAACAATGCCCTGCCTGACAGGGATCTGCAGTAGGGAATCTGTCAGTGACATTTCTGCCAGTCAGTGCTGCAGAGGGTTGATTTAGGTGTTTTTTTTCCTTGAACAAACAAGAGAACAGAATATTACTAAGCTGTTCAGAGTATGCAATGTCTTAAGGTGGTTACAGCACTTTATAAGTATATTCAAACAGTGTATATATATATATATACAGACAAAAAGATAGAAAATAGTGAAATCTTAAGAGAAATGTCTTATTTAAAAAATGTTGCCTTATCTTTTCTAACACCGGTTTCCCCATTCTGTACAGTTCTGTAAGGAGAGATGGTTGTGTTAAATATTAGTAGTACCTTGCCCATCATTTATTGCTATCAATTCTAGAAAGACAGGATTTTTATGATTCTGACTACTGATACTGATCTTAGTAATTTCTAGTATCGCCTACAGAGATTGAGGATATTAATAGTGTTGCTAACTTTACAATAGTGTGTTTAATATTTATGCATTATTAACATTTAATGGTAACGTGTAAACTTTAGTGAAAGATAATCAATTGGCAGAAAGAACAAAAGAAGGTGAACATTAAAGCCTAAGATGGAATTATATTGAACACTAATGCATTCACTTTTGACCTAATTCTGAATTTTATGGATCTTTTGTCAGTGACTTCATTTGCATTACTTTCAAGTTTTTATTTATTCACGTTTCACAAAGTACTGATGGAGGAGTGCTTAGATTCATTGTAGTCTGATAATGTTGTTAATTTACATGAAATACATAAAGTTTTGTACTGTACCGCAGTGTAATAGAAAATGAGCTCAATTTTCAAGATTGCCTTCACAAGATTTTTCAATTACATTAAAATAAAATTAAACATAGTTACGAGGCATTTCTAGCATTCTGGATCTGGGTTTCCTTATTTGTAAATTACGAGAGGAAAACCTTTGATTTCCTTGCTGTTTGAGCAAATAGCCCTTTTTAAGTATGGTTTGCACTTTAATATAGAGCCTTTTACTTTAAAAAATATGTCTATGCCTGTATGACAATACTTGATCTATCCTGTTAAAGCAGCACCCTGACTGGGCAGAAGATGCTAAGCAACTCAATCTGCCTCTATAAAAATACCTATAAATAAACACAACTACTTCTGAGCAGGTATAACGAAGCGTAAACTTTAATGGTTGTAAACTGAGGACTTTGGTGACTTTGAAAGCACTTTTTTAGGATCATGATTTATTTAAGTGTTCCAACATCTGCACATTTCATACTTGCACGGCACATTCAGTGTTTCCCCACATTATGTTGCAGTTTGTGTATAAATGTGTGTGCAGTGATGTAATGACACAGACAGTAGTAGTGTATAAAGTTTAGCTAAGATTACCTGACCGGTTTTACTTACGTTTGTGAGAGTTCAGCAGAAGCTCCTGGAGATCTGAAGCTGTCATCTCCACTGGTGTCATGAGTATGTCTGGAAATGGGGAAGAAAAAGAGCATAGTGAAACACACAGCAATTAGTTATATGTGCTTTAGTGTGTTGGATTTCAGCTTCCTGTCACAGTTGCAGCTGTATTTCACCTGTAAAGTGTTCTTTCCTTTTAAATCGTACTGACAATGGGAATAGTCTGTGTATACTTTAACTAAACAACTTACCATTTCAAGTGGGCTGCCTCAGCTGTAAGACATGAACTCAGAATTGATAAAGCATGGCACTGCTTCAGTAAAATGGAATAAGAAATCATTTTGACAGAGCTTAGATCTTGGTCTGGGCTGTTGAATGGGTTTGGTTGCGGGATTTATTATTCTCCTCCCTTCCCCCCTTCCTTTCAAGGTCGATGTTCCTTATTTTATATAGAGTACATCTTACATGACAGTACAGGAAGAAATGCAAGCTGGCTGGGTTAATGCTTTTGGGGTCAAAATGGACTCCTGCATGCAGGGAAACCGCACCTGAGAAATAGTGTTCGCTATCACCCCGTAAAGGCAAACAGTGACTTAACGTCAGAGGATCAGACTACAGATCTTTACTAGGGGCTCGTTATGAATGGTTTTGAAAGTAAATATTTTGATCTATCACTAAGTAAAGGAAATACTTCCCCTTTCTTTTGTTTAACTCTCTTAGCTGCTTGGAATTAAGGGAGAGTGGAAGCTGTTGCTGTGATTAGAATCGTAATTATAACTTTTGTTTGAGAACTGATTCCTATATATTGGGTCTGCAGATACCTTTAAAATAGCAGAAGTATTCAGGCAATTGGCACTAGAAATAATACCATTTTTTGTTCATTTCCCATCCTGTCCTTTGGTAGTGCAGGAAACACGATTAAGGTTAGTAGCAATATTATTTTTTTTACGATAACTTGACATTTGCCTGCCTATGATAAGAACAATTTTTTTAATGCTCAATCACATGTAAACCAGGCTAGATTAATTCTTTATCTAACCCCCTGTCTTGTACAACTTCCTGTGACATATATGTGTACATAAATAACACTACCACATTTGTGGGTAAAAATTGTGCCAAGACAGAGCTTGTCTCAAAATCAAACACCTTAGATCAATACGTATCAACTATTTGACATTTTTCTTTGCAATAGAAGCCTGATGTTCACCTAAAACTAATGAAGTAAAACAGAGTAGCCAGAACATTGACTGCCTCATGTAAGAAAGATGAATTTATTTTAAATAATCTGTTTAAAAAACCAAATGATTGCTCTCTCATCATTTTACTCTCTTATGTTTAAGTTGTAATTTCTTCCAAGACTTTATCTATGAAGACCACCTAAGTCACGTTAGCAGACACAGTTTGAAAATGCAACTTGAAACTGCATGCAGCATGAAACTGTTGTCTCAAATGAATACAGTATATCAGGCCTTAAACATACCAACTAAAGTGACTTCAGTGAGGTTATTCCAGAATGTTATTAGTTTCCATAAGAACAGGTACTGGCGGTATCTATTTGATAGAATCACATTGGCATTTTCTGCTACTTCAGGTTGAATTGCTATTGTCTTTTAAATGAAAGAAATTATAAAAGGTCATATACTAGGCACTTAGACATGTTGTTGTTTATATCTCATCACTAAAAGCTATTCACACTGAGGTCAATGACACATTTGCTGGGAAAATTCCTTAAATAGGTTTAATCAAGTCTACTGACTTTAAAGTATGTATTCAATTTTACGGTATACCAAAAAGAAAAGAATATCAGTTCTTGATCCAGTGAAACATTTGTCATATTGATTTCAGTGGTACTGGATCAAGACCCGATACTCTGTTTTTCAAAAGGGAAAGATAACAGAACTAAGTCTTAAGAACACAGGAAGAGCTCTCTTTGCAGTATATCTTGACAGCATCTCACTCAATATTGTGTTCATCAATGTCACAATCACTCCTTTGAAGCAAAAGCAATCATAAAAAAACAGCTATGGATTCTTGAAAATGTAAAGGTATCAGGAGACTGTGTGCTCTTTGTTTATGACAATTGTCTTCTGGTATTGCTCTGTAGCTGAATTTTTCTACCTTGAGTCATCAGCACAGTGATGCAGAAAGCATAGAGTGTTAAAGACAGCACGAAGCTTTTAATGTAAAATATCATTTTCCAGGGGGGGAAGAAAAAGCTAACTGTGGCAGAGAATATGCTGCTATGTTTATCAGTGTAGACTCTTTTATGTGAGTTTGTCAATTAACTTCTACAATGTGTGATGACGAAGAAGGAACTGAGTCTATAGTGTCCTGCTCTAAAGTTCAGTCGCCATGTACTTTTTATGTAACTTGTATTAAAATATAGAAGGTGAACAGAAAACTTAGAGTAGAGGTCAGGTAGTGATTTACCCAGTAGTGTAGGACCAGTTGCCCTGTATGCCATTCCCCAGAGAAGATTCTCTTTCGAGTTCTGCTTTGGTGAGTTGAATTTTTTCTTCAGTTTCCCTCAGGACAGGAGTAAGTCAGACATGAGATAGCATCAGTTCAGTTTCGCAGAGGAAGAAAATTACGATGATTATTCTCTCTGAGGCACAGTATATTCCAGAAGATGTGAGGAAGCAGGTACTATTCTTGCTGGTACAAAAGTCAAGGTAATCATTGTTCTGAACATAGTATGTAGGATGATTCTTTTTATAATCCTATAACTTTCTATACATGAACTCAGGACTTTCCATCCTACCTGCACTACTATATCTGCACTAAGTTTAATAGATTGATTTGATTTCATTATTTGAGACCTTCTTTCAAGGGGTCTTATTAAAATAACGTACTGGACATAAATCTGTTTATCCCACAGTTCCTATAAACACTCATTTTTGTAACTTAATTTAAAGAAATAATTTACTGATATTGCAAATCAAATGGTGTATATAATGCTTGTGGTAATAGCTGGCCATAACTTTCTCTGTGTGATTATTAATAAAAGTCCCCATTATTCATAGTATCTCTTCAGTTTCTAGCTTCTCCTCCTACATGCTTAGAGGAACTTTAACTTCAAAATAAATAACAGAGAATTTCTATTGCTAGTTCTGACTTGCTGCTGCTCATAAGGATTGTTTGAATTGTAAACTAATAAGAACTATACAACAGCTAGATATTCTTCTGTGTATTTAGGACTAATTCAAGTCCCAGTGATGTGAGTTTTCTTTGTGAATTGCCTGTGATGTGGATTCTGGATTAGACAGTCTTTCTAACTTTGGTTCTCTAACTGCTAATTCGGCAGCTAGCAAGAACTGAAGTATATCTCAGCTATTAACCACTTTAACAACATGGAGTGGGAGTAACTGCAAATGTATCGTTGAAAAGGGAGGAGACAGTAATTACAATTCATGGTTCCCCCTTTCATAGTGAAAAACAAACAAATTCTGTTATATATAAAACTGGAAAATATTCTAACATTACTCCTCCACAAAATTTATATGAATTTCTATAAATGAATTAGCATACATCATAATAGATAAATAGGAGTAATCAAGATACAAATCCATACTTTTTTATACTACCCACCTTAAGTCTTCCTCTAAATTTTAGACCTGCTAAACTTGAAATCCTATACTGTTCCCTTATTTTGATATAACAGAAAAATTCTGTAAGCACTAATGTTCTTTCTTCTTTATGGTACAGAGAAAAAGATGAGTAAGGTTCTTAATGAAATGACTGTGTATGTCACTCACACACATGCTGCTCAGACTCTGTCTTGCAGAGAGCCACAAAACTATTTCCACTTAACCACAAGAGCAGAATACCGTGAGAAATATAGTTAAAAAGAACAAAAAAAAAAAAAAAGGGAAGAGTAGGATGTATTGATACTGGGGGTTGGTGCAACCCAGGTGTAGGACCCTATGCTTGGCCTCGTTGAACCTCATGACGTTCACATGGGTCCACTGCTTGAGCTGGTCCAGGTCCCTCTGGATTGAATCCCATCTCTCAGGCGTGTCAACTGCACCACTCACCTTGGTGTAATCTGCAAACTTGCTGATGGTGCACCTGATCCCACTGTCTATGTCATTGATGAAGATATTGAACGGTACTGGTCCCTGTACAGATCCCTGACGGGCATCGCTTGTCACTACCCTCCATCTGGACATTGAGCTGTTGACCACTAACCTCTGGAAGTGACTATCCAACCAATTCCTCTTTCACCAAACAGTCCGCCCATCAAATCTGTACCTCTCCAATTTAGAAAGGAGGATGTTGTGGAAGACCACGTCAAAGGCCTTACGGAAGTCCAGAGGGACAAAATCTATAGCTCTTCCCTTGTCCACTGATGTGGTCACTCCATGCACTCACATCCAGTAAGCAAACATGAATTTCCTTAGTGCATTTTAAATAAGTCACCACCTTGGATCACCCATCCTTAAGGAATATAAAATAAAAAACTGCATGAAGCAACTAGTTTAGTAGCTGCCTGTTTCAGACAATAGCAATGGAGTTTATGTGATCTTTGTATACATTGAAGAGGTGTATTTGAAGTAGTATGACAGTATTTTGGGGAGAGGCCTGAATCTCTGATAATACAATTCACTGCTTGCATTGCACTTATATCTTCAAAGCCATCACCAAAATTGAGAATACTGAAAAAAGAAGCTTACCCTATGAAAGCAGTGATAATTCAGTTCAGATTTAAAAAGGCAAACAAAAAAGTTATATGAATAGAACCTGTGATACTTCTGTGACTTTATTTAGCACGTCTACTGTATTCTGATATCTTCCATCTTCAAGGAATATACAAAGGAAAAGAATAATCCTTATGGGTTTTTTTTATTCACCAGTTAAGTGTTATGATAAGCTTCATGCCTTAATCAGTTTCCCACATGATATTAATGGAGCAGAAGAAGGATCGAATCCACAGGCCAACATTTGTTTGGAGAATATGGGTTTCATAAGCAAAAAGTTGAGAGAAAAAAATTAAGACTCCATTTCTGAAAAAGGTTGTACCAATTGCCCATACAGTTTTAGAACACTGTCTGAAACAGAGACTAGAAAAGAAAGAAGAAGGTTGTCCTGCATGAGAAACATCATATCATTTCTTCCAAGTGCCTTTAAGATTGATAATTCAGGCACTTGGAGAGTTCACAGGGGGTTACTGTTAGAGGTATCTCAAAATGGAAAAGGCAGGACTGTTACTTGGAAGAAGAGACTGACACCTACCTCCCTACAGCCTCCTTTCAGGTAGTTGTGAGAGAGCAGTAAGGTCTCCCCTCAGCCTTCTTTTCTCTGTTGTTGGTGTGAGATAGTTAAGATCTTTAACACAAAAAAAATTTCCAAACATATTTAAGCAGGTGACTAATGTTGATGCGTACACTAAGACTACTGAAATGCTTGATTTAAAGCTACACAGAAGTAATTTGGTAGTAAGAAGCCACCAGAGAGTATGGAACTAGGTAGTTTTCCAGTTCCCTGTTTTGAATTGAAGCATCTCTCAAAAAAGCATGTCCTCTGCGCAAGAGAAAGAAAAGGTCTAAACGGATTTCCTTTTTTGTCTTGTGCCATCATGGTGTGACTACAGTAGGTGGTGAGCAGCTGCACCTTTCTCTAAAGTCTGTTTCATAACTCTGGGAATTAAGTACCTCTTTGCAACAGCGTTTTTTTATTTGCTGGTTTTGTCTTCTTTTTTTTCCCCCACAAAGTTATAAAGATATTAGCCTGTGTAAAATAGCTGTAAAATTCAAGACAAAAATGACCAAAGTTGATATTTTACATTGTTTGCTATCTAAAGGAGCATCTGGAAAAGACAACAAATATACAGAATATCAAGGCAAAATTTTTGGCTAACAATTCAGACAGTCATTGTTCACCAGTCTGACTGAATTTAACTCAGTTTTCTTAAGTCCAATGTAAATTTATGTACCCAATTTCATTTTGAAGCTGTGTGAACAATTGTGATTTTCCCTATATGCTGGGGGCATGAATTCATGTGTTTGTAGTTTTTGAGGGGCCTGTTACTTACTCAGTAATAGGTTTCTGGAGAGAGTGGAAAAGGATCCCGAAGGTCTCAGCTGGTTTTGTCTTCTTTTTTGCCATTAGCATTGGCAGATGCTATTGTGGCTCTGGGCCACGTGATAGCCTCTCTGCGACCCCGAAGTCTTTCCCAGGCCCTCATGCCCTGCTTCAAACTGAACTAGACATTGATTTTGTAGAGGTGCTTCCAGCTTCCTGAAGGCAAAGTCCTTAATTTTAACTTAGTTTACAAGTGCATATAAAGTTTTTCAAATTGAGATAGATAGATAGACAGGCAAGCAGGCAGGCAGATAGAAAAGTAGATAGATAAAGAGTTGTTAGTTGTGTGGGACATGTTTCCTTTGCATCAAGTGTGAGAGCTGCTCAGTGGATTCTTTCTGCGTGAGAATATTTAATTGATCTATTTAAGCCATGGTGATTAAGGCATTTATAGAAATTGGTGGGAAAGGAGTAAGTCTCTTCACAGAATTTACAAAAATATAATCATTAGTTTTGCCCTGATGTGAATTCTCTGTAGAGAGGTTGCAATGTTTATGAACATTTTTGTTGTTGAGTGTTTTCCTCTCAGCAAATACTTTTTTCTCTTAAAGAGACTGCCGTTGGTTGGTTTGTTGATTTTAAGATATATCTGTACATATGGACTGTAACCAAACTAACTTTTTTACTTTTTTGATTGAATTTTTTAAGTATTATTTTTATTTTCACCAGGTAACTATTCTACTTTCATTGTCTTAATAATTTTTATGCATGTGTGGCTAGTTTAAACTTCAGAGGGATGTTCACAAGCATAAATCATTTACAGAGTAGCATAAGTAAAACAGATGGAAACAAAACTATATATAAAATTCCATGGATTATTACCCACGTGTATTTTTGTAAAAATATTGTTAAAGTCTTTGCTACAGTACAAATTCACAAAAAAAATGAATGCACCCTGGAAAAGTTCTTAAAGATTTAGAAAAAACAATTTTCTGACCAGATGAAGACGTTCTTGACAGTAACTTTCTAAAGGTGTAAAAAGGAAAAATACTTTGTACTCTATTTGATGCAACAGAGCCCAATCCAAACCAGCTTGTTCAGAAAGGAAAAACAATTTTTCTTTTTTTTTGGTAGCAATTGATTGAATTCCATTCAAATTGCCCCCTCTACAATACAGCATCATCTTTTAGATTTATTCTTTACCAAACATATAATGCTGGGGAAGGGATTTTTAGTGACATCTCTCTCTTAACAGTTCTACCTAACACAGGAGCACACTGGAAAGAAAACACACAGTTCTATGTGTAAAATTTTCTGGTTAATAGGTCTGTGATTACACACCTGGTTAGTAAACATTGAAAGTTCTTTTGGTTGCTTTTCTCTGCCTCTGTTTCTGCAGAACAGAAGAGGAACTTATTTTTTACCTTTCAATAGTGCAAAATGGTCCAATAACTCAACCAGAAGATGATAAAGTCCATCCCTGTGAATTACTGAGGTACTAGAAAGATGACGTTATTTAATTTAGAAGTTGTTGCTGGCAGTGAGCTTTTCACCCCAAAAAAGTTTAATCTTGATGTATTTTATTAGAGCTCTGTTTTAATCGTCCAGAGAACTAAACATGATGAGATTCTTCTCATTGAGTCTGGAGGTACTTTGTAAATAAATACAATTTTAAGATACAGCTTGGATACAACAGTGTGTATCTTGTTTAGTGCACTTCTAGCTTGGGAAGGTTGCTGGAATGTTCGCAAATATGCTGATTTAGACATGGAACACAGATTGGCCTTGGAAAGGGACTAAGATCTTATTAGAAATTACTTTGAGGTCATGAGGTTAATTTATTTATGCATAGATTTTATTTGGGGATTATCAGAGACAGTTTATTTAAATTCCCAAATATATAATATGATATCCAACAGGGATGTTTGTTAAGATTTGACAATTTGAGTTCTTTATCCCCAGTTCAGATAAGCTATGGAGTCATTTTAGTAACTACACACTACAGCTTGTTTGTCCCTCAGACTCATGTAAATATGTTCTTATCTTATAAATATTGTGTGAATTTACGTAGCAGTAAAATACGATTACATGAATTTAGTAACAGTAAAATATGATTCCCTTAGAAAACTCCTTTAACAATCTTTTATTTTAATACGTTTATAAATTGTGGAAAACATCTGTAATAATAATAATGTGCTAATAATTCACTAAGTGTAATTTCTGATGTAAATACTTAACTCCACTATCCAGTTGTTTTTTTCTTTATCCACACTCTGTACACTTTTAAACAAGTTGGTCCAAAGAGATATCTCAGAGGAATTTCTCTTATTACTTGTATTTAAGCTTTAGTGTGAATCCAATATTGGCTTTACATAAAATATTTTCATATGAAGAAATCAGTGCAATGGGTTGTCTGCCTTAAAAAACATTCAGATTTTGCAAGGATGAAAAAGACATCTCAGTACTGTACTTCTCTTTCTCATCTCGCTTATTATAATTTTGGGGGAATAGTATATTGGGAACAAATAACTAAATAAATACATATATAAATAAAACTGTGTATATATAAGAAGAATATGCACCCTCCTGTGAAATCCGTGTGATAAATTGCCTTTGTAATGTGCCTTTTCTCACATCCTTGTGATATCTTTCATAAATTCTCCTAAGAATGCATCTTAAATTGCGAATCTCCAAGTGTGTGGCATTTAATATGTACACAGCATAGACCATATACCTACATGTGTGTTTATACCGTTTATTTCTCTCCCCTTTTCTGCTGACATGTTAAGAGTGATGCAGTGTACTGCAGTGGAAGAATCCAGATTTCTGGGCGGACGGCTCACTTTTCTATCACTTGATGGGCTAAAAATACTGTGTCTTGAAACTGAAGCATTGTATGTCTGTGTCAGCTACTGCTTAGATCCTGCTGGCCTCTTGTAGAATTCAGTAGGAAAAGCTTTTTGTACTTCGTGGGAATAAGGCAGAAAAACTGTAACACGAGGATATTTTTAGAACTCTTTTTTAACTTTTTATACATTTTTAGTTGCCTGTGTAGGTTTCAGGCTGGATAATTGTGGGGTGTAGTACAAGGTTATATAGACCTTTATTTAAGATAATCTGTACAAGTTACTCATGGCTTCACATGGAACCTTGAGAAGCACAAGAGAATAGCTGAAAGCTGTTTTAAAAACTAGAAGTTACATATGTCAAATAAATGGTTTGAGTATCCAATACTGTGAAACCTTGAAGGAAGGATTAAGAAAAAGGCCTCATCATCTTCCAAATGGGTCTGCGCTACTGGTCTCTTTTATAGATATATTTTTGCAGGTGCAAATTCTTGTCCTTTAGCCAGAGATATGTGTCTTCAATTTTGGCAGATATCTTGAGTATTTCCAGTAGAAAAAAAAGTTTCTACATCTATCTGTCTGTATGTTCTTTCTATTTGTGGAAACAGGCAACGTATCTCGTGTACTGATCAACAGCTGGCTGAATATGAGCCAGCAGTGTGCCCAGGTGGCCAAGAGGACCAATAGCATCCCGATTTGTATCAGAAATAGTGGGGCCAGCAGGATTAGGGAAGTGATCATCCCTCTTTACTCAGCACTGGTGAGACCACACCTTGAGTACAGTGTTCAATTTTTGGCCCCTCACTACGCGAAAGACACTGAGGTGCTGGAGTTAGTTCCAAAGAAGAGCGCCAAAGCTGGTGAAGGATCTACAGAACAAGCCTTATGAGCAGAGGCTGAGGGAACTGGGGTTGTTTAGCCTGGAGGAAAGGAGGCTGAGGGGAGATCTTATCTACAACTACCTGAATGGAGGTTGTATCTAGGTGGGTGTTGGTCTCTTCTCACAAGCAACAAGTGATAGGACAAGAGGAAATTGCTTTAAGTTGCACCAGGGCAGGTTTAGATTAGATATTCAGAAAAATGTATTTAGTGAAAGGGTTGTCAAGCTTTGGAACAGGCTGCCTAGGCCAGTAATTGAGTCTCCATCCCTGAATGTATTTAAAAGATGTGTAGATGTGGTCCTTAGGGACATGGTTTAGTGGTAGCATTTGGAGTGTTAGGTACGTGGTTGGACTTCGTGATCTTCAAGGTCTTTTCCAACCTAAATAATTCTATAATTTTGTGATTCTGTGTCTTCACAGTTAGTCATCTCAAAAGAACTCTGATCTCACTGGAGTGGTACTGGTGGAAGTGAGTGAGGAAATGATTACCAGGAAGAAAATGAAGCAGTGGAAGATAGTGTAAGTGACATAAAAATGGGGTTTTGTTTTTGAGACTGAAACTCCTTTTCAAATAGAGGTCAGAGTAGCATAAGTTTTTCCTTCAACAGGTCTTTGGTCTCACCTTGTATGGTGTGTTTTTGTGTTGTGTAATGCATTTAAATAATTTTTCTTGATGCTTGTTTTGTTTGAGTAAACATGTTTACTGATTTTAGTGTGAGGTTGTTGTGAGGTTAGGAGGTAATGCAAATTTTGAAGCTTCACTAGGAATATAAGTTTACTGACCTGTGTTTAATAAACAAGAGCAATGATTTATTACAACAGACCTCAGTGACGGCTGTAGGACTTTTTTTAATGATAGGGATTCAATGCAAAATCATGCTTCTGGCATTCAGTAGTTGCTCTCTGTCCTGGTTTGCTTTTGTGAGGTCAGTCAATGTCAATATGGCTCGTCTTCTCCTCACCAGCAGACAAGTACCCTGTGAATAATATTCCTGACTAATATTCTGACATTTTTCTGTTGAAAATTCTCAGTGTACACTGGCGCTCCTGGAATGTAAAGTGAAAACCTCAAACATGTCGATGCACCAACCACACCACCGTGCTACGAAATTATGCATTAGCTCATACTGATTAAAATTGGTCTCATCTAAACAAATTAAAGGGTCTGATCTCTCATCCATATGCATGGATAATTCTCATTAATGCTAATAGAAGGTATGTGCATACATGGATGGGAGAACAGACCTCTGAAGCTGACTGTTCAGTTTGGTTTATTTTCGACAACAGCAACAAAACATTCAGTGTTAAGTGTTTCAGTAATTTAGAGAAAGATAAAAGGGGAGAAAGGTCAATAACGTACCTTTTCTTGTGTCTTACTGTGGTAAATAGATAAAACAATATATCTTATCTCTTATAAGCTGGGAGGCGAGTAGTATTTTTTACCTGCTGCTGGCTTTTTATAGTATCTAATAACAAATTCAGATTTATATGCCTGTGTTTTCAGAAAGAAGTAAGGAAAACACCAAAAGCAATAATGCTACAAAGTTTCATCCTCCTAAAACAGTGAAACATTGATTTCTATTGAATATCTTAATGCCATCTTCATAATTTTACAAACTATAAATACCATTTACTGTATTTGAGCACGTGCCTGTGCTACATACAGCATATCACTGTAATGTCATCCAAAGAACTCCTGTGATTTAGTCATTTGATATTCAGTTAAGTGTTCGCAGAACGCAGCCTGTCAAAACATTTTAAATGTTTGTATAATACTGTAGAAATAGTGTCGTGCATATGCTATCAGACAGTAGGAGCTTAATGAGCATTCTTAACAGCCTAAGCTACACTGGGATAGGGAAGGAGGTGCACAGTACAAGGGCTGATGCCTCAAGGGAGTTTGTTCTTCAGGTACAAGGTCTTTAAACCAAGCCCCACTGGGAGAAGCTTGTCTGGATTGTTTGAACTGTAGGAATTACGAAGTGTAATTGATTCATTCATGAGTACTGAAACACACCAATCACAGATTTTTGGCAATTCTGGTACCTAGGTGACTGCTCTAGGTAGGGTGGAAACCTTGAAAAGCTCAGGATCTGTTCTGGACTAGACGTTCCTTGGTGGAGGGCTGCAAAACATGACCATGTGCATCTCTGTTCTCCTAGGCACAACGTGGAAGGTCTTTGTGTATGCCCTAAGCCTAGGGTCCTCATGGAAAACTAAACCACAGCATATGATGGGGGCTTCCAGCGATTAATACTTTAGATTAGTTGTCATGGGTGAGGTAGACACAGGAACAGAATTACACATGTCCATGGTATATAATGTAAAACGTATTTATAAGTAGAATGGGATCTCTGTGCAAGGATGTTCTCCATGAAGGGCTATTCGTTTTGCTCTTTATTGCTTTCTAACAGAGCTGTTTGGTATAAGGCACCATTGGCTTCGTCGGTGTCTTATAACCTTACCCCAGGCCAGTCTCTTCTACTTTTTCCATAGGTAAAGCCATCTGGCTATTATTGTCTGGGTTACTATTGCCTGTTGGCTCCTGCTCCAAATGTTTTACCTGGGCACAACGGTGTTAAGAGTTTATCTGTGCTTCTCTGTTTCTTTTCTGTGCATACCTCATCATTAGACCAGTTCAGGTGTAGGCCAGAGTTTTTGCCTAAGACCCTACATAACAATTATCTGTGCTTGGTTTGTTTTCGTAGCACATACTACAGTGATGTAAAAGTTCAGGCTGGGCACTGGGCAAATGCAGTCAAGGTCTCAAGCACGTCAGTGGTGCTTTCAGGTAGGCTTTACGTTTTGGCAATTTCCATACTTTGGGAACATACTGTGAACTTGCCAACAAGAGAATGAGGCCTTTCACCTGTTTCTGGTTAGAAAGATGTATGGTGCAGTGATCCTTCTTCACAGCCCTGCTTCCTTTAACTTTGCCTTGTAGCTTGAAAAGATATAATTTGTTACACAGCATCACCAGAGTCATCTAGATAATTTTTGAAAGGCTTGGGATCTTGAGTCCTTCTTTAGAGTTAACGTTAAAGACAGAGTTATTTTGTATGTCTTGCATTATTATTCAAAAGGCACCAACTCCCACAAATAAAAAAATAATAACAAAAGTATTAGTATAATAACTAAAATAATAATCATAATAATAGAATGAAAAAATATGCCAGTTTCTTCTAGTAGTGTATTAAAAGACAGCTCTGTATGTACATGATAAGAAAAGTGGAGCTCCTTAAAAAAACTCAGTATTTTGAAAAGTGCTCACATGATGGGATGTGAATACCATCTTGAGGGAATTTATCTTTAGTTAGAAAAAAACACTGATTAAAATTGCAGGTTTTGTAGTGTGTATTTCCTGCAAATGTGTCAGACTTGGGTGTGGGTTAGAGCATAGATCCTTAAAGCAATCCAAGCTTACCAAGAACCAAAGTGACACTGTGAAAGAGGAGTGACGGAGTTTTGTTGTATGAATATGAGGTCAGCCACCCCCTGGCTTTTGGGGCAGAGGAAGGATGTTGCCAATGTAATTAAGACATAAAGGTTAAAAAAACAGAGGAATTACATAAGATGAAAAAGAGATACGAGGTACTTCCATTTGCTTTGTGACTGAAACATGTTCTGTGCCGCTGAACGCACAGGCATGGCACATGGCACCTCCTGCCCCAGGGACATCTCAGGAGCATTTCCTCTGATTAAACATACATGTTGGACTGGTGGGCTGTCACCATCTTCTCACACTTCCTTCTTTAGGACTGCTTTTAAGTAGTTCCAGCTCTGTGCTATTGTATTCCTGAAGGCTGCCTGTAGCCAGCTTCTGCAAATTTCCATTTATGATTACAGAAAGGCTATGATCAAGCTGGTTTTGTCTGGGAATTACAGGGCAGAGGAGAGTTAAAGCTAAGTTAGACTGTAAAGACACATTTGAGTCATTTTTCTGCTGCCTTGCTGAAAAATAAAAAAGCCCCAAACCAAAACCAAAACTGCTCTCCATGTATTTAGAGTATAGCATTTTATTTTTCCTTTTGATTATATAGTCTCTTTCTCGCATACTAATTCTCTTCTCAAACAATTGTCTTTATACTGTGGAAACCTGTTTTCTTCTATGACTTTAAGTCAGGCAAAACTGTGAATGTGCTGTAGATTCTGGAGAAATACAGTTTCTATCCAACTAGTCATATAATTTATTGAAACTACATCCCTTAATCTTATCTCTTAAAACAAATATGCATGCTTCATTAATTGACTGAAATAAATCAGTAGCAAAAATGTGGCTTTTGCAATTTTCCTTTAATGAGGAGAAATCAAGGACAAACAAAACCAGAGAGTTTTAAGTGGGAGATTGTAAATTGATTTTTTTTTGAGATAGGACAAGGGTTGCATTTCTGTTCACTGCTGGCTCATTTGAGTCTTTGTGCTGATACAAGAAGAACAAGCTGCTAACAAGATGACTTTCAGAGTGTTTTGTAGTCATTCTTATGCATCCTTAGTAATGTGAGATGTAATTGAAGATTATGAAAAATTCAAGAATACAACATTTATGGTTGATTGTGTTAAAATGAAGATGGGTATTTAGATCAATATGAAGACTTGTGATGGGCTTAATAATTGCTTATACTTTTTAAGTAAGAGTAAGCCCTTAGAAAGACAGGAGAGAGGAGTTTTAGGATTTATTTTTTTTTCTGGAGTATGTAGTATATACTGTTTCAGATTAAATGAAAATTTTATCATTTCCTAATCTTACAGTAATGCTTTAATTACCATTCTGTAATTAGATCCATGAATCCCTTCACATAGAAGCAGATAGGCTTTAGTCTTCTTATAGGTAGTACAAAAAAATATGTTCATATTAACTTCTTTTGTGGAATTAAATCATTTGGTTATAATATTTTTGAAGATGTCACTTATAAGCCTACTTTTTCCTCTCAGTTATACTTAGTTAGGCAAAGCAAATTTTTCATAGATGTTGTTAAGGTTAGAGGTGTTCATTAGCAGCTGAATTTCCTACTGCTTCAGTGCTGGCAATAGGATGAGCTTTTAAAATGGATTTTTTTCCATTCAGCATTATCCCTTTAGCTCTTTATATATAAAAATAATGCCACAAAAATAGCACTGAAAAGGATAATTCAGCCTGTGATTGGCACACAGTCTAGGAGCCAATGTATCTTCTTTTTCTCAGTCTGAAAGGTAATTCATTGTGAGGATACCCAGTTCTCTTTAAGTGATATAATTTGGACTGCATACATTTACGTACTAAGTATTTAAAAATGAGATTCTCAATAATTTTATTCTTTGGTAAGCCATTTAAAAAAAGTGGACAAGACAACTTTTGTATACCAAAACGTTATTTAAAGTTTGAAAGGAAATGTGAAGTCTTTGGACAAAGTTCAAAGCTATATTAGGATATAATGAACATGAATTCATGTAAGAGATAATACAAAACCTTCACAATAATATTATAGGTGATTTCTTAGCTTGAACTAGGTTTATAATTGACTGTATGGTTCAAATGGCTAAATTCTTGCACTGATTTCACTTGCTTGGATGGGTGATCAGGAAAATAGAGCAATTATTGCCAGTGTCTGAAATTTCCACTTACAGGGAAATTTTCTTGAGTGTTTTCCCTAGTTTTAGTTTAGAAAAGAAAGTAAGAAAACTATTTTTACTTCCTACCAACTATTCTGTTTAATTGCGTTGGTTTCTGAGAAAAAAACCCACGGAACTAGATGATCTGTAAGGTCCCTTCCAAGCCAAACCATTCTATGATCCCATGAAAAAGCAAAAAGTTGGACTTCAGCTTTTTAAATTTGTTGGTGGTGTTTTGATTTAATAGATTTTGTGATTTATTTGAACTACTGTGATGCTCGAATGACTTTTTTTTCTAATGATTCGTCATGGGCTAAGCTAAATTGTTTTGCTGTATGAGAACTCAGGAGTGTCCCAGTAGTATAGTGAGTTATAGTCTTACATATATCAGGCAGGGATGGGGACCAGATATTTGAAAAGAAAAGTAAATTAAAGCAGGCTGCTTTATTCTAAAATAATATTGTGTTGGAAAGAGTGGAAGTCTAGTAATTTTAGCAAAGACTTCATGGGGCTTTTTTAAAGGGCTAGGAGTATATAAGGTTATCTGAAAGTCTTGCTGCAGGCATTAGTTGAGGGCCATGAGACAAAATGGCATTTCCTGTTCTGCTGGAAACTTCAAACTCCGTTGCTTCAGGGTGGGGTGGGGGACCTTCCTTCCTTCCTGCCTGCCTTCCTCCCTGCCTTCCCTTTCTCTCTCCTTTCTCTTCCTTTCAGTCTCCTCCTCTTTCTCCCCCTCCTTCTCCCACTTTTTTTCCATGTTTGTAATAGAATTCCCTGTACCCCACTCCCTTATTCATATGCTGAGAGTTAATTTTGATTCTTTATTTTGCCTCATTTTTCCTAATCTTTGTCTACCTAAAATACAGGAGCCTTACTTTCAATGCCTCAGAACTGGATATCGCCACATAAAACTTTTGGTTCTGTGTTTTCTAACTCCAGCTACCCCATTGATTTGCTTCGTAGTCTTTGTCGAATTGAATATATGAACAACTGTGAGCTGAGCACCAGATCCATTAGCTATGCATGTGATGGACTCATCAACGTACCTGTACGTTTCTAAAGTTGCCTTTTATGGGCACCGCAAAAACAACAAAAAAGGCACCAAACAAACAAAACCCTGTGAGATTTGAATAGCGAAGAGCGGTGAGGGAGGGTGGCCATTTAGGTCCACAGGATGTACACAAGGGCAAGGTCTCTGTGGGTTTGAAAGCATCAAGAAACCTGGTCATCAGCCCCTGGGAGCCTCTGCTCTCCAGGCAAGCCGTGCCCTGGTCGTCTGCTGCTGCTACCACGTAGGTCTGACTTGTCCATCATGGGAACAAAGCTGTGGCAGGTGCCTGCTTTTAGAGCAGTGCCCTGCTCCCCCCAGCCATCCCATTATGCCAGGTCGGAGGCTGGCTCAGATCACCAGGACTTCTCGCATGCTTGAAGATAGGGCTGGGACAGAAGCACTTTGCTGAATCAGAGGCTTAGCGCGCTGATTGATGTCTGTTCATCGTATCTGCATTCTTCAAAGCATGCTCTGTCACTTTCAGTTTATTAATTCATTATTGTACTCCTGTACCAGTGATCCAAATGCCCCATATACCTTATATTTCAGTGATAGAAGCGTGTGTCTGAAGTGTGATAACATTAAGAATGGCCAGTTCATTGGGACGTAGATGTCATAGATCAAAGCTGAGCTTTCACTGTAAATCTAGGGGAAATTAAATTTTGAATGACTTACGGCCCTGTTTTCAACTCCAAATACTCCAGCAGGATTTCAAGTTAGACTGTGCCAACATTCATGCAGTCAAATGATTGCATAATACAAGGGCACAAATCTAATCCCTAGAAAAATGATGTGTGTGTTGTTTTTTATTTTTAATTCATTTAGATTTCGTTTAAGTTTAAGACAGAAGATTTTTATTTGATTTTTTATAATGAAAGAATAGAGAAAGGTATGCAAACGTTTGGTTAAAAGCAAGGTATGTTTTGCCAACAAAGCTTAGTAACAAGAGGAGGTACTGTGTATTGAGTATTTCAATGGTATATTCTTATACAGAAAAAAAAAATTGACGTTTCCTTTTAAAATGAGCATTGGTAATTAATTAGAGTTGAACTAATGCAATAATAATAAATGTAATAAACTTTAAAAATTTGATCTTGAAAGTTAATATATTGTGAAAATATCAAGTTAGTAATAGTTATGAAACGTATAATTACAGAAGGGACTGAGATTTGTTTGACACAACAATGTACAAAGGAAATCAGATGCGAAGGGAAAAAAAAACACGCAATAGACCAGGAAAAAAAAAAGCCAGAAAACTATGCAAGTGCTTTTGCACTTAACTTTTTCTGGGAGATACTATTGTAGTATGTAGGATATGGAGGTGAATAGGCAGTCTCATGACTGTAAACCAGTTTTTATTGATGCTAAGGTGATAAATTTGAAATTTTAATTCTGATGTCCATATTGCTCCTTTGGTTAGTGTTGGATGAATTGTTTTGTGTGGTGAGTCTTTTTCTGTCTCTGATAATGAAGTCTTTTCTCTTTCTCAGAAGGTTCTTTTATTTTATGCTGAAGGTATGTTCCATCAGGGCAACATTTTCCTATGAAAGAAAAAGTGATCAGCACTTTTCTTATCAATAATGACAGCCTCGATACAGAACTATGTGTCAGGTACAATCCAGAGATCCATGGCTCTGGGAAGAATGAATGACAGTTGACTTTAGGTTTTAAGACTGGCTAGACAGTTCTCTGTAGTTCATCTGAGAAAGCTGTATACAGCCAGAAAGAGCAGCAGTGATGACATGAAGTGACGTGAAGCCTAATTAAAGCCACTGCTGTCAACAATTCCACTCCACCAGGACATTTTCTCTTTACTTCTCTTGAACTTACAGGTCTCACTTGAGTGAAGCTAACCATTAGGCTACATAAAGAAAAAAAACAGGTCATTGTCATAAGAGTCTCTCTCCTGAGGGGAACACAAGGCCCGGTATGCAGACTGGACCCACTTCTTAGGGAAATCTGCTGCTTCCCTGGGGCCCAGTTTAAAGATGTGAGGAGAAAGCTTCTTACCCTGGTATAGCCCTCAGATTACTATCCAAAATTTATTTTTCAGGTAGACAGCGATGAAGTTGCAACAAGAAGTCCAAGGGCAATCAAGAGAAACTTCAAGGCCTTGGAATGATAGATTGAGGGATCAGAACCACAAGTTCTCTTCTATCCTTGCAGTTGCAGGGAGTGATGAGGGAAGAAACAGGAAGAGCAAGCAGGTCAATACCTGGCTCTCAGACTGGTGTCACCAGCAGAATTTTGGGGTTTTTGATTATTTTTTTGAGCATTTTACATGACAGCAGGCCTGCTGGTAACAGGCAGGGTACACCTGCCTTGAAGGGGAAAAAGGATCTTTGCACAGGAGTTAGCAGGACTCATTGTAATAGCTTTAAACTAGATTTGAAGGGGGAAAGGGATAAAAACCAGGCTTGCTGCAGATAAGCATGGGGGCAGCACGCCAGTGTTTGGGGGGCAGTGTGCTAGTGAGATCCTTCAGTCTGCTCCACAATGTGCTGAGTACACCGGAGCACGTGAAATGTCCCTCTACTAATGCAAGCAGCATCCTAGCCATCTCAGTGGAGGTAGGGGATGGAGATCCATGTGGCAGCAAGGATGCAACAGGTTGTTAGAAATCACAGAAATGCCTGAGAACAGTCACATAGGAATTAGGACTTCTCCCCACAAAAAGGTGGCAGGATCCATAGCCCAACTAAAGTGTATCTACACCAATGCATGCGTCATGGGCAACAAACAGGAGGAGCTGGAAGCCATGGTGCAGCAGGAAAACTGTGATATAGTTGTCATCGCATAAACATAGTGGGATGACTCACACAGCTGGAGCACTGCAATGAATGGCTATGAACTTTTGAGACAGGATGGGCAAAGAAGGGAGAAGTGGTGGGGTAGCCCTGTATGTTGGGGAGTGTTTTGACTGGCTAGAGCTGGTGATGGTAGGGTCAAGTGTTTATGGGTAAGAATCAGGGGGAAGGCCAACAAGGTAGACATCATGGTGGGAGTCTGTTACAGCCCACCCACCCAGGAGGAAGAGGCATACAAAATGTTCTCTAAGCAGCAGGGAGAAGTTTCACAAGCTGTATGTACATTTTTGAAGCTTCTTGTAGAAGAGGTGAATCAAATTGTGTGTAAAATTATTCCCTTCTCAGTCACTAAAATGTTCAATCTTATATTTTGGTTTTTTTTTTCGATTTTTTTATTTCATTTATCAGCAAAGGGAGTGTGTTGAGAGAACATCAGAAACTGCTAGTACTCCTTTTTCAAAAAATACAAATTGAAATGGGCATGATTCTGGCAATTATAACCAAGTAAGCAAAAACATCTTGGAAGATGATTCTGTTCATTTCAATGGTATTTTTATGGGATCTTGTGATATAAACACAGATTCAAAAAAAATTCTAAATAGATATTTAAATTTTTTGCATATTCTTTCTAATCTGAGCTCAGTGTCCATCACACAGCCAGGGTCCAAAGTGTAGAATATGAGAGATGCATAGCACTGTGATTAAGAACACTGGCAATGTAATGCAGACTAAATTAAGTACTGCACATTTTTAGACATAATTTAATAAGCTCTGTCTCTGAAGGGGAAAGGAATAAACGACCATGAATATATAAAAAAACCCAAATGTAGGTCCAGGCTCAGATATTCAGTAGCCTTCTGTCCTCATCCCTTTTCAGTGTTTCCTTTTTGTTGTATTTGCTTTGGAGGGAAATTTCAGGTCTTAAAGGAGGTGTGCAGCTCAAAGAGGATAAGAGTTTTTTGCCCTGAATTAGCTTTTTGCTGCATATTTAATTAACTAGAAATTAGCTACATACTGTGATTTGATGATATCAGAAGTGGACTACTAGAGTTTTATCTTTAGTGTGTTAATAGGAAAACTGTGCTGTACATGCATACGTACATTCATTTGACATTGGTGTTAAAAGAGAGTATTTGATAGAACACATCTTAAATCCTGTTGTGAGCATGAGAGGAAAGAATGAAAACCGAGCTGTTGATGTACATCAGTTATGTAAGCAAACAGTTATGTTTTTGTGTAATGCTGAGTGTAGTTTTATAGCCTACAGCCCCAATTGTTTTTCTTAGCAGTTGTTTAACCTTCAAAATTTGTCTAAAAATCTCTGGAAAAGCTTATAGACGACTTCCTATCTATTTCTGGTGTTAGCACCCTCATTCACATATATATTTTAATGTCCTTAGTGCTTACATACTCTACAAAAACTAAATCATAGCATAACTTTTTTTTTTTTCAACCAGTGGATTCTGAGTTGTTTACGCTTTATGCTTACTTCTGCTTCTTGCTAGTTTTTCTCTACATTATCATATATAATGAGAAGTTCTATATATTTACTAAGGCTATAAAGCAAAGAAATAATATCCCCTGTATGGACAGACATTTCCAAAAAGATGTTGTCATTGTTTACTCAGAGGTCCCTCAGACATGAGCAGTGTTGATTTTGTTGTCATTATGGTTTGCTCTTTATCGCCTTTGCTCCTATATCTTCTTTTGCCTGTTGCCTCACGTATGACTATCAGCATGTCTGTCACGTGTCAGGTTCACATTGGTTGTGTGATGGCATCACATAGTTGTAATTACACCATGTCATATTGTGTAATTTCTGTGCATCCAGTCACATAAGTGTGTACATCATCTGTATGTCCATCATGAAGGGACAGGGCAACCTGATTTGTGGTCTTATGAAGTTGGTATTCTGATCAAGTAAAAGGTCAGGAAATATTTCCTTGAATATTAGCATAAGAGGCTGTGTGGTTTCCTGAGCCATATGAAGGTCTGTTCATGAGGAATTTTGCAGATGTAATCCCTACATGGATGCTGGGGAAAATATCAGAAGACTGAATGGCTGAAAGAATAATCCAGTTTATGATTGTATAGTTCATTAGTGTATATCAAAGAAATCATACTCCTTGAAATGAAATTTTAACCACCTTATTTCATCCATGTGTAGTTAAATCCAGAGCAGTTTCTTTTTGTTTTAATGCCACCTTCCTATCAATGTGCATTCACAAACATTTTCAGGCATAGTCTAGCTAGTCATAAATCATCTGATTTATGATCTGTAACTTTATGGACTGATATAAAACTAGGTCACTTTTCAATATGTATAGTATTGTGTGCAAAACTGAAAGAATAGAGCTTGAGAGAGATGCAGCATTATGATACTGACTGCTCAAAAACCACAAAGTTGATCCCTACCACGGAGAAATGACACAAAAAAGGAACATGTGGAAATCTGTCTGCTCTCTCTGCATCTGAATTTGGGCTGGTAGCTTTAACTAGAAATTTAAAACAGAATGAAAAGTAGAAACTACTTATGATCAGTTCTTTGAATTAGTGTCATTGCTGCATCTCAATACAGTAAAGGTAGCTAGAAACGTTAATGGCCTGAGCTTTTCTGAAGTAGAAAAGCCCTCTTACCGGAAGTTGCTTTTAAGTGTCCTTGTGTCAGTGTGACGTGACCAAATCTACTGCAGAACTTGAAAATTGCTATGTTTAGTTCTGTCCTCAAATATATGACTTCAAGGCACAAGGGGTTGGAAGGGATTAATGCCAATTTAAATGAATCCATAAATGTATGGAAGAGATACAAATGAATAAGTAGAGACACTTTGAGTCACTATCTGGACTTCTTAAGTATATGTGCCAGAGTGTTCTGCTTGGATTTCAAAAACGTTCCTATCACTGGTTCCTTGCTTGTTCCTACAGGCTATTTTGTATGTAATCATATTATATGCACCTGGACACGACATTTGTTATATTTTTCTCAAAAGGTGAAAATGCTAGCTAGGAAACCAGCAAACAGAACCAGAACACTACCAACAACCTCAGACAAAATACTTGAGGCAGAAGTGCATACTCAGTTCAGAATTGGAAACCATAAACCCCTAGCATTTAGTCTACAAACATGAATAAATACAAGCCTATCTGGAAAAAGATGGAAGCACTGTAAAAGGTGAGGGGTAGTAGTGTTTAGAGGCTGGAAAAAAGGATACTCTTTGACAAGAGAAAAATTCTGCTGAGCTGCAACTCATATAATATTAGAGATAAAAAGGAATAGAGTATCTGCACAGGAAAACCACGAAATTCTGATTTGGCATTTCTATACCAGAAAGCATGAAATAGTTAGCAAGCAGGCAACAAGAGAGTAAGAAGGTAAAATTCATCATATAAGGTGGTAATTTTACCCATATTATTAAAGTTTCTGAACTACATGTGTAAGTTAATAAACTGGAGAAAGAGTGACAGCTTGTAATAATGTCTTGGTAAAAGACCTGGAATCGGCAGGAGACTGATTTTATTATGTTTTAGGAGATGTGAAGTAATTCATAGTTCAGAGTCAAAGCAAGACTCCAGCCCTACCAACAATTCATGTAACTAGGGCATTCCCCTTTCCCTGGAGAAAAGTGAAATTCCATTATTAAGATTTTTTTAAGAATGAGCAGATGACATGGAGTAAGTCTATATTTTTAAACTGTTCTAAAAAAATCCCAACAAACAAAACCAACCACTAAATCACCTGTACCTCCAAAACAAAATTATGATGGAATTCTTTCCACCTATATAGACTCAAATAAATAAGGAAACGGGAAACAGGAAGATTTTTTTTTTTCTACCAAAAAAAAAAAAGGAAGAAATTCTAGGAGAAATGTTTTTTCAATGCTTTTATTAAAAAAAAAAAAAAAAGCTCAGATTACTTTGGCATCTAGGATATCTTCAGGGAAAATATACTTTTTTGAGATAATAGAGAACATAACAGACATTTAATTTGAGGGGAAGAAACAAATGGAGCAAGATGACCACACATTCTGAACAGCACTGGGAAGAGATAAAAATTCCATGAAACACAAACAGGGAAAATATGGAAAATAGTGCATAGGGAAATAATAAGTAGGAAAAAAAGTAATAAGGAAAACAGTAAATAAACCAAAATGTAAAAATATTTCTCAAGATACTTAAGCCCATGTCTGGAATACTAATTTTAGCAATATATGGGTACAAGACATCTATGGATTGGTAAATGCAGGGAAATAAACATTTTTTTAATTTTTCTGGATGATACATGGGACATAAAATATAACTTTTAGTAAGGATTTTTAGAGACATGAAGTCTGTTTTTATAGGAAGCAAACATGCAGGTTGTCTGCTGATTCTTCCACGTAGGATATCAGCACAGATATTGTGTCTGGTATTTTGCACTAATAACATCAAAGAGAAGCCTCTGCTTTGTGCTTTGGAAATTAAAATATCAACAAAAGCTGGAAAGAAACATAGTCAAAATGAGAAAGGAATTATAGGCACAATCCATGAGGATGTATAAACATATATTTTTATAAAAGGATATTAAAGATTGCTGAAGCTGAATGATATTGACCTTTCCACTAGTAGCTTGCTGAAAAGATCTTTAGGGGTGTGAGATTTTGCACAAATTGTAGAGACCACTCTTTACAACGTTTTAGATCACAGAATCACAGAATGATATGGGGTTGGAAGGGACCTCTGGGGATCATCTAGTCCAACTCCCTGCCAAAGCAGGTCCACCTAGAGCAGGTTGCACAGGAACTTGCCCAGGCAGGTTTTGAATGTCTCCAGAGAAAGAGATTCCACCACCTCTCTGGGCAGCCTATTCCAGTGCTCTGCCACCCTCAAAGTAAAGAAGTTCCTCCTCATGTTTAGGTGGATCTTCTTACATTGCAGTTTGTACCCATTTCCTCTTGTCCTGTCAATTTCCTCTTGTCCTGTCAGATGTTGGAGTAAAGACGAGAGCTTGCTTATAGACCTGTCATTCAGTACAGTGCAGTCCAGCAGCAACGGAGCAGGAGACGCTGCAGGTTGTAGTTAAGTCATTAGAGCCTGGGACTTTATATATATTCCCTTTCAAAGTTACCCCATATGTCGCTGTTACTGCAATCTAGGATTTTAGACAAAGACAGTCGACTTGTGACTGTGTCACTGCAGAAAAACGTATGTTCATAACAGTGCATGAAGGTTATTTGAATTACAAGAAAAAAAAGACCATTTTTATGAACCTGAGGTGCACAAGGAAATAGAATAAGCCGTGAAAGCCCAGTGCATAGGCCAACAGTGTGACCTATAGATTGCAGAGAGCCTAAACTGGTTGTTAGTAAATCAAATAATACCTCTGACTCCGCAATTGTAACACTCCTCACTTTCAAAGGAAGAGTGACCATCTTAAATTTGTGAAAAATCGCTTTCATTCAGAGTACAAAAGAATCACTCTGAAATGGGATCACATAAAAGACAAGATAGAGTTTTTTGCTTTATCCCATGCACGAGCAGAGAATCAGAGAGGTATAAAAAGAAATCCAGCAACCTGCAAGGAAGGAGAGTCATGCGTAGTTTTAAGCTGCTGTCCTGTGCTGTCATATACTGAATTAGCAAAATGACAGATTGCCAATAAAACGGAAATAATCACATTCTAGGACAGCATCAGCAATATGAGAAAAGATGTAATCCATTTGTTGGGCTGTGTCTTCTGCTGGTAATGGAGAGTGTGTAGCTAGCCAACTCCTAATTTAAAAAAAAAAAAAAAAGGCTAGCCAGCTACATTTTATGATAATATGACCTTATTTTAGCATCTGTGCTGGGCATGCCCAGTTAGCTAAGAATACATTATACAAACCTGAGTCCTTTGAAAGGCTGATGGAAAGCAAACAAGAAAATTCATGCTCAAAATGTAGGATTTTAATCACCACCTTCTTCATCTGAAACAGAAATATTACTCTCACACTCATATATTGCTATGATCTTTTCCATTTATTAATACGGGAATGAAAAAATTATTTTGACATTTGTGTTTGAAAATGAAAGATCCAGGTCTGCTTATCATTGCAGAGGTAAATCCAGGTTGAGTCATGGGAAGCAGTGGACAGTGGCTTAGAAAAAGACATTGAAAATCAGTCACCTGAGAATGACTAATTGCTACCACGTTATATCTTAATAATAATAATAATGAGCTGCATATCTGTATAACAATGAAATATTTTTCAGGTGTTTTTGTTAATATATAAGAAAAAAAGATATAAAACCAGTCGGGTTTATTGATTGTATATCACAATGAAATATATACGTAGTTTACCAAGGGAAGAGAGAGGATGAAATTTCTCTCTGAGTGAAAAGTTGTTAACTGGTCAGTCAAGCACAGAATATAAAACACAGATATCTAAGGAAGCAGAAGAGTACTTCTTTTATTCAAAAAGCACAGTCAGCATATTTCCTGTGCAGGTAGCGGGTACCAAGATAGTAATTTTCCAGGAGAAAGGCTGAATCTGCCTGTGTGCTTTGGGAGACTTGATGGGAGAGCATGGCTATAGGAATGTAACATTTCACCAAAGTGTAATGATTTTTGATGGAGGTGGTAAAGCAGAGGTTCTCTCCGAGATCGTTGTCTGGGGTATATAGTAAGGAAAAGATTGTGAATGCCTTACTGCCATCTTTCCTGTGAGAGCATAGCAGCTATAGCTGGTTTTGAGAGGGGGGGAAAGAACATTCTGGTTTAACCTTAACTGAATAGACGAAAAGTCTCTCTTTTGAACACATTTATAAGTAGTAGAGATTAAGAGCGGAAATTAAAAAGGGTTATTTTGAAAGCTGGGGGGAAGTATGCATTTAACTTAGATTCTGTTAAAGTGATTTTTAAATGTGTTGGTAACTGCTTACCGCTAAGATATTATGAACATAAGGGTAGGACAAACCTCAACCTTATCTCTCCCTCACAGTG